>VXBT01011167.1:255044-377910 GCA_013400235.1 Oriolus oriolus
CTGCCTGCACTGCCCTGCCTGCCATAGAGGAGCGTAGGGGGGATGTGCATCAGGGACAAGGCTTCGGGCACTAGCTGACACGGCACAGAGCTTTTGGGGTGAAAGACCTGTTTTGCGGTTGTGAGGCTGCTGCTGGCGCAGCGGGGCGGAGGGAGAAGGTGTGATAGAGTTTCTGTTGTGCTTTGGGTATTTTTGCTGCACAGCTCTAAACCAGCTCCAGCGGCTCTCAGTGCACCCTGCTAGGAATGGTTTGTAGGCTGTTATAAAATGCCAGCAGGACACAAGAGAGAGGTTTGTTCCAGAACCTGGGATAAAAACAGGCAGCTGAGGTATTGCAGGTCTCAGTCCAAACCTTTCAAATAAATTCCCAGTTCCTTATACAGAAAAGGAAAGAAACCCAAGGAGAGTACAAAAGGCTTTTTTCAGAATTACTATCAGCTGCTGATGAAGATGCTCACTGGGCACAGGGGAAGATTGGCTGAAAAGCATCCACATCCAAAGCTGTAATCCTTCCCTGCTGCATCTTAGGGTGATTCCCTACTTTCAGCTTTCTCTGCACTGTGTGCAGGAACAGCCTCAGGGAGAGCTGTGGTAAAGAAAAATCTTTTTCCCTCCCCCTCTGCTAACAAGAATTTGGGTGCAGCTTTAGCTGACAGCAATTTGAACTTTCCCCAAACCAGGGAACTCATGTACAGGCTGGAGAAAAATTAAAGGAAATTCTCCTGCTTTCCAAAAGTGAATCCCATCTTCTTGCATGACTCTTCTCACTTTGAAAGAGCCAAGTTTATTAAGTATGGACTAAGCAAACTTCTGCTCTAGTTCCAATTTGCATGTAGAAATGAACGCATTTGAGGTGTGTGTACACATATGGTGACTCTCACGGTATGCTCGAGCGAGTCAGTGTCCTTATGCCAGGCACTGTCTTTGACAATAATTATTTCTGAGAGCTCAAAGGTGCCTCTTGCCTGGTGTGACAGATTTTGGTGGCCACGTACAGCTGTCTCTGACACCTGCTCTATCTTAAAATGACAATCACAGAAGTTTTAGCAAATGATTTGAGGAAAAAGAAACATATGTAGAATTCACCATGGTCTGCCCCAAAAGAAACCCCGATAATTCAGATATATATTCCTGGTGCAATCATGTGCTGAGTTGCTCAGCATACACTGGTGTGCCTGGAGTATCTCCAGCAGATCTGCTGAGCCCCACAAATATGTTTTGGCGAGCACCTGGTACCCCACAGGCTGTGGAGGGCTGGCCAGGTGAGCACAGGGTTGAAGCATCCCTTTCAGCCCTCATAAAGCCACCCAGTTGCAGAGTAATTGATCAGGGCTTGGGTTTTGCCACACACAAAAGGAGTGTTTCAGAGCAGACACAGTCGCCAGGGCCCTGCTGTTGTCCTTGGCTCTGCAGATGGGACATGCTCAGAGAGCCAGGCGTCCCCAGGGGAGCATCACTATACCTGTGCACAGAGCGTGTCACCTGCTCTCTCTGGCTAATTAGAGGGGCATTGTTGCTGCTGAAAGGGCTCTCATTTCATCTCATCCTCTGATCTTTTCAGGTCTCTGCCCCAGCATAAGGCTCTCTAGAAAACCAAGGGTGAAGCCTGGCCTTGCCTCTGAGGGTGAGACCCAGTGGGACCAGAGGTGATTTGGCACCCTGGGAGGGTGATTTGCAGCATGGAGGGCATGGATGAGTGGTTGTCTCCTAAATAAGAAAGAAGAGTTTTAGCAGAGGGACTACTATTTGAAGTTAAATCCTCCCCATTTTTGGCCACCTGGAAGCTGAAATCATACATTGTTGAGCAGAACATGTAGCTGAGCTGGAGCAAAATATTTGAGCTTGTAGACATGGGGACAACCCCCAAATGCACATTGCCCTTTGAAGGGGGACCTACTGGAATGGGGCAGTTGACCCCCAAAATAAATAGTTGTGGTGGCAAAATGGGAGGGCTCCAGAAGAGCTGTTGGATCTGCCAGGGCAAGAACATTTGTGTCTTTGTGCTCAAACAAGGTTGGGAGGGGTCCGTGCCCTGACCTGACCTCAGGTGAGGCTTTTCCTCTTGCTGTGAATGTACACAAATTCCTAAGGCAGCACACAGTGTCCCTTAGGTGTTCATCTGCACCCCAGGGACCAGGATATACACTATTACAGTCATCCCCATTATTAGAAATATTTCAGTATTCAGCTGGTTTTGGATGTGCTGGTTATTTCAAGCACAGGGGAATCTATGATTTGGATTAACTGTCCTTCCAAATATCATAGTGTTTCACAGAGGGAAGATGAAGATGCTCGTCACGGTGAGAAATCTTTGCAAAATGGCCGTGAAACTGAACCTACTTATTGCTGTTGAGGCAAACTGTGAATGGCTCATCTGAGTTTAATGTCTAAGAATATTGCTATCAGCCCGTCAAGGAGAAGATTAAACCTTTGAAGTGACGTGACAAAATCCCTGCATATCATGTCAGGAATTTGGGGGAGGAATTAGGCTTCAATGCTCACTAGAAACTTCAGCATTAAGGTGGAAGTGCACAGAAGTGATGCATGTTGTGTGCGTTTGTTTTCTTTCTGGGTGCTGCACTTCCCTTTTAATGCCTTTTTGGTGCTGTAACCATTCTGTATGGGCCCTCAGCCCTTGCAACAGAGGAAATATAAAATTTGATTCCAAGCCTGAAGTCAGGGGTGAACTGCCTCAGATTTTGGGCTGTCGCAAGCCCGCTCCCGCCGTGCTGAACTTAGTCAGTGGAGGATGTGCTGCAGCCTGTGGTCAAGCCCATGTTTTCACCTCTAGCTCTAAATGACCTTTTTCTTTCCTCAATAGCCCTGAACAGTAGTTGTGTCATCCTTGCATGTCTTTTTCTATCGTAAGTTGAAAGGCAAAGTATTGGATTTCATCTTTGGTCTCTGGAAACATGAAACATATTTCAGGGAAAACAGCTGTGTTCCCTTCCGTGGAGTTTCACAATGGATGAATTCTGCAAAATAAGGCTTGTATTGTTGTTGCAGTCGCTGTGTTCTTTTGATATTTTCTTTTTATTTTTATTTCCATAATGAGATTAAATTCTAGACACTGCTTCTTCTCTTGGGAATAGTTTTAAGGCAGCTCTCTTCCTAAACCTGAATTATTCACTGAGGATTTTTTGCTGAGATGAGAATGAGGAGGTCGGATCTGGGACTGTTGTCATGGCTTGGAGCTCTTTGAAGCTCTTCGTCATGAATCATTAAAAAGGGCTGCAATAAGATGGCAAAAGGGAGAACTGGCTCTTTGTGTAGGTGATTTGAGAGTCACCTCTAGATATACACAAAAGGATTAATCCCAACTGTGACTTTTTACATTGAGAAAATAGTAAGTTGTGTTTAATTTCCTACTGACTCATTTCCTTGCGTGTTACAACTTACCGTTGGTTTTTATGTGCAAGCACAGCTTACACTTTATACAGTTTTGTTAATGGGCATTTCAACTGTGAATGGCTGTAGGCATTTATTTTGTGGTTAATCACACAACGAGTTGGGTGGCTTTCTTTACCATCCACTCCAATGCTTGCTATAATGTAGAGGTAATAATGTGAAGATAAGAAAGGCAATTTGTTTGATCTGACTCACATTCCTGATGGTGCTGGCAAAAGCCTTGAGAAGTCTCCATGGTGTTGTATGGGATGAGAGAGATGGTTGGGACAAGGATGGGGACAGCATGAGCCCCGTCCTTGTTTGTGTGTTCTCCCTTTCCCAATTGCTTTTTAATTCTTGATGTCAGGCTGGAGAACTGGGGTGAGGATATGGTGTTAGTGCCCAGGTGTGCAGTGAGAACATCACAGCACCAGATAACACAACAGCCACTGGATGGAAAACTGACGCTTTTTGGGTTGCCCCCAGAACTCGCGGGGCAACAGCGTCCTTCCTGCAGACGTCTGTCATGCAGGGCAGCTGCTGAGGGGGCTGCCGCGGAGCTGGCTCCTGGGCGGAGGAAGCCAGCCCGAGAGGCCCTGATGGTCTGGTCACACCTCCCAAAGGAGATAAAGGAGCGAGAGGGGTCTTCGGTATGGGGTTCCAAGGCTTTATTGAGGTGGTGCACTTGAAGGGTTCCAGGGACCAAAGAGGAACAAAATGGAGAGTTTAGGGTTTATACAGGGGGAGGTACAGGGGGACAGAGAAACAACCGAAGCCAATAGGGTGAGGGCCAGGGGGCGGAGGAAACATAGAATGGCAGGGAACAAGCCAATGAGGGAGGTATGGGGAGGAACAAGGGAACAGGGGACCAATGGGGTACAGAATAACCTAGAAGTCTCTAGAACATAACTATATAGGGGACAAGGCATACATATTCAGAGTCATACATAAAACGGGGTGGGAAAACAGCAAACTAACCAAAACCAAAGGATTTCATGTTAAAGCAAGGCCTAATGGGAAGTCACCCTAACCGGGGGAGAGCTCGGGCTCTAAGGCTCCTCAAATACACAAAAGTGCACTGCAACAGAAAACCCTTCTTTTTGCCTCAGGATTGGAAACACATTGTACCATCCTGATTTGCTGAGCAAATTTCTGTTTGTGTGGGAGTTGTTTTGGGTCATCTGTAGGTGCCAGCTTTTCCAGTGAAAGGCTTTAGGAGTAGAATGGGGTGTTACTGTATGTAATGAATCACAGGCAGCCTCTCTCTGTGCTATTGATGCCACTGCTCTCAAGAGGAGTGGCTCTGCTGCCAAGCCATCCATGTTCAAAAGCACAGGGAATGTGGAAGACTGAACTGCAAGGTGTTTTATTTTTGCAAGACAATAGGACCAAATGAGATCAGCACCTGAAAAGTTTCTAATCCAGTCCCAGGTGAGCGCTTGCTGAGGTGGGGATCTGTGACAGCAAGATCCACAAATGTTCAGGCATGAGAAAACCCATTCCCGACACTTCTCCTTTCTGCAGCTTGTTAGAACTGGGCATAATTTCAAACACTTCCAGGAATGGCAGGAATGTGCTTCAGCACATCTGCTTCCAGCACTGGTTCCATGGGATGAGAGTCCCTTAGGAGAGCAGGAACCTGCTGAAGTGTCCACATTGCAATGGTTTTATGGGCCTTAATACAAGGAAACTGAGACTGTGGGGGAGAGGGCAGTGATGCTTGGTGTGTATGGGGCTATTTACCATGAGCTGCAGCAGCAGGAGCAGTGCCCTGCTGGCACTCTGGGTGGGAGTTGTAGTGCCTGGAAGCTGATGGCCACTGCAGTAGTGACAGCAGATCTGGTGGCAGGGACATATTTGCTGCTCTTCAAGGCCTTTTGCAAAGCCCTGGAGTGAGGGTCTTTTCTGTTGTCTTTTAGGAGAGCTTTTGAAGCAAAAAGATGAAGACGTAAAACGATTGAGACATACAAAGCTGCAGAGGTGTCATGTAGGGTGTCAGATCCACCTTTCTGCTGCACCTCATGTCCTGCTCCATGACCCAGGGGGTGGCATCCAGGCATGGAGCTGCGCTGGGGATCCCACACACGAGGAGATGACTGGGAAGGGGTGACTGCCCCCCTGGGAAGACACCATGATTGCCTTGATGTGTGCTATGGTTATTCTCTCTGGTGGCTCCTGGCATCTTTTTTTTGGATTTGTGGCTTCATGTTTCCAAAAAAACCCAGCACCCAAAAGTCTGTGGGTGTGTGGATGCAGCACTCGACGGAAGATCTTCTTGGCAGCCTTTGGGAGGTTTGTTTTTGTGCTTGTTCCCGGTGACTGGGAGCTTTTTTTTTGCCCACAGAGTAACCACAGCAACAAAACTGCCCAGCACCAAGAATTAAAGCCATTAGATAAAAATGGCCACCATACAGTGATTAGGTATGGAGGGAAATCATCTCACAGCATCTCCCGTGGTGACGTGCAGGAGTGCCTGGGGTGCCATCGGAGGTGGGTGCCTGCAAGGATGGGAGTGCCAGGACCAAGCACTGCAACACACTGAGCCTGGCTTGGGCACGAAGCCACAGCATCTGTAGGTGCCCATGAGGCTCTGCAGGGCTTCTCCCACCCCCTCAGTGCTTTCTGTAATGTGCAAAAATCCCTTGCAAGCTTAATGAAGCCCACTCTCCTGCAGACAGGAAGGGTGCTCCCTCTCGCCGTTCATTTTCTGCTGAGCTGTGTGTTAGTGATGATGGGAATTTTTCATACCCTGATTCTTTTCCTCCCCTTGGGATAGAAAACATATGTAGTGTCTTTAAAAATAAATAAAATGAATGGCTTAACAATGCAGACTTTGAATATTTGATGGAACATTAGTAGGCTGCAATCAATCAAAAAAAGATCTTTTTCTTCTGAGTAATAAATATGTTAATTATTTTATCTACTCAGATAAAAGCCTAATTACCATAGCACTTGGGGAGTGGGAAGAGGGAGGTAGTTGTTATGCATAGTGTTCCTAAGAAAATCAGTTCATTCTGCAAATAAACCAACCAGCATTTCTGCAAGCAAACCAACAGACATCCTACTGCTACAGCCAAGCTGTGCACTTCTCCTGGCAATGGTATAGCCAGTAAGGACTTGGTGGGGTGCCTCATTGCTCTGAACCCCCCTCAGGCTGGATTTACCCACTTTTCTCAAGTTTTCCACCTGGTTACGTGCTCCAGTGTGACACTTCCTTGCCACACATCTCTTCTTCATGTGTGGTCTGGGTGGGCTGCAAAAGAGCTGGGCCAAGCACTTCACAGCCCACTTTGCCAGCAAATATTCTGGAGTTCATCACTCCCCAGGAGCAGGGTGGTTTGGCCAGGCTTGCAGATCATCACAGGAAGAGACCAGCAAGGGAACAGCAGGGCCCACTGTGCAGCATCCCCCTCCTCATTACACGCTGGTAACCCCTCCCTGCTTGGCCATGCTGACAGTGCCTGCATCAAGAATAGCTAAAGCACAGAAAACTCATGCTGTGCTTTGCTGCACTGTCATACCCCTGAGTATGCAGAAGTGAACTTTTTGGGATTTTTATTAACAATCCGACAAGAATCACACAAAGATGGCACATTGCAGAACTGATGTGGAGAAGAAGCAGCCAGCTAGAGAGCAAGACAGGGCTGGAATGTCTATAAATGCCAAGGACAATGATGGCATGGGGCTGGGACGGTGGCAAACTGGTGGCGCAGCCTCTGCTCTTTGCAAGCTGCCTTAGGTGTCTCCCCCAAATCCAGGGCTTTGCTGCTTTCACTCTTGAGGACAAAAATATGTCCGGCTTGTGATTCCTTCCAAAGGCCTTTGGCAGCCTCTCCTGGCAGTTGGCTGTTTCTGAAAAGGCAGGCAGTTGTTGCTAAAGTGATTTGGAGGCAGAAGTGGTGCTCTGGAGCCCTAGTGCTGCAGGAGGGGATCAGCACCCAAGCTTGTTCCCATTGTGGATAGGGCTGGCTTTGTGCTAGCAGCTCATCTTTGGAAGGAGAAGATGGGTGTGAAGTCCCCCTCTGTCCTCCTTCATCCCCTGTGTCAGAGCAATGCTCTGTCTCTGGGAAAATTTTGGAGAAACTCAGCAGCCAGCATTTCTTTTGATGCCTGCTGAAGATTATGCAAGTATCTGTCCCATTCCTGAGAGCTCCCCAGAGCTCAGCAGCTTGAAAGAGCAGTCTCAGGGTAGCAGAATTTTCTAGAAGTGGATGTGGCTTTATGGATATTCTCAGAGATAGGGATGCCTAAGAGTTAACATGAATTTGAATCAAGAAGACATTAAGAAGAGCAGAGGGAAAACAGATTAGCTGTCCTCTTGCCTTGCTCTATAGGATGAGACAATGGGAGAATGTGACGAGATCAATGGAAAAAATAAAAGGAAATGAGAAATCAAAGGAATTGCTGCTTTACAGCTTATTTCATATGGTGAATCGGGAAATTTGCCCTTCAGGGGATCAAATATTCTCTTATTTTTTTAACAGATTTGGGTAACTCGTGACTGCAAAGATGAAACCCGTGATAGAGGCTGGTCCCCTGCAGGGATTCAAAAGGAAACAATCCATTTCAGGTACAAATGGTGGGACACTGCTGAATGTGCCCTCCCCTGGTGCTCTCAGGAGCCACACAGAGCTGTGGCATCTGCCGGAGTGTGGCCCCCGCAGGGCTCGAGGGCTGGGTTATTGGAGCTCTAAGTCCAGGGATATCGGAGCAGCTACACCAGGGGATCGCTCTCAGCGTCTCAGGGAGGCTGAGCTGCACATACCTCCCTCTCCAGGCTGTTCATGGAGCAGTGTGGCAGATGCTCAGAACCAGGACAGAGAAAAGGATCTCTGTCCTTCCAATAGTTCAGTGGTGCTTCTGCAGTCACAGTGCTCATGCCTTAAAGCAGATCCTTTCTGGGACTTCAGGTTAGCTGTGGGCTTTGGCACTTCATGTCCCAAGTGACTTGCCCTCTGACAAAGAAGTACTTTCTATGAATTGTCATTCCAGCAGTAGCTCTGGTCCCCATATTTCCCAAGGACTGTGATTTTGTTTCTTCTTCTTTTAAAGCATTTTGCTGTGCCCACTCCATAGCTCCAGGTCATTGCTGAGCTGTGTATGGGTCATACACTCCCTGTCTTCTGCAACCACCAAGCCTCTGCCCAGCTGGAAATCAATGGGAAAACTCTTGCACTGGGGGCTGAAAAGGTACTTTCCGTGTTCTTGGGTAAACGGGTCCTTTGGGCACCAGCAGTCAGTGGTTGGTGATCAACTCCAGCCAGCACTGGCCTTTGATGAGCAAAGATTCAAGGTTTTTGCAGCCACACACTGCTGCCAAAGCCACCTCCTCTTTGGGAGTGCACAAACACTCCAGTTTTGCTCCTTCCCTGATGTACAAGCCCTCTGATGTCCCGACCAGCTGGCTGGTAGCAGGCCAGTGCTGCCAGAGGCCAAGATGAATGATTTGTCCTTGTGCTACTCTCAGAGTTCTTTGAAACTGATGTCTGTGTAATTAACATCTTTACCTTCATAAATTCTTCATTAGCATTTGTATCTCTGGTACTTTGCATATGTTTGTTGGTGATAACAGCTGGATTAGGCATGGTTTCCTTTCCAGGTGTCTGAATGGGTTTTTCTTTCCCCCAGCAATGACTTGGCTGTGCCAGGCAGTGTCTCTTCCCCTTGGCATAGAAAACTTCCCATAGATACAGCACTTTGATGACAAAGGAGCCACATTTTAGCAGTAAGAATACCTTGGCTTTACACTGAAACTCCTCACAGATACAGAGGACAGCACAAAAAAATCTTTTAAGCTGCACTGCACTCTGTGTCTGCGAGCAGTGGGTGCCAGCAGAAAGGAGGCCAGCTCCAAACAATCCCAGCCTTGCCCCACGTTCGGCTTCCAGACTTTGAACATGTTTTGTTTTGATATCTTATGCTTGAGATTTTCTGTCCTCTCTAATTGCATTTAGTGCCTGGCCTGGGAAAGGCTGTTCTGCTGCAAATGCAGCTGTGCCCCCGCTCCCTGCACAGCCCACCCCTCTGCTCCGGGGCTGTCAGGTGGGACGGCTGCCTTGCAGGGTCTGCTTTTGCCAAGGAGATGTTGAAATTATTGGCCGGGTCTTCAAAGGTCTGTAGTGGTTCTTGATGTTCCTCACCGGAGCGGGGCAGCGGAAGAAAGTCGCCTGGGAAATGCTGTCCGGAAGTGAAAATTGAATTCTTTAATGCTCTTGAAGAGCAAATAAAGTTTCTAAGTATGAGAAGCAGCCCACGCAGCCTTTAGATGTGTTTGTACCCAAACAAACCCACGTTGTACCCAATGTATTCATTTCTTTAGCACATAAATTGCACCAGATAAGCTATTGGGTAAGGCTGGATGCAGGAAGGAAAAATCCAGGACAGGTTTGCCTTTCCCACAGCACTGGCCTGATCTTGTATCCATGATTGCGCTAGTTGGTCAGGAGAGTTATATCAGATAAGAATGTTATTATTAATTTGATTTGTATGTGTAGGACAGGGTGGCCTTGTTTTTCTTAAGAAAAGCTCTTAAAGTGGTCCAGTTCAAGCTAAGGGACCATCTCCCTCCCCTTCCGTTCAACCCCTAATTTTGTCCAAGGGTGTTTGAAGTTTCAGGGTGTTTCTCAGAATTTTTTCTTTTGTTCCTTTTATAAACTCTGGATGCAGAAGCACCAGCCATTCATGGATGTAGCACATCCATGTCACTTTTAAAGCTTGTTATATTAACTTTCATCCCCTCTGGGCTGACCTCTGTCCACTGAGTATAACATACCCCAGGGATTTCCATTACAGCCCTGTACTTCATCCTGGCCTCATGTGTAATTCAGTTGGATGTAACACTTGGAGTTGCAGAGAATCTGGCTGATGAGAATAGATGGGGAAAAAGGTGCAGTAATTTCTTTCTCGATGCCAACCACCACTGTTTTAAGGTGTAATTTGTGCTTCTGTCTGCACAAATCCATCTAGAGCTATAGCACAATAAAACAAGTTGCCCTTTAACATTCTTTAGCTTCTGTTCTTTGCTGCTAGGAGACAACTTCCAGGGTGAGGCAGCTGGATTTACACTCATGGAGAAAAGTTGGAGTGGAAAGAGAAGCAAAATGACAACTGTGGTGCAAGTTATAATAATCCTAATGACTGAGGCAGCAGTTGGATCTGCTCCTGCATGCCCAGACCATGGTGGGGAGATCCTACCCCTGCACCAGCCCAGGGAGCCCAACCCCTCAAGTCCACACAGGGCAGGACAGGGCAGACACGTGTTTTAGTGTGCTTGTTCTTCAAAAGGATGCTCTCCTGGCCTCCTGACAGGCTCAGCTCTTGCTTTGAATTGTTAGAATCATGGAACCATAAAATCATTTGTGTTGGAAAAGCCCTCTAAGATCACTGAGTCCTACCATTCCCCTAGAACTGCCAAAGCCACCACTAAACCATGTCCCCAAGTGATGCATCTGCACAGATTTTAAATCCCTTCAGGGATGGTCACTCCACCATTTCCCTGGGCACCCTGTGCCAGGGCTTGATAACCACTTGGGTGAAGAAATTTTTCCTAGCATCCAACCTAAACCTCCCCTGGCACAACTTGTGGCTGTTTCCTCTTGTTCTGCCACTTGTTACCTGGGAGAAGAGGCTGATCCCCTGCTGGCTACAACCTCCTTTCAGGGAGTTGTAGAGAGTGAGGAGGTCCTTCCTGAGTCTCCTTTTTCTCCATGCTGAGCCCCCCCAGCTCCCTCAGCTGCTCCTCATCAGACTTGTGCTCCAGACCCTGCCCCAGCTCCGTTGCCCTTCTCGGGACATGCAAAGATCACTCGATACTGCTCCTTACTAGGGCTAAAAAAAATGATGCCATAAAACCATTTCTTGTTTAGATATCAGTATTCACCTCTCTCATGTCACCATGATTCATCCAGCTTGCTTGAAACCTGACAGAAGCCAATTAAGCAAAAAAAAGAAGTAGAAATAGCAATTTCCCCTTCCTGATTTTCATGGTGGAATTTGCTGGACGTGGGGTTGATAGGATTGACAGGGTATTGGGCATTGTTTGGGGAATGTCTTGAACAGTATAAGCCACGTATCAGATCTTCAGGACATATAAATCAGCGTAATTCCAGCTGAAATGCTGCTGTAGAATATTCTGGTTCTTTTCCATGCATACCTTTAACAAACTCACAGGCCAAATCTTGTGTCTTTCCCCAATTCATTCAAGATGCACACTATAAATCACCCTTGACTTTGACCCATGAAGGAAAACTAACTTGACAAATCTCTTTCTGTATTCATTTTTGTCAAAACAATGTTTATGACAATGGGTAGGTTGCTGATAGCTCTGGCTATTGTTGCCCAGGACCCTGTGGGCTTGATAAATGCTCAGCTGGAGTCCATGTGGATGTCTTTCCTCAGCTCTTTGTTTCTCATGTTAAGACTTGTGTCTTAGAGTGAAGAGCCTGATTTATTTAAAAACACCATATATTATAGTAAGACAGATGTCAGCAGTGTTAAATACCTCCATAAATGTTGCCTCTCTGGAGCAGATCAAATGTGCAAATATTGGAGGCAGGATGAAGGCATACTGCATTGAGGCAACATTTTAGTAACCTGATAATGCCAGCAGTTCTTGCCGTGTGCTTACAGAAATTAGGTTATGGGATTGCACTGTCTCTCTCTTCTCCCACAACAAATATTTCAACTTTATAGATACTTCCAGCTTAATTTAACAGAGGGCTTATACCTGATGGGCTGCAGGTGACAGCGCTGGGCACCTGTATCTGACTGATTTTTTCTGTGACATGTTGGAGATGTGAAGGTTTGATATTGGCTGTGTTGTGCACATGGCTATTCACCTCCACAGGAGCTTGAAGCAGAGCCTGTGGCCCTGCCTGGAGCTTTCCTTTAGAGAGATGCGGGATGCAGGCACTAGAAACAGCCCTAAGGGATTTTTCTGCATGTATTTGTGCTTTCCTGCCCCTACAGAAGAATTTTCTTCTTCTATTCCCAGGGTGTTGTCCACCGTATCTCTCTTTGCTTGTCTCCACCACGTCACTGCCAGGTTCTTGAAGCTCCTGGGGCTGTTTCGAGCCCGCACAATTGCTGGGCTGGCAGCACAGAGCCTGGGGAAAAACCCAGCCTGGAGCACAGCCTGGGGCTGCAGCTTTCCATTCCCAGGTTGTGGCTCAATGTGAAAAATGTGTGGTGCTCACTTGTCTTGCTCTCTCTGCCTGTAAATTAGTAGTGCCAATTAACTCCCAAAAATAGGTGGAGTGTTGCGGACTTCAAAGGTTGTAGCCTATTATATATATATAAATATAAATATATATATAAAAATATAATTCAATCAGAATTAACATGATCCTTCCTTGTACAAGTAAGCATTTGTTTTCCAAGACATATGCTCACAATATCTAATATTAATATTATTAGATTATTTGGATTATAGTAATAACATTTAGATTGACTATTAGGAAAAATTTCATCACCGAAAGGGTTGGAACAGGATGCCCAGGGCAGTGGTGGAGTCACCATCCCTTGAGGGATTTCAGAGACATGCAGATGCAGCACTTGGGGACTTGGCTTAGTGGGGGGTTGCCAGTGCTGGGTTAAGGGTTGGACTCAGTGGTCTTAGAGGGCTTTTCTAACCTAAATGATTCAATGAATGTATGATTAAACATACATACATACATATGTACATATATACATGTGTACATACATATATATATAGGTATTGCAGTTCTGTTCCAAAGCACATGTCTGGATTTTTTTCCCACTGAAAAACAAGGTATGTGGGGACAAGGAAGCAAAGATGAAATGTTTATATCAGGGCTGGGAAGTGCTCCTGAATCCTGCACTATGAGTTTGTGGGGACAAAATCACTCGATTTTTTCCTTTAAAAAAACCCCATTGTGGATTTTTAAGGTTTTGACATTGTTTACACAGGGTGAAATTTGCATAATCAGTGTAATAGTCTCAGTAAACCGTTTGATACGTTGGCATGCAGGAGTTACACACACTGTGGGCTTGACCCCATGAAATGCAGTAGCCGCAGCTCCTCTGTGCAGGTCTGTGAGGAGGCACCAGCCAAGGAAAATCCTATTGAGGGTCAGCAGGGAGATGAGAGCCCCAGGGCTCAGTGGGTGCTGACAGCCATGATTTATCTCACTCTATTGTAGGGTGAGTGAAACTGGCCCCACACCTCTGTTTTCATGTCTCTAACACAACCTCAATCCAGCTTTTGCATTTTGTCCCGCTGCCAAGTGCTGTGCGAGCCCCTGCCGTGCCTCCCTGCCATTAATCACCAGAGCCTTTCCCTGGGCTGCCCTGTGCTTCCTCAGACACTGAACCCTCCTTAACATTCACATATAATCTCGTTACAGCTTTATACCTGCCTGCATGATCCACTTATCAGCCCACAAATCTGAGCAAGGCCCAACTGGATGACAGTGGATTGGTGGATTCGCTGCTGACCCACATGGATTGCCCGGGCTGGGGCTGTGGCAGTTTCTAAACAATCTGTTTTGGCAGTGGTGCTTAAAGCAAGCACACCTCGCCCCAGTTCTCCCTGCCATGAACCTGGGTAAGGTTTATTCTCCAGCCGGTACCACTGGCTCTTCTCACTTTGCGATGTTTCCTGTGCAGCCACCCTCATTCACACATTGTCCTGTGGGTGACAAACCACTGCCCTCTCCCTGAGCCTGGGCATGGGCACAGCAGGCAGAGCCACCTGAATCACAGAGCTGCACTTCTGAGCCTTCCCACTTTCCTTTGCCTTGATTTATTTTTTTATTTTTGAATTTCAGGGCAAAAGTAGGATTTTATCAGAAAGTTGAGTTTTTTCTGTGGTTAAAAAAAATCCAGGTTAGGGGGGTTTTCCATGACCTGGGTCAACATGCTCATGCTGAGGCACCAAAAAACCCCCTCCAAAACAATCAAAGCAGGAAAATTCAAGGCTGACAGTTTTCTGTGAGTTGTAGGTGAGCCGGGAGCTAAGATTTAAGTGGCAGATGAAGGAGTTCATTGCAGTAGTTTTGAAATATGGACCTATAAATCCCCAATTTTCTACATGCATGGCCAAGCGTGTTCCTGTATATTTATTCTGTTGAATGTTAAGTGGTTCAGTTTTACTGTGGTTGCCTTGATTTTTTTTTTCTCAGTGGAGTTTAATTCAACATAAGCCCTACTACTTAGTCATTTTGTTCATATTTCTTCATTTAGATGCTTGTGCAAGGAAGGGTTAGGAGCAATCGGAAAATACTGGAAGCAAAATAAATGTTCTCTAATCTCTCTTCAAGCCCAGACTGAAATGTTATTAGTACTTCTGGGCTTGTCTGGATTAGTTTCTTAAGAAGCTGAAGCTGAACAGATCTAACTAGATTATTAATTTAGTAAAACACAGCCTCTCCAGGGACTGAGCCAAATGAGTATCATGTTGCTTTGTTTCTCTCCATGTACTCATGGCTTCTGTGGTGGATTTGTCCTTCTTTAAAACAGGGAATGATGTGAGCAAAGGACTATGAACACCTCTCTTGTGGGCACCACATGGCAGAAGAGGGTGAAGGGCATCTTCAGCCTCTCCCCGTCCTCCTCACCATGCTCCTTGCTGTGTGTTTGGGTTAAGAAATGTGGGCTGGAAACAGCTCATGTCTTACTGCCTTTGCAACAATGTCAGCTTGAATCTTAGCTTATGGTGATGGATATTATTACCCTTTTCAGCCAGAGTAATTCCTTCATTCCTGTGAAATTCGCTGTCTTATACTTTATCCAGTGAGGAGATACTGATATGGAAAAACAAGGTGTGTTTTTCTGGAGTGTTTACCCACAGGGTTGCTCCTCTGGACATCTGTGAGCAGATCCAAAGGTTTCATGGTTGGGCTCCTGGGCTTGAGATGCTGCACCCTTCCCAAACCACCTGGGAGGAAGAAGGCTGAGCCAGGAGCAGTACAGGAGGAGTACAGAATTGCCTTTTGTAATACAGGAGCACAGGGCAAAAAATATCAGGCTTGCTTTAACTGAAAAGATTTGTTTCAGCTTTGTACCTGGTGCACACATAACTGAGAGAAGTCATGGGCACAGGGGTATAAATGGGCTGGAAATGGAGGTGTACTGACCTGTGAAAATGGGGTTACTGGTTATCAGTTATGTCAGTCCCAATTAAAGCTCCAGAAGGTGCCCAGTGAGGGATGTTTAGATGCTGGGACACTGTTGAACCGTGTTCCCAGGTCAGCACAGTGCCCTGCTGTGCCTGATGCCCAGGGAGGGAGTAAAAGGATGGAATTCTGAGTGGGGTCATACGCAGTGATGCAGCTCCTGAGCAGAACTTAAACCCCTGGGGCTTAAATACATGTTGTAGCCTCACCTACCGCCTGAAGGAGGGCAGAGGAAACAGGGCATCACCCAGAGAAAGCAGGTGATGAGCAATGTCCCATGCTGCCAGAGTTTCCTGAACCTGAGCTATGTTTAAATTTAAAAAAAAATCCTACAGTCGAGGCATTGATAATTAATAGTCAAATATTTAATAAGCAAGGAATTGATAGGACTAAATGGGTTTGGCTGCTGGGGGAGTCCATAAGAGCAAACTGGCTCAGTGGGCTCCCTCTTTCTGTGGGAGACGGGTGGCCAGCTCCTTCTTTGGCATCCTTGGTGCTGCTCCAGCACAGCCAGTGTCACCCAGAGTGCAAAGTGGCTCCGGTGTCCTCGGCCTGAGGAAAGCCAGACTGTGAGATGAGCTGGAACCTTCCCCCTGTTCTCTGAGTGCAGTTGATTGCAGCATCTGGTTGTAAGTGTGAGAGTAATTCCTTGTGGGCTTCAGTATTGGTGGTAGGAAAAAGATTGCATTTTGTGAGGTTTCCATAAGTGACACCTGCACTTCAACAGCTGAAGTGCCCTGAGGCAGCTCGTGTCTCGTTACTTGAGGGGTTTTTTTAACCCTTTCCACAAGGATGGCTCCTGTGGCTGATGCATGATGGTAATGTTTGGAACTCAGGCCTGTCCTCAGGTGGGAATGAACAAGGTAAGACTGAACTTATGTCCTCTTTCCTTCCTCCCTCCCAAATAACTCATTTAGGATGGATCAGTTTCTGGAGGTGTCCCCCCTCATTTCCTGCTTAAGGACTGTGCAGAGATAGCTCAACTACCACCATGCTCTTGTGTGAAAAGTGTTATCTCAGGTTCCTCACGGAGCCAAAGTTCCCACTGAGCAACTATTCAGTATGTATAAACAGGTCAAAATCACAGGGGTTTGGGTCACTTAGTGGAAAAGAAAACCTGCTCACATTTAGGGACAAAATACTTTCACAACTGCAATGGATCTGCCAAAGAAAATACATTCAAGCTACTAAGGAAGAAATCAGAAACTTTCTTGCTGAGATCAGAACAGCAAAGCCTGGAAACATAAAGCAATTTGTCTCTTGTATGAGCCATATCCAGAATCAGCAGCAATAAGTCTAAGTTTAAGCAAACAGCGACTTTTTCTAAGTTCTTTTTCTGTTTCCACAATTTTTGATAGGAAAATGGAGTTTACACATAACCCTGACACTGTCAGTTTCCTTCCAGCTGCTTTCTATTTGTGAAGGCGTGTGTGTCATATTTATCTTGTACTCTTTAAATAACCACAATTTTATTAGTAACTACTTATAACCTCTCTAAACATAGCACTATTTTGGGAGGAACATGACAATTTTGCGTAAGAAAACATGAAGTGTTATATAAAATGAGAAAGGAAGGGAAAGCAATGATGATAAGTGGAGCTGAGCAGAATGTTTCTGGATAGTTTTGTGAAGGAGAATGTCCCTTTGCAAAATCAATATTTGCAATGGGCAAATTTCAGTGCTGTGAAGTATTTTTAATTTCCTTTTGGAAAAATTAAATTGATTTCCTAGCCTTACCGGAAAGGCACTTCTCAATTCTCTTTCTGGCAGGAAGCAATGTGGATAAAAGTCTTCTAAGCAAGCACGTAAAAATACTAAAAAACGCTCACCCTAAGTGCTCCTAAAATTGAATTGGATTATTACGTATTTTTTATTCATGTTTTACTCCATGTCCTAGCATAGGATGAATATTTTTAAAACTTTACACATTTTTGTGGGAAAGGACTTCCATGTTCTTGTGTTAAAATAAACAAATAAAGATGCACACTAATTTCCTACTTTTAATAATACTACCTCTGTGTGGTAACAGCGTTGGATTACAGACTGGTCTGTCTAAGCATTTATTCATCTGTGCAACTTTCTACATGCAAATGAACTCAAAAATCTTTCTGTGCTTTGAGCATCACAAAATGCTTACATGGCTGATTCTGGCCCCAGTCAAATGCTTTTCTGGTTCAGACAAAAATGGCCAACTTGACGTGTGGAAACAATGGTTTGATTTTTGCCTCCACCTAATATTTCTTGGCATGGTAATGGGGACATTGATACGATTTATGCGACAGAATGATCATTGTGCAATTTGTGACTTCTCAGATTTGTTTTTACCTTTGATTTCTAAACAGGCTTCCAGAAAAATACATTGGCAATGCTGAAGGTATTGCTGTGATTCATGACTTCTTCTTCATTTTTTCCACTAAAAACGTGCTTAATCCACTTAAGCCCCTTCAAAATTAATTGGCACGTTCAGCAGTTTCCATTAATAAATATTATTCCATCTGTTCCACTGTTTCCTGCTGAAAAGTTGTTTTGATTTTAATTTGTTTCTGATGGTTCCCCCCAGCCTCTGTTTGGGGAAATCATTCCCTTTTAATTCGTTTTGTTTGGAGACCGAGTGCGCCGGCAGCGTTTCCCTGCACTGGGGCTGCAGCTGCCTGCGCCGCATCCGCAGGGATGGCAGGAAGTGCATCCGCAGGAAAATGTGCCTTGGTGCGGTGACGTGATGGGATATGATCAGGTGCTGAAGGGTCTGGGGCACAAGCCCTGTGGGAAGCGGCTGAGGGAGATGGGGTTCTTTAGTCTTGAGAAAAGGAACGCTCATGGGAGACATGACTGCGCTCCAGAACTGCTGGAAAGGAGGTCATAGCCAGGTGGGAATTGGTCTCTTCTCCCAGACAACCAGTGACAGGGCAAGGGGAAATGGCCTCAAGTTGCACCGGGGGGGGTTCAGGTTGGATATTAGGGAAAGTTTCTTCACTGAAAGAGTGGTTAAACACTGGAAGAGGCTGCCCAGGGAAGTGGTGAAATCACCATCCCTGGAAGTGTTCTAAAAATGAGTCAATGTGGCACTTTGCAGTATGGTTTAGTGGGCATGGGGGTACTCAGTCAAAGGTTGGATTTAATGATCTTGGAGGTCTTTTCCAACCTTAATGATTCTATGATTCTTTGAGTTTCTGCAGGCAACAGCAGATCTGAGGCTTGTCATCAAAAACTGGTGATTTTGGAGCAAAGCAGTTGTATGGTCATTTTCTGAACTTGTACGTGGCTCTGCTCACCTGCCATGCATTCCTAATTTCTGGGTTGGAGTATGGCTGACATCTACTACCCTGCTTGTGAAATATTCACAACTTTTGTTTAAATGACAGTCACAAGGTATTGCTGAGTGTTTTCCTTGTTAAGATATGGCACAAGCGAAAGCGGGATGTGCTGTCCCTCACTGGTGACTGCGGGGTTTCTGATGGTGTGGAGGCATGCTCATAAATCCAGTAATTGGTGGGCACATTTCTGGTGTTGAGGATCACCACAAATCTCTTCCCAGAGAAAAGCAAATCACTGGTTGGACACAGCTTTTAGTTCTGACAGCTGGGGTTTGATTACCTGAAGCTATTCTTGAGCTGTATTTTTCTCATTCATACAAGCATGTAGCAATAACAAAGTGACTTTGCAAGCGTCTTCCGCCATGTGAAAGTTCTGCTGCAAACTTGAGTTACATATTGATTAACTGTGGTTCTGGTTGATTTTATTTTACTACTTTGGATCCCAGGGCTTTTCTAAGGTCGCCTCTGGAGAACTTAGAGCTGGAGTAAAACACGTACTCCGTATGGATGGTTTCCTCCTTCCATGTTAACCTTTAATTGTATTTCCCTTGAACACACCCTACTGTGGAATTTATTTTCATTTCAGGATTTCTAGTGAAATTGTGGATTGCTGACAATGTGCTTGGGATGCTACAGGCTGGGAAGATCCCCTCACTTTGCTGATGAGGAGCATGGCGGGGTCCAAGTACCAAGGCAGGCAAACATCTGCTCCCTGAACCAAGCAGAATCAGATCTTCTTCCACACACCCTGTGCTCCCAGTCTGAGCACTGCAACCCTCACTGATGATTTATTTTAAGTCAATTCCTGCTGGTGGTGACAGGTGACTTTGGGTGATCTGTGTGCTTAATATAACAAGCAGAATCCATAGGGAATGTTATTTTTCTTGAGTTATAGATTGGTTAGTGACTCCTGTGTCATGTGGTGCACAACTGGTATATAGATTTGAGCTAAACCACACACACATGTATTGTCAGCAATCCATTTCTAAGAATTTGCTCATATTCTCTTTTCCCTTTACAAAGTGCCATACAGCTTAAGCTATCAACATGGCAAAAAAATTGAAGCATATATTGAGGCCTTTTTGGTTTTTTTTCTGGGATCCTTAGAAGAAATTAAAAGACAGTTCATGGGAAAGTGAATTGTGAATTACAGACTCCTACTCACCTGGATGACTGCTTAGCCAAAGCTGTGTGGATGTCAGGGCTGTGCAGATGATGCCCTTGTGCATCTCCATCCCAGGACCAGCTGCACTGTCCCTGCTGGCCGCTCTTCATCCTCCTGTGGTCCAGGGGTGACCCTTGCACACTGTGTTACGGAGGTGCGCTGTTAGTCTTTCCCAGTGAACATCTGGTCCTGCTTGCTATTCCTATCCTCCATCCAAATTTTGCAAATGTCCTTAAGTATTTTGGAGAGCTCGTAGCTGTGCAGGAGGACAAGCACCTTGATGAATAACACCATGCGCGGTGGAGCAGCGGAAATGGCCAGTGGATGAGGCGAGGTGCAGTGGGGAAGACAGAAGCGATCCGGATGAGAGCTTGGAGGAGTGGGATGCCTGCAGATGGGCCGGCCCCTGCCGAACACCGGGATAGCCCATTGCCCATGGACGAGCCGGGAGAGGTTTCTAGGACAACTGATGGGCTTTGGGAACAGGAGAAGAATGGAGCCAAATCTTAAAGTCAGATGAAGAGAAAATGAGTAACATCTGCTGAGACGTGTGAAAGAGCCATTTGTGCTCACTGCAACCTGAAGCCTTTCTCCAGCAGCCACAGCAGCATGGGCCAGCTCGCTGTCCCCCACACAGGCTGGCTGGCTCAGGGGTCATTAGGGATGATTTATGTGCTCATTACAACCACAGCTCTGGACACTGCCCTGTGCCTCACTGGTGTGTCCCCCAAAGCCTCAGCACTCACACAGGGGTATCAATTCACCCCTGTGCACTCATAGAGAAAAGCCTCTGTCCTGTCCCGAGGCTCCAGAGAGGTGAGGTCCTGGGGATGCCGCTGCTGTACAATTATTAGTTATATTAGTGGCCATAAATAACAGGTTACTGCCAATCTTTCACCCCTGACACTGTGGGTCCACAGAGCTGCACGTCCTCTGCACCTCCCTGCTCCCTCTCCCTGCTCCCTCTCCCTGCTGATGCAAGGGTAAATTTCCCTTTGACTCTGATGGGGCAAATAACTCTCCCTGCTTCTCTCTCTGGTCCCTCTGCTATTTTAACAGATCAGCTTTTTGCCTCTAATTAGGCTATTTTCTGCAATGCAGAATGTGGCTGAAATGCTTGAGCTGGAGGTAGTGAACAGTCCAGAAGGATTGCACCTGTGGTTGCTAATCAGCGGCCGCTTCAGCGAGCTGAAATTAGGAAAGCACACAGAAGAGCGAGCAATTTTGAAAATGAGGATGAGCATCCCGAAATTTTTAAGAACAATTATGTTTTCACAGCTGTGCTGGTTGCCCCAAATGCATAGAAATCAAGTCAAAAACCAAACTCCTTTAACTCAAAGAAAATTAACCTTCATAGTTAAACTCAATGAGAAGTAGACTTACTTTCCCTTCAAATGAATAATATAGTCTTGAAAAAACCTAGCAGCAAGTTATGCTGTAATTATGTTCTTTGAATTAAAGTTTGTCAGTCCAAGCAAAATAAATAGAAACACAGGCAGGGCAATAGATATATTATACTTGGAGTAAAATTTGGCCTTGGTATGTTGTTTTCATGCTAAAGCTATGCCAAAGTTAATCTGCTGTGATTATGTCTATTACCAGATTCTAGTGTAAATAAAGGAGACAACCTGAGAGCTGTTGATATAATTCTTTCATTAACATCTTGTTGCCACCATGGAAGGACTTGGCCAGATCTCATTTGTCAGGAATCATGCCAAGAGTTACTGAATTACCCAGCAACTGTACATTTTGCTTTGAAGGCACACACTGAACATTTCCCTGTGGCTCCCACTCTGCCACTGCCACTAAAGACTTGTGGGCAGGGGAATGAAAGAGCCCTTCCCTTTTTATCTGTGAGGAGCGTTTGTGGTGGTCAGTGGGTGCTGGTGGGCCGCAGCCAGGTGGGACAGGGATAAAGCTCTGAGTTTGCTCTGAGGGGATTACGGGGGGCTGGGGTGGTCCCCAGGAGTTAGGCTGAGCAGTGGCATCCAGTGGATGCAGTCCCTCTGCACCAAGGTTTGGCTTAGGCTGGGAGCTGAGTTTAATTTGAGCTCTTTCCTTACTCTAAGAGCATCCTTTGACCAGCAATACTGAGGATTAGTATGTATTTCTGGTAGAAAACCTCCCTACAGAACAGTGCAAGGAGAGAGAGGGAGTTGTTTCTTACGTGGGTGGGAATTAATCCTATGGGTTTAACTTTCAAGCATGCTATGAGGGACTCTCTTTCCTTCCAGTTCTGCCCTGCTGCCTCTGACAGAAAGGCAGCAGTCTGCGGCTTGCTCCTATCCTGTTGAGTGCCTCCTTGGGAGCCTTTCTCTGGGATACTCTCTGAAGACAGGCTTTTTGGTTGTCTTTAAGAAACTTCAGCTTCTTTTTCTCTTTTGCTATCTTTGTGTGGGTTCCTGCTGTTCCTTTCCTTCCTACATGCTGCTTTTGGATGCTCAAAGGTTTTCTCTGAACAAGTCTGCCAAATCCCACGCTGGCAGCAGGGTTAGGAAGGGTAACTGAGTGGTGATGCCTCAGATTTGTGGTATTATTCTGTCTTGAGGGTCTCAAGAGCTTTTCAAAGCATGACCTAATCCCATGCTGGTCAGTGTACAACACTGTTTGGGGGGTGTCTCAAAATAAAGCTTGCCTTAAGTTCATGCAGTTTAAAAAAATGCTGGGGAATGGGGCGAATGGAGCTCTGTAATCTACATGTGTCACTAATGTAACAGAAGTAGAGAAAGAAATAGTTTAACCCACATTCCTAAAGTTATTGAGCAGCAGAAGTGAAAACAATCCTCTCCTACGTTTGATACAGATTTCCCTAAGTGACTATTACTTCTTTCTTTGCATCCAAAATAGGAAATTATCAAGATTATGAAATCCGAAGGAAACAGAGAAAGTAAGTAGGTAGGACAGGGTACTGAGGAAAGGTTAAATCCTTTAGCAAACCTTGTCTCCTTACATATACTGTGAAGTATTCCAGATTTGATCATCTGCAGCTTATTTTATGTTCTTTACAGTTCATTGTTTTCTCCTTTGGAAAAATGTTTAATTTTTTTAGCCAGTCCCTATGTGAGATCAGATGTTCATCAGTGTTCTCCCATCTCCTTCCAAGGACTGAGTTCGTTTGGCTGTTTCCTGGGAACTGTGTTCAGGGGAGACCCATCCATTAGAAAGCACTGTGTTGTCATTAATGAAGGGTTAAAAAATATTCCCCTCTCCATTAATTTTTTATGTATTAAAGTCTAATTTCTTGATTCGGCTCGTTCTCCAGGGCATTGTCCAAATCACCCTGGCTGTGACTGTAGGCACATCCCTGTCCCCCCAGGACAGGCTGCTTCAACCCCTTACTTTAGCATGCACCCATGCCCTTTGCTTGGGGAAGGAAAGCTGGGATCTGCCAAAGCATCTTGCTGCACAAAAGCTGAAACATGTTGATGGTTCAAGGAAGAATTGTCCATCTGTGGGTTGATCACTAATCCTGAGTCTCCCTCAGCTGGGTGATGGATGGCAGGCCAATTGTGTCTGCTGCCCAGTCTCCTCTCCTTGAGGATCCTGGAAAAATATCCCAACACAAATTTACAAAGCTCTCTATCTCACAAACGGACTGAGAAAAAGGGAGAGAAACCAACAGAGCTCACAGACATCAGGGAGAATTTATTCTTGACTCTGTGTCATTGGGGTGGTGCCCATTTCCTACCATGACTGATCTCCAGCTCCGTTACAAATCTGGAATCAGAAGCTGGGTCCTCAGGCTTTTTCCTCCTGCCCTGCAGTGAAGGAAGGGAGGCAGCTTCACCCAAAATGCCCTGGCCTGAAGGAGAACTTGTGGCACAAACCAGAGGGAGCAGGATCCCGAGGAGCTGTGTTTACCCCAGAAGTTGGCTCCAGCAGCCAGGCTGTGCAGTGCACATGGAAAATATGCAAGCTGGGGAACTGTCTGCTGGCTCTGGCTCCTTTTATGTTCTGGACCATTATTTTCTGCAGAAGTACCTCATGAAAATATCAGAAAGGGTACGGTCCTGCCAATGAAGATCTGTTGGCCTGCTCTGAAGAACTGTGACGTGAACGTAGTGCAAACCAAAGAACTCGCTGGGTGAAGCTGGAGCTGTGCAGTCACATTTTGACTTAATACATGTACTGGGAACCTTTAGTGCATTTACTTGGCCACCACTGGGAATGGACCATGAGAGCTTGGTTTTGCTGCTAGCAAAGATGTGGAGTCCTTGAGTTCACTTCAGGAGAATCAAACTGCCTGACTGGAACTAAACCCAGTATTTGTCACTTCAAGAACAGATTTTCAGCTAACAAATGCTACATATGCACTTTAAAAAAAAATCCTTAATTTTGAGTGCTTTGCTGTGCAGTAAACAAAGTTTTTGTGCCTGTTTTCCTATATAAATATTTATAACAAAGTTGGTGGCTACTGGTTGAATGTGAATGTTTTCTGTTCCCAGCATTTTTGGACATGATCTACCAAAGATTTACATGTGGTTCTAATACACAGTAACTTTCTACTGCTGGAAGGCCTTGGATTAAGATCAGCTCCAGGAACTGCTTCTAGAAGAAGAGAGTTGGATGGACTTTTCTGTGCAGAAGGTTGTTAATCAGAGGCTGTTTTGATAAAGATGCTGGTGAATAGAATCATAGAATGGCTTGGGTTGGAAAGGACCTTAAAGATCACCTAGTTCCAACCCCCTGACAGGCTGCACATGGGGACATGTCTGTAATGATTTCAGATTGACTTGTGACTGTTCCCTTAGTGGGTGTAGCAGGGATAGATATAAATACACCAAATTTTCTGTAGATTTTGAAAAGGTTTGTGTCTCCCAGTCTCTCTCCCTGCCCTGCCTGCCAAAGCTTTGTGCATCGGTGTTTTTCCTTTATGCAAACTGGATGAGCAGAGCTATATTTGCAATGAATCAGCGGTAGCCAGCAATGTGTGTGGGCTACATGGCAAAGTGCTGGATGCCAGATGAGGTGACGTAGAGACTCCCCACTCTCCTCAAGCAAGAAGGAGATGGGAAGATGCCATCATCCTTCAGGGATATGAGCAACCTCTCTCCATAAAACCTGTTTACTTGAGTTACAAACAATTACAATTTGACAAACCATGTTCTGCCAGGAAACGAAACAAAGAACTTTGCTGGATTTGCTAGTGAGAAAATGAGTAGAATTTATTTTAATCTGTAACAGATTTCCCAAATTCTGGAAGAAGAGAGTGGAACCTGTTGTGCAGAGGCTGGTGAGGGGCTTGGGGAGATGATGGCATGTTGCTATCTCTCTGCCAGACTGGTGACACTGTGTATGAATTTTGGTGCCACTGGTCCAGCCTGGCCAGTCCCTCTGCCACTGTGTGCAGGGTAGGAGATAAAGAGGACAGCAGCTTAAGCCAGGCTTGAGTACTGGCAGCAAACATAATGTTCAACTCTTTTTTTTCCCCCATTTAGTGGGAAAGCTACGGTCCTGACTTTCTCACAGCATTAACCCTCCCCGGGCATTTTGCAGGATGGCAAAGTTTGGCAATGTTGGAGAATTTGTGTTTTAAGACTGTGCAGCCTCGCTTGAGGCATTTGAAGTCCCGGGAGCCTGGCAAAGCTGTCTGGTTATGTCCTCAGCATTTGACTTCTGAGAAAGCCTGGAGAAGAGCAGAAGTCTGCAATATATGGAAGTGCAGTATTTGCATCATTATCCAAAAAGAGGGTGAAAAGGGGCCATAACTCAAGGTAGAACATGGCCTTAATCTCACTGCTGTCACAGACAAAAACTCTCATTATGTTCAAAGAAAACCAATTCATCCCTAAAGCATTTGTTCCTCCTTCCCCACACCTACACTCAGTTGCTTTTTACAACTGCAGCTTTAGGACAGTCTGTAACATGTGTGATATCCTCCTCATGTGGCACCTCCTCAGTCCTCCTTTCAAGCTGTGACAGACATAATCCTGCCACCAGCAGAATGCAACAGGTAATAAATTACACTGTGTACAGAAGCAGTTCCTACAGTTTCCATAACTTGTTTGGGCTTGCTCTGATTGTCCATAGCCTCTCAACTACATTGGCATGCACGGAAAATACCTGTTGTGTTTTAAAAGGAGTGTCTGGAGATGAGAAACGAGCAGTGTGGAGATGGGAATTAATTCATCATGTGTAAACTGGTCTTTTTTGCTTGCTTTGTTTTGCTATTTGTTAATGGACCAAAAAAGTACCCTTGACAACAGATGGAAAATAAGTCCCATTATTACCAGAGGCTCCAGTGAAGATCATGGCCCATTGCATGGGAAAGATGCGTTCACTTCCAGAAGATCTTACAGTCTAATTTAAGCCAGAAAACAGAAGGAAGGTAGATGAGGAGGAGGAGTGTGGGGGAAGAAGAGATAATGCCTCCAGGAAAGTCATTAAGGAACACATGCCTTCCTGACTTTATGTCTTTTAAAAGTGTATTTTCTCTCTCCTGTTGGGCTTTGAACCTTTCTGAGTTTATTTAAGCTATTGCAAACTTGATGACTTAGGGAGCAAATAAGCCTTAGGGATCAAAGCAGCTGGTACTGTCGGAGGTATTGAGGGTGAAATAACACATTAGCAGAAGGAGAGCTGAGAAAAAAAAAGGAGAAAGAAAATCCATCTTGATTATTTTGCTCTCTTTTGCTTTTAGCCTCCATCCTAGCTTGATCCTTTTCATTTGAACAGGTATTAATTTTCTTTGTGTTTATTCCAACAGTATAAATATTTAACGGTCCTAGATTACAGAGTTGAAACATGAGATTAGTTCCAACCTTAAAGATTTGTGCAGGGTCTCTTCCTCACATTTGGATGACTCTCACATTGCAGGGAGGAACATCTCCCATGTCTGCAGGAGGAGCATCTCAAGCTCTATTTTGAGTTCATTTTCTTTTTTTGGTCTTGTTTGAGGCTCAGAAGACATAAACACCTCGCCCACTCGCAGTCATTCTGTTGCTATTTTATGGTGACACGCTGTGACAGAGCAATAGCTCTGGGTTATCAGGGGGACTGGGGCATGCAGGTTCGTGAGCCTGAATGCTCTTTCCTACCTGCAGCAAGCAGGCTCTAGGCTTGGGAGCTGTGCAGAGCATTAGGCACAGAAAAATCCAGGCAAATGTGGTTAATGTGGGTTATGTGTGCAGTATGGAAGGATCAGTGCAGATATGGTGAAGTTACTTGCACCAGTTTTTGTTATGCAAGTAGATAGATATTTCCTTTCTCAATTGCTTTCACTCTTAAATAAGACAAGAAAGAAATATGGAGTAAGGAGCATTGGCCACTCATTTTCAGAGTGCTAAAGTGAAAAGTAATGGAGATTGCAGTATTTAGGTCTCTGAAAATCAGGCCATGCCTTTAAAAGCCCGTATATCAATTTAGGTGCCTAATTTCAAGCCTGCAAAGTGGGAAAAAAAAAAAAAAGAAGGAACTTAATTATGATTACAGTTGGTAAAATTAGAGATTGAAGCCATAGCCTGTGAGATATCAGATACAGTCTCTCCTCTGGGGGCAATGCAGGTTTACCAAGGCAATCAGCAATGCTGTGGGAGAGGCCGTCTCCAGGATCCACACAAGGCTCTCCTGCCTCTCGGTGTATCAATGGATCAGAGGAATAATGAAAAGCAGACAAAATTCAGACACCCAGACAGCCTCGTCCACTGCTCATGGACAGAGCAGCACAACTCAGTCACATCTCACAACAGCAGAGCTCCATCTGACATGAAGCTGGCAGCACTTAAGTGGATTAATTAATTAAATACATCAAAATGTAGAACAAAAAGCACTTCAGACAAAATGCAAAGCGAGAGATGATCTAAAGAAGAGACTTGCATTAACTCCTAAGCTCAGCCCATGGAAACAGCAGGTTTTGCAGGACTTTAGAACTCATGTAATTAGATGATTTTGCCTAGCACGACAGCTCAAGTGATGTCAGAGCCCGTCAGGATCCCCAGCTTGTCTTTTAAATCCATTTCTGCCCTGGGAATGAGTGCTGCAAAAGGAGCTTAAAATATTCATTACCAAAACTCATAATTCCAGCCCCAAAATGTTCATGGTGATTTTCTCTGTTGGTCTCACTGGGGTTTGGGAAGTTGCCAGCTGTATTATGTGATAAGCCACAGCCAGTCACTATTGACAGAGGAGTCACAAATGAAAGTGTAAAGGGCTGTCCATTTTCCTTATCCTTCAGCCAAAAAAAAGCCTTCAAAACTTATGTGCTCTGCTCTAAAATCCTTTTAACCAAATAACATTTAAATCTGTGTCTCACAAGTGTGATTTCACAGCATTAATATGACCCTGCCATTAGCATGTGGAAGTGTATGAGACATTCCGGTGCACGTATTTATAGCAAAAATGGGACAGATTCACAGCTTGTGCAAACCACTGAGTCCCTTTTTATGGGTCTCCTCTGATTTATGCAACCTGAGATTTTGAGGCAAACTTAGTAGCCGGTTCTTCAGCCACATTTTAAAATTATGATATCAAAGTACATTCTCTAGAGAGTCAGGGTGAAGATATAGCAACCTTTCCTTTTAGCTGAAAGATCTAAAATATTGCTGAAAAAATTGTTTCCAGGCATTTCAAATGATTAAGCTTTTTTTTTTCCCTTTGCAAAAGGAAAGAAGAAGAAGTATTTATTTATTTCACTTAAACTTTTAAGCTATTTCTTCTAGGAAATGCTGAAAAAAATTCATAGGCGATTTTGGAAATACTAATACTTCTTTTTAGAAATACTGCCAAGTGAACATTATTATGTTATTTAAACATATTAATCTATTTTTGAGAAGCATTTTAGAAAAGTCTGAGAAAAAACCTCCCCACTGCTAATGAGAAGCTATTTACTGACTGTTTCAGATCACTTTGGGTTGAATTCTGCGTATATTTGTTGTTTGGATTTATGCAGTGTTTTAATTCATCTCACCTCAAATAGGCCTAAAGTGCAGTTTTCAGCAAGTTCATTTCATTGTGTCTCAACAGACAGGACATTAATTACTTTTGTAATTAGAAAAAGAAGTGTGTGGGGAGTAAATATGCCTTCACCTCTTTTAGATGCTTAAAAATACCTTGTTTTAAGAGGTGTTGGCAAAGCTCAGAGCAGTGAGGGACGTGATTGAGGAGGTCCCTGCATCCCTGGGATCCCGACTGCGCAGGAGTGACGCTGCTGCACCGCACCCGGCATAACTCAGGATGCAGCCTCAGCATGCTGGAATTGCGATTGGTTTTCTAAAAATCCAGGCATTCGTGGCAGCATTAAGAAACCCTTTGAGGGCAAGATAGCCCAGTGGATCAATTTAGTCACATCAGTGTGTTCTGCAAATATGTATTTGCCTTAGTCTATGAATAAAGGCAGTAGGAGGCAGTGATCCACGAGCTTCTCTTCTCTATTGTCCTTGGTAGCACAATGCCTTAGGTTTTAACTCTTATATTTTTCAAAATTCTGCATTCCCAGTGTGTGACTCTGAGCTGCCTTGCAGCCTGTCAGCTGCTGCTCTCTCATGCTCACACAGACATAACAAAGCCTCTCCAGGCCTGCTCTGCAAGGACACCCAGCCCGTCCCAGGCCCAAAATGTGTAACCCAGCACCTTGAGAAGGGGGGCGAGCTGAGGGGCAGTTCCATCATTAGCTAAAGTTTAATTGGCGAATTTATGGTGATCTGCAAATGGACCAAACCTATAACAGTGTGAAGAGCTTGTGACTTGTCGATCATCTCGGGTGTAGCCTTTGGCCTGCCCAGGGTGTGCCTCTGAAGGCCTTTCCAATAAACATCCACCTTTATTCCCTTACTCCTGGCTTGTCTCTGTTTCCAGGTTGCCCTCTTTAGGCATCAGCAAAACAAATAATAAGTATTAGAAATTGAGGAATTTTGCCTTAACTGTCATAAGATGGGTTTAATAACTGTGAAAGTAAATGAAGAAGTTGGTTGTCTTTTGATTCTGAGCCATCAGGCTAAGGAAGTCTAGATTTCCACTGCACAAGCAAAAGGGTTTGAGAACACAGGATGTAGGGTAATCTCATTACTACAGATTGAGAAATTAAAAACAACTGTAACTGATTGCAATTGGACCAGGATCCAGTGAAGCAATGAAGCTTCCTACGAGAAAGGAGCATCTTCTGGGATTGTTTAAAGTGCTCATCATTGGGATGAGCACTTTCCATCTTGCCTATATGGGCAAATGCAAGAAGCAAAGCGATGCCAGTGTTCATTTCTGTAATATAAGATAAAAACATTACAGGCACTTGCCATGGCTTTGGTGGCAGGTCAAAACACCACATCTCCACCAGGATGATCCATCTAGGAGATATCAGCAGAGGGGTGATGGAACAAAGAGAGCATGAAGCTCTGCATTTGGACTCAACACCTTTCTAGACAGATGTGGTAGAAATTTCACCTTTAACCAATCCCAACCTGAGCCACTCTCTGTCCTGTGAGAGGAAAGGAGCTTGCCCAACCCTTGGCTTCCTCCTTCCCTGAAGCATGGCCTAGGCTTGACTAGAGGAGCAATTGGCAGTTTCTATCCTGGTCATTTACTCCTTTTCACAGAGTCTGACTCCACAGTACAGATGCTACGGCACAGCTGTTTACCATTTTTTACTGGTCAATCATGTGAATTGTCCCCTGGTAGGTTGCCTTTTTTTTGTTTGAGGTCTAACATCTTCTGGCAAAATCTGTGAATTTTTTTTTTTTTAAATCCTCCTAATTAGTCACAGTGCCTGAGAAAAGACATGGAATGCTCCCGCAGAAAGATGTATGTGTCAGCTGCGGATTCCTCCCTGCCACCTTCGCAGCGAGGAGGCGTCTCGGCAGCTGTGCTACAAACATGGGCTTCTCTGCTGTGTGGTCCCACTGCTCTGTCCCACGTCCCCACCTGGGCCTGCCCCCAGCCTGGTTCCTCGCCGGGCTCATCCTGCTCCTGCAAAGAGGTACTAGAGCTCAGCATCCTGTGCTGCCCATGCTGAAGCCAGAGAGCACTGTCAGAACGGGAGAGGTAGGAGTGGGAGTTTCTCCAGGCCTTTGAGACCATTTGGGAATCATCATTTTCCAGGAAATATGTTTCAAATGTGGTCCTTCCGCCAATGTGCCTCCTCTGACAGCCGGGGCTGCCGGCTCCCTGAAGCCGTGGGGAGATCCTGGTGCCTTGTAGACGGGACAAGGAGCTGTGATGTGGGTTATGGACTGAGCCAGCTAACCCTGGTCATTTTGGAGACGTCACAGTCCTGGCAGGGGTTCTTGTGTTGGTCTCCACACAATTCATAGATCCCTTTGATACAGGCAGGCTGCAGTGTCCTCCCTTCCCTCAGCTTTCCTTGTCTGCTTTCGGGATGCATCTCGTAGAAGCGGAGCTGCAGGAACAGCACTGCCTCTCCCCTACACCCCGCACTGCAGGGACACCTTCCACTGAACCACATTGCCCCAAGCCCCATCCAACCTGGCCTTGGACAGTTTCAGGGATGGGGCAGCCACAGCTTCTCTGAGTAACCTGGGCCAGAGCCTCTCACCCTCAGAGGGAAGAATTTCCTCCTAACATCTAATCTAAATCTCCCCTCTGTTAGTTTAAAACTGTTCCCCCTTGTCCTATCCCTATTTGCCTGTGTAAATAAAGCTCATTCATGCAAAGAATTCTTCTTTCTCCTACAGTTTAGTTACAGAAAATCAGATTTACATCAGCTTGACAGAGAGTAGAAATTTGGCTGCTGTTCTCCATAACATATCTGCATAACATAATATATGCCTGAGATTTCTATGTAGGCTGGTACAGTTTTATGTAAGCCTCTGATAGTAGCCACACCAAAAAAGAGAAAGGTTTTGAAAGGCTTTTCTTTGGTGTCCTCTTTTCTTGCACCCCTTAAGTGCAAATGAGCAGATAAAATCAAACAGATGATGTTTGCACAGTCTTCCTGAAGCCAGGAGTGGGTCTGGGCAGTGAAGATTATCTCCAGATCCCAAGTGCTCTAATGGCTTGCAGGGATGCTGGCCATGGAAGCTGCTTCTGTGGCTGTACTGAGAGCGGCTGACTTCAAAGCAGGGCTGGGAACTGGTTTCTATTCCATATAAACTGATTTCTCCCTCCACAGTGGGGCTCTGTGCAAGTGCAAAAGGGTTCATGACACAGTGAGGCTTCACTGAAGTGGATGAAAGGAGACTATGAACAAATATCTGAATTCTATTGGGGCATGTCTTCACAGTTCCTCATTTCCTACCATTTTAACAGGTTCCCAAACATTCACTCATCTTTACAGAGTGTTAATCTCCTGTTGTGGGCTTTTCAAGTGTTTGTAACTGCAATGTATTTGTAAACTGCCTCTCTTAAGCAATTACAGCCTTGAGTAAAAAATGATTTAAAAATAATTTCTTGATAAAAAAAATGTTGTGTCAGACAGATGATAAACAGGTAGTAAGTGGAGTTTACTAAGTCTTTGGTAAACCAAAGTCTGATTTACCAGTAACAAATAAAATAGTTCCAGCAATCCAGTGAAATCCTATGACAATGCTGGGGTTGACCAGGGCACCAAGATAAGGGTTAAGATATTAGATTATTTTTTAAGGAGTAAATGGGATTGTCCTTTCTGTTCCATGAGACAGGTGAGGATGGGATTTAGGAGAGTTAATGACTTCATTTAAATGAAAGGACACAAGAGGTCCTGGCTGTTACACCAGGCTTCCCAAACCTGCCTCTGCTTCTCTTGGTTGCTTTTGCTCCCCACAGCTCTCATTTGTGAGGCTGAGTTAAATTTGGGCATCTTTATGGTGACTAAATATGGCCCTACTGACGCACACGCTGTAGTCATAGAGGTCAAACCCGTCTAGGGTTGTCCCAGACCTTTATCCTACATCTTATAACTTCTCTGTAGAACGGCTGGAAGTTTCTGTCCCTGCCCAGCTCAGTGTGCTTTAACCATGCTGGGTCCCCAGCGAGAGCAGAGCCAGCTCCCCCTCTGCAGCAGCTCCTGTGTGTGTGTCCTTCCTCCTGACTGAGCCATCCTGGGTGGTGCTTGGCCCCTCTGTGTGTCCCCATGGCTACAGATGAGCCTCTTTGTTCAGTCTTGGGTAATTTTCCACTTTCCAGACCCTCCTCCGTGCAATAAATTAAGCCAGTGTGGCTTCCCAGCTCAGCCCCTTGTTGGCACAGGGACTGTGTTAGTGCCTCCTTGCTCCCAGCCCCTACCCAGGGCTGAGCGTCTCCTCCCACGTGGGGGATCTGCATGCCCACACCACGAACGTGCCACATTTCCCTCTGCTAAAAACACCACCAGAAATCATGAGCTGTACGTCACCCCAGTCCACTGGTTTTCACACCAGTTTTTCTTTTCCTTTTAAGATAGGAACATCAGACATCCCAAATGTGGCACCTCCAAACTGCCAAGAAATCATAAAGCCACTCTCTGTTATGTGCAGTGCCTTATACCAAAGAAATTGCTAATAATATCAGTCATTTAGCTCTTACTCCTTTGTTTGTCACTCTATTTTAGTTCTAATCTCCAGTGTAAAATCCCTGCCTACTCCAGCCTGGCTGGAAATTTCAGGAACTGCAGAAACCACCAAGTTGTTTGTCTCACTGAATACAGGGCATGTTCCTGGGAAGAGCAAAACAGGGAAAAACTGTGGACACACCAAGGAAGAAAAATCCTGGGAAAAATTATGTCAGTGAGCAAATCTTCTGGTATCCATTAAAAGGTAATAATTCTAACCAAAGGAAGGGGGATTTTCCCAATGTGAAATGAAATAAACATCCAGAAATGATTTGTGCGTGTGTTCAAATTTAAATTTAGAGTTTTATTAAGTACGTTGTTCAAAGGCCCTTTTCTTCCCCTGGTAGTTTGGCTATGGTCTTCTCTTGAGAAAGAAAATCCCTGCACAGAACACGGCCTCACTTTGCTCAGCCCCCACCATGCAAAAGCCCCCACACTGCGATAGTAGGCAGCAGACCTTTCCCTTTTTTAATTACTGCTGTGGTCCTGGTAGATGCACAGCGTCCCAGAGTTGAATTGGAAGATTTCTGTGCTAGGGTTTGTGCTGAAAATAAATCTGGATAGTCATGGGACAGGTAAGAGGTGAGGGAGATCCCTGCCTGATGCTCTGCCATGGAGCTGGGGGACTTCCAGGTTGGAGAGTGCTCAGTATCCAACTTTCCGACCAGTTTTCCATTGGAAATGATGCTTCAGCTCTCCCAGCTTTGTCATTTCGAGGCTGGTTTAAGTCATCAGAACCTGTGTAAGTCCCCAAACTGCAGCACACCATCACCAGCTGACACCAGCCTGCCTTGACCTGGCTCTGGGGTGCTCAGGCTGTTAGTGTTCTTTGATGAGGTTTTTCTCTGTCTAAACCATACTGTTGCAAATGAAGTGCCCAAGGGCTTTTCATTTAAGCCAAAATCCAAAAAATTCTGTGACCTATTCCTGTTAGAAGGTCGAGTTTCAGACAAATCTGTCTGTATGGCAGCACTTAGGTTGGATACATGTTTTTGAAATTGCTGCAGCATTTTTTGTGCAATTATATTCAAGAAATTATTACAAAGCAGCTATTTATTAAAGGCAAGCTGGCTCATGGTTGAGGCTTTTTATTTCACTCACTTCTTGATTAAAAAAAGGACTTTTGTCCATCTTGAAATACTTTCCTGAGCAGAGAGGAGCTTACACTGAAACGCGTACGCTGTGCTCCGAGGTAGTAAGACTGATTAAATTTTAAAAAAGGTATTGTTTTTTGAAATATTTGTGTTTGCTGAGCACAATGAAGACTCTGTGCTCTTATTAAAGTCACAAAAAACCCCATTAATTTTATCCAGGCCCTGCTCAAAGAGTAAAAATCAACTCAGGTCTGTGTCATTAACTCAGCGTGGTGTCTGAGTAATTGCTGGGATCTCAGGTGCTTTTTTCCTATCCCACATGAATTTTAATATTAACATACATTCAACTGCCCAATGTTCCTGTCTGTGGTCCCATATTACAGTGTGCCCACTGGAGACCTCCTTCACTGAACAACACATCATTTCAACCATGCATGACCCTTCATCTTATCATTTATCTCCATTAATAAGTAAGTTTCTCTCTTTAGTTCTTCCACTGATTCCCTGTGGTGGCCAGGAAGAGTCTCAGTTGCCTTTGCCTATAAACCCCTTTGGCACGTGGGCACGCATCGGGTTCACTCGTGTGGAATTCCCCCGGCAATTCCACCTGGGAGCACTGGCAGTGTGACCGCGGTCCCAGCCCTCTGCACACAACCATCTTGTGTTGTCTGAAATGCAACATAACCTCAGAAATAAAAATTTGGCCCCACTGATCAGGATCCAGATGGATAAATTCAAGCTGGGAGCCCAGTTTTGACCCATGTCTGATTTAAATGCAGAGTATCGTAAATCATTTTAAGCCATTCCCGCGTGCGTTCAGGCTCACCCATGCGAGCAGTCTCATTGAAGCCAATTATGAACAATGGCATTTCTTTCTTCTTTATTCACTGCTGATTTCTGGTGCAGGGTGTAAATGACTCTTTTATTGCCTCTGACACCAAAATCCCTTAGCCGCTACAGGGACATCACACTAATTGATAAATGCTGCTTGATTGGGGTGGCTTTTAATTTTATAATCCTGTTAAGAATGGTAGATATGTCAAATATTTGTGCCTGCTGGACAGATCATATTATTCTGCTCTAAGGTTTCCAGTTTAATTTTTTTTGAGCAATTGGGCAGAACCACTGCGGTAAGACAAACAGATGCTCTTCAGCTGTACTTTTCCATAAATGATTTTGTTCTGTGGTTTTTTTGTTCCCCTACCAGGCATATCAAGTTCAAAAGAAAATGTTGCCTCTCACTAATGAGAAGATTAATCTCATTCACATATGCAGCAGACTTTGTCAACTCTGTTGAAAGTTTGATGACCTTTAAGAGACAAAGTTTTAGTGTGCCCAAAATAAATAATTCATCCTTCACAGATTTGCCCTGTGTATCCATCTGCTTAAATCCGAAGCATGCTGATTAAAGCTTCTGAGTGCAATTATCTTCCTACTTCATTGAGATAAAAATCTTCATTTTCTTACTGCACTTCAAAGCGCAATTGCTCATTTCAGGATATCACCAATCCGATGTACATGGGGTCCATTTTCACTCTGACTTATGCTCTCCACAGCCTTTTTCAAAATCTGACAAAAAGGCCTGAACTTCCTTTTCCAGCACTGAAAGCTGAAATGCGTAACTAATCCTCCTGTAAAATCTTTGAAATCGTTGTCTTCAAACACAACCAGAAAATTCATTTCTGTTCTCATGTTGGGGAGAAAAATGTCATCTGGGCAAGTGGCAAGATGTGATTTACTCTGATTACTGCAGTTACTGTCACTGCTGGGCTCCTTCCACCTCTGAAGGCTGAAGGCAGCAAACTGCCAAGAGAGCCCATTGCCCCAGTCTCTCCCCTGTGCAATGCCCACCTGGCTGATTTCCTGCCCCTCCTGCCGCCCTCTTGGCCTTCAGCCGGACTTTGCACATAAGGATGTGTGTGAATCACATCAGCTTGGAGTGCAGCCAAAGGGGCTGCTCGTGGGGACACACCCAGGGGCAGGCCACAGAATCACAGAAACATGGAACTGGGAGGGACCCACAAGGATCATTGAAGTCTGACTCCTGACCCTGCACAGGACACCCGAAGAACCCACCAGGTCCCTGCCCCAAAAAACATGCAGCCATTGCAGCTCCCCTCCAGCCATGGGCGTCAGGGGGCAGGTTTGAAGCCTCCTGCAGTGCCCACATGCAGATAAATGAGCTGATTATAAAATAGCCAAGCAGATGGTCTCTTTTGTTGCTACCTGTGAGAATAAGCACAGTCCTCCTCTTTCCCTGGGAGGAAGGAAACAGCTCAGTGGACATCACGCAGCTCTCAGTTTATTTAGCACGCTCTCTGAAAGAAATGCTGAATGAATATTGCAGCCATTTCAATGAATCCTTTCTGGCCCCACACGAAATTAGACCGAATTGGCATCATGTCATATTATTACTAGAGAGAACAAATATTCCCTCTGGCAAAAATCCGGCTTCAGCCTTGAAAAAATGTTGGGATCTTTTTAATGCAGAAATTGAAATTGGTCTTAAATGCTCTCTGGACTGAATGTTGCTTGTCACAGATGAAACAATGAAAACGAAAGGGGAAATAACAAGGGATTCCTGGGTTTTTAAAGGTGATTTACAGAAGAAAGGAAATCCTAGAGATTAGGAAGTTGTTTAAATACCAGTGACAGTCAAGTATGGAAACATTCCAAAGTCAGAGATTAGGGGAAAAAAAGGGAAAAGATAGGAATTTCAAAGAAAAAGCCACAAGGAGGGGAAAGTATATTGAAAAAGAAAAGAGTATCCATGGAAAGAAAAACAAAAAGCCTCTTAGAACCAGAAACAAGGCACCTGCTTTGCTGGCACTTACCAGCAACAAGGAAGACTCCACCTGCCAACTAAAATTTTTAACATCAGTAAATCACCACTCGGGTAAAATAACAGGATGTTGGAAATGAAACAATTGACACTAATTAGCAGATCAGATACCACTCCCACACACTTGCTGCTCGCAGCACTGAGCCAGAGCTCTGGGTTTGATCCCACTCGGTGGGGATAGCCCTCTTCCCATCCACTTGTGCACGTTCCTTCGCCTGGAGGTTGCAAGGTGGGGTTGGCTCTGTGGTGAGGGAGGGGGATGCAGTTGCCCATGAGCCAGCGTGATCCTCTGAGACCCTCCAGCCCAGGTGCCAGCTGAGGAACCAGGGAAATTTGGGTGAGGAAAAGGCTCTTGAGATGCTGAAGCCAAGCTCTTCTTGGCAATGAAAAGGAAGTTTTAAATACTAGAGAAGGAGTAATCAAATCTGTTGAAAAAAGGAAGAGCAGCTTGGTTGTATGAAGATCATCCCCATTAGCATGTCACATATGCTCATACTCCAAAATACTCAACAGCTCAACCCAGAGTGTGTATGAAACAGAAAAACAGCAGCACGTGAATGGAATTACAGGATGGGGAATATAAATCCTAAAATAAATCACCTAAATTGAAAGCTGAATTGTGAGCTTCTGGACCAACATAAAGCCTGTGATGTATGTGGAGAGTCGGTCTCATGTCTTTTGTTCAATTCAGTTTAATGGGAGTGTTACAGCTGGAATCCCTCACATTGCACTGCGTGTGCCAAGGCTGCCCTTGGTAGAAACTACTGATGGCCAGTGATTTTGATATTATCTTATGCTATTGTGACTTAATACTCCCATGAGCACTTCTTCTGACCTGTGGTGTTTGCTTGGCAAAGCATGGACTAAGCTGTGGGTAATACTAACATGGAGAAACTGCCCAGAGGCTATGGCCATGTTAGGATTTCAGAAGGAGGGTAGGAGACCACTTAGTTTTGCAATATTTGAGTATCTGCATTGTTTGCCAGCATTGAATTCATTTGTGAAAATCAAGAAAAGATTTAATAATTACCTAATCACAGTTACATACTAATGTTGATGCAAATTTGATGAAGGTGCCTAGTGAGAATCATAACTGAAAATCTCTAGTTAAGTTGTCCTTCAAATAAGTGTGCAAAAAATGAAGTAGATCTCAAAGGTGCGTTTAAGGGGATGGTATTTTTGGACATTTTCTCTGCCAGTCCATATTGGGTTGAACCAGGCAGATAGCCAAGCTTTTTTGCTTTCAGTGATCAGTAATGGTCCTGTTCCAGTGAACTTGTGAACAGTGAACATCAAAACTTGATGTTTTAATTGACTGGTCAGAAAGAAGCCTGGGAAAGGTATCAAGGGCCCTCCATCTCACTGATCAGTGATCAGAATCCCCTCAACATGTTTCATTCATCTGTATCATCAAAGCCACGGTAGAGACCATATGAAAAATTACAGCCCTGTTAAGACATATTAAATAGCATTTCTTTAACAGATGGGAAACCATAAACAGTTTCCTAAAATGCATAAACAAATTAACGAGAACTTCCAGCTTTGACATCTTAATAGGCTGTGATGAGTAATTTGGCATCACGACAACATCTCTGTCAAGATAAGGAGCCTTGGGATGAAATTGCTCTTTGAAGGAGTTATTTAGTAGCTTTCCTATCTGAGCACAGATTATCTGGTTTATGGAGGACAGTGGAAGGTCTTGCTAGGGAAGTTTATCTGACTTGGCTCTCGGGGCTTCGTCCTGTCACCAAGATCATTACCATGATACCTTTCATGTGGATCAGCTCTGTTCCTCTATTTTTACTTAAAAAACCAGTGTCTGACTCATATCCCACAAATGAGATTGGTACAACAGGGGAAGGGCTTAGTTGATTGTTGAAAGAAAAACCTATTAGTCTCTTTTATTATGGTTAGGTTATTTTCTGTAATAACAGTTTACCTAAGTAAATGTTACTACCTGGGAAAAAAAAAAGACAGTTGTAGTTGCCTGCTATTCACCAATAATTTATTAAAACCAGTGGCAAGAATAAATCCTTGAAAATAAGGCTTCCCATATGTACATGTTTCAGTTGCAGACTGCAACTGAAATAAGCAGTGATTCACGGCAAATGAAGCTGGAATTAATTAGAGAATCCCTGCCCTGTCACAGCCACCCTGTTTTCTCTGGACATTCGATGGTTTTGGGAAGATGATGGTTATTGGCACACACAGTGGTGCACTAGACCCATAACCAGGTTTTTCCACTTTCTCCAGAGACGAACACTGTGTTGCAACAGTGCAGGGCATTGCAGTGTGGAGAAGCCCCAGGAATGTGCATGGCTGTTTTTCATAATGCAGTTTCCATCCTGCCATCTCTTGGTTATTTGCAATTTTCAGTGCAAACAGAGACATATCTAGACCAAGGCTTGGCACAGCTTGGCTGCTCACATCTTGTATCTCAGCAGAGTGAAAATGCTCCAAGGCCCAGCCAGCTCCGTGGGGCTGCAGCTGAAGGGAATGGAAAGGGGAATCCTGACAGAGGCCATGTAGATGTCCGTGTGTGAAGGTGGTGCCTGGGGACATGGGTCAGTAGTGGACTTGGCAGTGCTGGGGGGAACAGTTGGGCTTGATGATCTTTGAGGTCCTTTCTAACCACAGTTAAGCACAGAAAGGTCAGTGGCCTTAACCGCATGTGATCAGAGCTCAGACCCTGCCCATACCCTGCCCATACCCTGCTGCTCCGGGTAACATTAAGCAGATAAAGCTCCTTCTGGGAAAGGGAAAGCAGCAAACCTGAAATAGTTGTGCAGTTCAGCTTTTAGGTGCCATTTCCCTGTGCATCCCTAATAATCCCTGAAGCTGCTGTCTTGGTAATAATCTAGCAATTAAAAGAAAATATTGGTATTTAATTAAACTTGTCAATCAACCAGGAATGAGTTTTCCTTATCAAGCGGAGCTGGATTTGATTTTGCCACTTAGAAACGAATGTTAAAGACTCTTGTAGAATAAAACTTTAATTAGGAAAGGAGATTTGGATTAACATGTAAGGCAGAGAGAGAATGAAAGGTCCTCAAAAATCATCTGAGTATGATTCACAGGAAGAGAGGAACCTAAATATGGGAACAGATTTTTTTTTTTTAAGAAAAGAGCAGCTATATGGTGCTAAAGCTCATGGGTAGAAGAGGCACAGGAGGGATTTTGATGAGGCTAGGATGTCTCTATTCAGTCTACTTTCCTGCTCTTAATATTTAGTTATTTCAGATATTCAAAGTCTGGTCAGAAAGTACACACATGCACTTGGGGCATTAGAAAATCCTCAGGATCTGAACGCCTGACTCTCATAGATTTGGATATCAGAGGAGCAAATATCTCTTCTGAGAGATTTGAAAAAGGTACATTTTTTGTCACTTTCTGGTGGTGTTGGTGACATGGAGGATGCTGCCACCTGCACCTCATTCCTAAGCCCACAGAGCCCTAGGCCTGCCCTGGCATACCCATACCAGGAACTGCCCCAGGTGCCAGTGACTGTACCCTGATAAATCCCAATGTGCTAAACTATGTTTTTTTCACACTTGTTCCCGAGAAATATTGAATTTCAAGGCATTGACTCCTGATCCTTGGATTGCTTCTTCATCCCTTCTCAGGTATGCCTCCAAAGGCTGGTGCCTCAGGAATTCACAGTAAAATCACTTGCATTTTTATTTTCTTTTGGGTACTTTTATTTTGGGTTTCATGGGAAAGAGGAAGAAGTTGAAAATACACTCAGAGAAATCAGAATTTGTGAAAGTCTGCTCTGCTCTGCACATTGACTCAGAACAAGGCTGGATGCAGGGCGGTGTTGCCTGGAGCATAGCAGTGCTGCTGATGTGTAGACTGGAAAACAGCTCTGCTGCCACTCCAAGATTCTTCCAACGGGGGGATGTTGAAATCCATGTTCTGAATTCTCGTGCCCAAAAATACGGTTTTCCACGGAGCAAACTGGCAAATATCACAAGGCAAGATGAAATCTCGTAAGAATGTACTGAATGGCCAGTGTCAATGGAAATGTACTTCATTCACTGCCAGAGAGATTTTCAGGCAGAAACAAAAACCAACCCCAGCTTCCCAAACAAATTATTTCCTGTCCACTTATAGTTCTTTAGCGTTTCCCTCTGAAAAAATTGAAAAAAGGAATCAGACCCAAAAGATATAATTAATCCCATATTAGCAATCTGGGAGGATGTTGCTGGAGCAGGGAAGGGGTAAGTGTTCCACCAGCACACTGCCCAGTGTGAAACTGGGCTGGAAGGTTTCTGCCACATTAAGGACTTGCTTCTAAACTTTCTTCTTGAAGTATTCTTCTGCTCAGTCATTGGTTTCTCCATTGAGTACATTACTCCCCTCAAAATCATGTTTTTTTCTAATCTGTCTGCCTGGACATGTCTCTGGATATTTGTATTCTATCAACCGTGATCAGTATAGAATTTGCCTGTCAAAAAACTACGGGAAATATTCCGCTTTATAGCTGAGAAAAAATGTTTGTCACTTGTGTGATCTAACCTGAAAGAAATATTTTTTCCCTTCAGGAATTTTGCTTTAAAAGCTGTCAAAGTATTTTAATGATATTAGTGGAGACCTTATCCCAGGGCTGCCTCAGCCTTCACAGCAGGAGAAACAGGCTGCTCCTCACATACCTCCGGACAGAGAGCTCTGGTTTGAGGAATGGAGGCTTTGGTTTTTTGGTGCCCAGAATTCACCTCTCTGCTGGGAGCTGTTCAATGCACCGAGATGCAGGAGGGCTCTGGGGTTGGCTTTTTGAAGGTTCATGCGATTCTCTGTGGCTCATCAGCCAACAAAATGGGGATGGGAAGAAGCTCTCCCCAGCCACAGGGAACAGCAGCTCCTCTCTGTTCTCAGCTGGGAAAGCAACACCCAACACTGTCCGTGGCCACTCATATGTTCAGCTTACAGAATCACAGAATCATAAAGGTTGGAAAAGCCCTCGAAGATCATCGAGTCCAGCCATTAACCCAGCACTGCCAAGGCCACCACTAACCCATGTCCCCAAGTGCCACATTTACATGTTTTTTGAACGCTTCCATGAACAGTGATTCTACCATTTCTCTCATCAGCGTGTTCCAATGCTTGACCACTCTTTCCACAAAGAAATTTTTCCTAATATCCAATCTGAATGTCCCCTGGTGCAACCTGAGTCCATTTTATCTTGTCCTATCTCTCATTACATGGGAGAAGAGCCCGATTCCCACCTGGCTGCACCCTCCTCTCAGGGAGTTGTAGAGAGCCAGAAGGTCGTCTTTGAGCCTCCTTTCCTCCAGGCTGAGCCCTCTCAGCTCCCTCGGCTGCTCCTCACCAGACTTGTGCTCCAGCCCCTTTCCCAGATCCATTGCCCTTCTCTGGACACACTCCCATTCCTACTGCTAGATGTTGCTTCTTCACATGCAAACCTTGGAATTTAATCCCACAGCCTGGACAAGAGAGCTGTTAATCTGCAGCCACTTATAGACTTTCCTTCTTGCCTCACATTTGTTTTCCTTTGATGGTTGTTTTAGATGCATCTGTGTTTGCTTTAGGACTCAGACCAAAGCTACGTACTCTTCAGCAGACACTGGGGCTTATCCTGAGGTCTTCCATGTGTTGTTTCCATTAGAATCCTGGTTGCATCCTGCAGAAGAAAAATTCAGTATTGGAAATACCATTTGGCCAACAGGATCACACATTCGTATTATACAACCCAGCAGTGGGGTTCTTTTTTTCTGGGAATTCTTTGTTCTGGAGAAGTAGTGCCAAGGCAGTGAGATTGATTTATGTCACCAATAGAAACCACACACTCATAGCAACATTCCACAAACAGCAAACAGCTCCAAGAGCCTTGGTATGGAGGTGACTAATGCTGCTGTCCCTGAGCCCCACAGCTCCCTCCCTCTGCCACCAGACCCCAGGAACAAAGTCTGGACATGCCGTGCTATCCTGCATGCGGGTAGGTGCCAGCTGGGCTGCTCATCCCACCTGCAAGTCTTCCCTTTGAGAGTGTTGCTGAATGAAATGACCTAAGATATTTTTAGGAAGCAGAAGAACATAACAGATTAAAGCATGTAGGGTTTTTGAATAAAACAGTTTTTTAAAACCCTGCCTGTAATCTGAGCAGAACACTTGCCGTGTTCCTGCAGTCAGGTCTGTGGTCCTCAGATGTGGAGTTGGCTGCAGCTGACCACAGGCTCCCAGGGTAGTTAAACACTCTGTGCCCCACTGCAACCTTTCTTGCATTTCTACATTAATCCATTTGTCTTACTGCCAAGATGAAATACGTTTTCCCCATCCTGATTTTCCTCATCTTGGCTGTTCTACCCTCAGACTGTTTTAATCCCCCTCTTAGTCCAGACGTTCTTTATCTACATCATGGGACTCATGCAAGGCTTTTAGTGTTACTGCCTCCTACTCTCTGCCCCAATCCACATGCCTGGGAAGAGCCCTCAGCACGCCCAGAGTGTCTGGATGTGTATTGCAGCAAAGGGCTCTGCAGCACCAGAGAGGATCAGATCAAAGTGCACATCCCGGTCCAGGGCTCCCTCCCAGCTTGCTGCCTGTGAATTAATGCGCCATACACAGACTCTGAGCTCTGCCTAACTTGGTCAAGATGTGGTGCCTGCATCCTGCACCTCTGAGAACACCACATGTGTTCATTGTATTTAATACAATCACATCTTAACTTACAGGATTAGGGGTCGAAATATTTTAGGTGATCCTGGAGCAGCACGAGGAAGCTGTTTACTCCCGGGTTTCCGTTCCCTCTGCGGAGCAGTGTCTGTTGTGTGGCCAGGTCTGACATCCGCAGTCCCAGAGCCCCGGATCCACAGATGGAAGGGGCGGGCAGGGCCGCCAGGTCCCGGCGTCGGCGGGATCAAAGCCCTGTGCGCATCTGCTGGGGGGGCAGTGCATCCCTCCCCCACCAGGCACTGGTGGCTGCCGGCCCTCGGCCGCGATAGAAGGTAATCACAACCCAGCTGCACCTCTCAGGCCTCAGGAAGCTATTCTTGGGGCGAAAAATAAAGGATTTAAGTAACAGGTGTTGACTGGGGAACCATTATACAAGCAAAACTTCAGAACACAGAGAAGCACCTTTCCTCTGTTGGTACTTATCTTTTGAGATCTGAAATTCCTGCAAGGTTTTCTACTTGAAATGCAAAAAGGTAAAAGAACAGCACCTAAACAATCGTTTTGTTTGCTTTGCTTGTGCTGACGCAGGGGTCAAGGAAGTGTCATAACGTGATCTAATTCACTGGCTGGCGTGACTTCCACAGCTATAATAAATATCGAATCATGCCAGAAGTGGATGTAAGCTATTAACCATGCTGAGGTAGGAAATCCAGGGATCAGGAGTTAAGTGACTGTATTAAACATTTTATTTGAGATTCAGATGTCTCATGGAAGAACACAGAGCCTTGAAATGAGATCCAGACCAGCTGATGGCTTGGATGGGGCCAGGTTGGATGGAGCTCTGGGCAATCCCATCTAGTGGGTGTCATCCCTGCCCATGGCAGGGGATTCGATCGTTAAGGTCCCTTCCAACCCAAACCGTTCTGTGATCCTGTGATTCTGTGAAGACACCAGTTTGCACATCACTGGAACTGCTCTGATTGCTCCAACAGGGAACGTGGCACTTAGAGGTGTGGTTTCAGGAAAGGAAAGGAAGTGTTGCAAGGGATGCATATTCAGCATTTCTGATCAGAACAGAGTGAAAAGAACAGATTTTCTCTCACACACCAGCCTGAAGAGAACTAAGTGTCTTTTGCACAGTGCTCACCAAGAAATCAGCAGAGAGAAATCCAGCTCAAGGGACATTCCACAGAGGAAAATCATGACCCAGTAAAGGCAAAGGGATAGTAAAAGGAAGGTGTGTTTGAGCAGCGTTCACAAGTAATGGGACCGACAATGTTGCACACTCATGTGCCAGAGGCTTTTCTTCCCTACTGAGGCAGCAAAAGAATAGTTTTAGCATATTCTGATATTAATTGAAAATGTATTAGTGGTTGAGAGCAAACATTAGTTCTTGGTCTTGAGAAATTTCCTTTGTCACAAGCATAATTGTAATAAAAACTGAAACACCAAAATAAATGTTAGAACATTTAAAAATCATAAAGCCTTCCCTGTTTCCACTTTTCTTCTACAATAAATTAAAAGCATGAGAAATTTCCCCTGAAGACACAAACATTAAGAAATCATTCAGCAAATGACTTATTTCAAGCCTGGCATCTCTTGCCTGGGGAGAGCTTTGTAAAGGTCACAAGAATTTGTCCCATGAACGGCCTCTCTTCAAGCCTGGGGGTGTAAATCTGTAGATCTGGGGCACCGTGATGTTGGCCTGGCAAGGACGAGATGGCAGATTGTGGGAACATTGCCTGTTCTTTGCCAGGGGACTCGTGCCACCTCCTCACCTTTACCATGTACCTAGATACCTTTGCTCCAGGAGGCACCTGAGCGTGTGTTTAAGTCTCACTTCAAAGGAATGTAAGTCCTTTCCTAGAGATCTTTCCTGAACAGCAGCCAGGAGCGATGACATAAGTTGTTGTGCTGCCTTGGGCAGAGACAGGAGCGCCCCGTGAGTGCCAGGATGCCTGATACTGCCAGCAAGTCTGGACCCACAGGCTCCTGTGCCCTGAGGATGGACAGACTCTGCCCAGCAGGTCAGGAGGAGGCAGCAGGTTTCACACGCTGCCTTCTCAGCACACAACCCACAGATCACAGCATCAGCCTTGGCACATTCCCCCTCACCAGGAAAAAACGGGATATGCAGGACCGACAACAACGAAGACGTTCAAAGCTCGCATTTGGCATGCTACCTGCAGGTCACGGAGCTCATCTTCAGGTGCCTGAGTTTAAAAAACCCAGCATCTCTGTGTGTACAATAATTTCTTCTGATGATAAAGTCCCTCCTGTTTCAGTCTACGTGCTCTGTGTCAGAGGCACCTGTGCAGATTCCGTGTCTTGGTGCATCTAAATTGTTTCTCTCTCATGATAAACGTGGGGATGTGCAGACACATTTTTATCTTTACTTCTTATGGGTGCTTAGCTGAGGACCCAAGAGTGCTGTGTTTTGTGCAAGATCAAGTGTTGCAGTGTGAGAAACAAAATACCCAGCCCTAAGACACTGCTCATTGCACCCTGCTTGTGGCTGGCTCTTTGTTATTGCTGCCAGAATTTAAAATGCTGCTGTGTTTCTACCCTGTTCAGGATTGGTGTCCCTCAGAGTCCTAAAGGCTTGTGGAGTTCCTTCTGTAAAGTGAATTTTTATGGGGAAAGTATTAAGAAGAATTATTATGTCCAGCTGCCAGAAAGAGTATTCTATGTCCAGAAGGAAGAAGAAGGGACATTTCTAAAGAAATTTCTAAATCATTTCTAAAGAAATAATTACCAAACTTTGAATCATCCATAAACCCACACATTCTCCATGGGATGAGGGTGGAACTGTAATCCCCCTGAGAGTGACAAATGTGGCCTTCCCTTAGCCAGCAAACACAGGTCCAGGTTTCCTAGAAGTCATCTGTTTTGCCATTTGTGACTTCATGTGAGCAAGAAAAACTGTTGCACAAGCTGTTGTCATCTCTGGGGACAACGCCTTGCTCCTACCATGTGGTTAGGGAGGGTGACCCCTGTCAGGCTGGGAGCCAGGGGGGTGGCACCACGGCTCCCAGAGATGGCCACCAAGCAAAGCAGCAAGGTGGAATATCTTCCCATAACCCCCCAGTTTTGGGATTCTTTCTCATTTCCCTGCCAGGCAGCAGCTGTAATCTCAGCATCTCACACTGGGATAACATGTGGAAATCTCCTCTCCAGCAGATGAGGTCCAGGGTGATCTAGTCCAGGTGTGACACGGACTTTGAAGCCTTCTGGCTTAGGAGGACCTTCCTTCTCACCTAAACAGAAGAATAAAATGAAGCAAAACTAAAAAAACCCAGTCCCCACTGCAGGAAGAAGGGAGGTGTCACAGACCCATGAGACATTGCAGAAAACGGGTAAATAAATAAAAGGTCCAAGGATGCCTTTTATTTTCTGGTGGAGCAAGAGAGAATCAAGTGTCTCTGCAACCAGAATGAAATGACATTTGAGCAAAAGCTAGTTTTGTATCCACTCATGCAAAAGAAAGGATTTAAGTTCAGCCAAGGTCTTCTTCTGGCTCCCTAACAGTGCTGATTTCCACTCAGGGAGAACAAATACATCTTTGCTCATGTAACAATAAGAGTATCTTGGTCTTTTCTTGAGCGACTTTACTGCAAATTAGCCAGAGGGAGAGAGCTAAAGCTTGCGATAGAAATAACTCTCATCAGGAACAAGTGCTCAAGGGGCTTAGAAATGTGATTTTATTAACTTTCTGTCAGTTTTCAGTGCAGGATAAACGTCCACTTAAGAGCATTAGCAATGCATTCCCTCAGAAGAGACATTTGCAGAGCCTTGTTCTTCCCAAACTTCTCACCAGCTGCTCGACTTGCCTTGAAAGCGTGAAAGAACGAGCAATTGGAAGGGCTGGGAAAGGATGGAAGTGGAGGCCACCTGCACCAAACCTGTCCAAGGCTGCATTTCAGCTCCTTTGGCACCAAGTCTTCAGCAGCTGATGCTTGGAGCAGGAAGGGGAGCAGCAGCGGGGGCAAGGAGGGGCTGTGAGAAGTCCCAGTGGCAAACAGGCACTCACTTGACAGTGCCAGCTGTTCTGAGAAGGAAGCAGGAGCCTTGTTTGCACACAGCATCTGACACCCAGGAGTGCAGGCTGTGGCACAGCGCAGACAGAGGCGGCTCCCACCTGCAGGAACAAGAGTCAGGTGTGATGCAAAAACGCTTTTAACAGGCTAAGCTTAACACTGCTGAGTTAAAGCATGTGTCAAAGCTCACTGAGAGCCTGAACGCTGGTAGAGTGTCTGTTCATTTGTTATGCACTTAATTGGTTTGTTTCCTGGCTGAGGAGAGACCAAAATGGGACCTGAACCTCACCTGAGGCTCTTGGGTGCTAGGACTGACCTCAGCATTCAGGACTGTCTGCTTGTAAACTGTGGCATCAGTCTGTAAAATTTACATTAAATTCAGTTTAACTCTCTCCACTTTGGCCAGCCAAAAGGACAGGTTGGTGCCCCAGGAGCAAGGGTGAAATGTTTCTTCACAGCATCTTTGGAAGCAGGATCTGGAAGAAAATGTTAATGCACCTGATGCCTCCTGTCCCGGAGTCAGGAGATCTTCTCTTGGCACTGAGGCCATGTCCCCATCTACTCTCAGCAGCAGAGGTTTTGTATTCCTAGATTCCCATCTCAGAAATCCATCTTTGCTAAACTTCCAGGGTATCCAGCAGACAACAAGGAGTATCTCTGGTTCCTCATGCCAGAGCACAGAGAAATATGGGAGCATGCTATGCCAAGACATGGAATCTGTTAAGACCCCCCAGAGATTTCAAAATTTAGCAGAAGTGAATGTCCATGAGCTCACTGTGATGGGAGCACCAGGGCTCTGGGGAGGGCATAATCCATGACACAGGGATCACAGAGGGAAGGGAGAGCTGTAACACCCAAAATTCCCTTCTCCCCAGTAAAACACCCTGTTTTTGAAATACTCTTCTGACATTCAAACCCCTTCATCTGTTTGTTTTTAACAGCTAACATTTTCTGAACTTAAATGTCATCTCAGCTGTATTCCCACAGCTTAAATCATTCTGGTCCTATAACCATTCTTTTATGCTTATAGCATATATTTTGAATTAGCTAAATTAGATTTCACCCTGTTGTCAGTGACTGTCAGTTGTGATGCTTTTGACTTTCAGTTGCAAAATGTATGGAGGTTAAAGAGGCATCAGAGTAAGCAGATATTCAAAGCATGAATTAGACTTTTAATAGACAAAAAAAGCTAGGAAGATGGAACTCATAAATTACTTTAGATATGTGGCCATAATTATTACATGCATTTGGTTTCTGTATACATATATAGGGATTTTTAGGAGGCTGGTTGCCATGGTAACTTCTTTACTGCATGGTCCATATGTTGCTTCTGAAATTCTTTTTCCTCAGTGGAAAATTACACCCATGGACATGGATGGCATTTGTAAATCTCCTAAAAAAGCGGTAATTTTCCTTTTCTTCCTAAATGTCAGCGACTGTGTAATGGAAGTCTTTGAAGTTCAATTCTCCTCTTTGTCAGTTCACCAAGCAAGAGACGTGAACTGCATCCAAACCTTCCCTCTCTGCCTCCAAACCTTTGCCTCGCCTTGCTGGAAGACTGACTGATGGCAAATGCCCTGACTTTGTCATGTGTGACTGTGAACTCACTTCTGTGGGTATGAATGGTTTTGGACTGGAGCTCCTCCACTCTGGAGACAGGATGAGAGAGCTGGGGGTGTTCAGCCTGGAGAAGAGAAGGCTCCAGGAAGACCTTAGAGCCCCTTTCAGTGCCTAAAGGGGCTCCAAGAACGCTGGAGAGGGACTTTGGACAAGGGCCTGGAGTGACAGGACAAGGGGGAATGGCTTCACACTGACAGAAGGCAGGGTTAGATGGGATATTAGGAAGAAGTTCTTCCATGTGAGAGTGGTGAGGCCCTGGGACAAGGCTGTCCAGAGAAGCTGTGACTGTCCCATCCCTGCAAGTGTTCCAGGCCAGGCTGGATGGGGCTTGGAGCAACCTGGGATAGTGGGAGGTGTCCCTGCCCATGGTGGGGAGGTTGGAACAAGATGATTTTTAAGACGCCTTTCTACCCAAAGAATTCTGTGATTCTATGAAAGGAAATCAGTATTTCTGACTGCAGAAAGCAAGCTGGTTCTAAAAGTTGCTGCAGAGCAGAATTATTGTCTTCCATGTAGCTCAGGATGTCACCGTTGTACAAAGCCAACGAGCTGGAGATCAGAATCAGCTCAGCTCCAGGGGCATGCACAGCTGGGAACACTGTGTGCCTTTGGAAGCTGCACTGTGCTCTGCTCTAGGGTGGACAGGGCAGCAAATTGGAGCCATCCATAGGCACACTGGCACTTTTTGGTGTGTTTTTTGTTGGCTCTGAACCTTCAAACAGTTCTTCTAAGGTTGTAGCATTTCTCTATTCATCTACTGGGGTTAGGGAAAAAACCCCAAACCCAAATACCTGCAGTGCTGCAATCAATTGCTTTGCATGGTGTGTTTTTGAAGTTTAGGAATCCTCAATAGAAAACTCCAGCACTGAGGCTGAGGGAGCAGTTCGCTGAGCCAAGAGCCAGACTGTCTGACGTGTCCACACTCAGGCTGTGCCTCAGCATTTCATTGCTGCCCTCAGCCATGAACACAGGCACATCTGTAAAATACAGATTTCAGTGAGACTGGATCAGGGGTGGATTTAACTTTGTGTATCTGAAGTTTACAAAAAACCCAGAGACATTTAAATGTATTTTTAACCTTATTTTTCACAGCAATTCTGATTAACGACTGTGGCTTGGAAGCCACCACCTTTATACACCTAAAGAGTCTGGGAATGTTGGCTTTGCAGAAGCCTTCCTCGGCGCCTTACACAGCTGCACTTCTATTTTACATTGGAAAGGTTTGACACCTCAGCTGTATAAAGTTATAGGTTTTATCCCTAAAACTTCCCAAATGCAGTTTCCATTATTAACACAATTGTGACAGCTATAGTTTGTTTATATTGCTTCACCTGGGGCACATAAACTTAAAGGACTGAAAATACCTCCATGCAGTAAAAGAATTTTATATAATTGCTACCTCTTGCTGTAAGGGACAGCTGGCCTTTGAAAGTTGGGAACTCATTTACGTCATTGAAGTAAAATGTAAGCCTGGGGTTTAAATGACTGTAATTTATGTTTCTGAAGCTCAAAACAAAAATATGGCTGTCCAAAGGGCAAATACCTTTCCAAATAAACTAATACTCATAATTCATCTTGGAGACCGTATATGTCTACAGTCTCCTTACAGAAGGCTTTCAATGGCAGTTGCTGTTTTCTTTTGATATTTATTCTCTTATTACCTCCGTTTTGCTATCCCCAGTGTTAAAATTTCAATTGACACCTTCCTAATTCAGCTGTTTTTAATGTTTCCAAGTCTGCTGTGCAAGGCTGTGCCACAGCTCTGTACAGTCACCTGGGATACATCCCAGAGCTGTCACACGGGGCTCTGACCAGTGCAGCCCAGGTAGATGTGGAAGTGGCTGGGTCACCAAAGCCACTTGAGAACACTGAAAATGGCTTTTTTTCTTGTGGCTGGACAAAAGCTGCCCTGTGAGCAGAATAGCTGTAAATGACCCTGCAGTTCTTGTGCTGTGCATTTTCTTGTCACTGTCTCTCAGCATGTGTCTGAACACCATTTATATATTTTGGGTTTAGGGCCCCATTCCAAACAGCTGTTGCTTGTTTAGCTTTTTAATTTTTTTTCCCCCTTGTTTTTAATTTATAATACTGAAAATCTCTCTGGCATGGGCTGACACCAAAAATGTCTGTTCTAGTCCTTGGATGAAAGCACCCACCCATGGTCCCTGCTTTTATGATTTACGAATTCACCAACATTTATTATGGCATTGCAAAACAACAGTGACAATAAGAAATTCAACCACAGCTCCCTCGCAGCAAATCCCAGGCCCAGAGCTCCTCTGCAGTCTCGCAAGCCCATCAGCAAGGGGGAGCCTGCATCCATTTAGATGGTTTCTTTCCAAATCTCATTTGGGGTGTGATCATGCTCTGCCTTGGCTCCATCCCACATTTGTCATTTGCTTTTAATATATGTTCAGATATACCCATGACTTAAAAATAATTAATCTCATTTTCATGCTTTTAAAGAGTTTGGTTGTGCTGCCCAGTATGGCTCAGCAAAGAAGAACAAATGGCAGATTTTGTCAGTCTTGGGTTGTATAAATGTGCAGGTTTCTAGAGCAAGAAGATCATGGCACGTGAATCCAAATTTCGTGTGCGCATTGTGCAGGTGAACTCGATTCCTTCCCTAAAAGCATCTTTTTGGGAAAAAGTGAGCACAGCTGCAGGCAAAGTATATCCAGTTAAAATGAGGCTGGATATTCAGGTCCTGCTCTACCTGTCCTCATCAGATGAGGAATGTTAACATGAACCTGCTGAGAAGGAGAGGGCACCGCCAGTGGTGTCCGGCCAATCCACACTGGCTCCTTCACCTTGTGTGGGCTGGGACTGTGGTGAGGCTGCACCTGGGAGCATCCTCCTTGCAAGTCCCTGGAGCTTTATTTAACGTGCTAGCCTGTTTGGGAATGCTGTGGCTCACTGGGGACCCCATGTTAGCTGCTGTGGGACAAAACGCCCCTTCTCCACAGAGGTTTTCCCCTGGCATGGGGAGATGTGGGCGCACACCCAAGGGAGGCAGGTGGGATCCTGGCCGTGGCAGAGGCGCTCAGCAGTTTGCAGGCTGACCCTTCATGATGGATTATTTTCCCTTCAGAATCACAGTGGAAGTATTGAGGCGGGAGTTTGGGAAAAACACAGAAGTAGCTTTAGAAAATGTGTTCAAACCCTGCTCCCAAGTGAGAAGGGGAGCCTGAATGCAAGCCCAGTCCTTCCCTCCCGGCACAAGTGCAGCCCCTGGGCCCCTGGGACATGCCGTCATGTCCCGGGAATGTGTTTCCTGGACATACTGCATCCATCTCCCTCAGCTCTTTGTCGTGGTCCTGCTGGGACCATCCTCCCTTGCTCTGCTGGCTGAGCCTGGTCCAAAGGGACACCTCATGCTGGGGATGGGGGAACTGCAGAAGGACCAGGACCAGGACTTGTTTCTTGGAGGAGCACAGCTGCCTGCAGCTGCTGCTGTGGTAAATAGTGAGTATGGATGGGCCACCCAAGTCAAAACCCCCCAGCCTGGCTGATCTGAGACTGCCCCAAGGGCAGGAGTGGACCCAGTTTCCAGCTGCACCATCCAAACTTTGCCAGAGGCAAAGGAGTGAAGCTTGAGTGAAACCAGATTGCTGCTGCACCCATGGATTGTCCCCTGAGAGGAAACAGTCGCAGATGCCAAATCACAGAATCTCAGAAGGGTTTGGGTTGGAAGGAAGTTTAAAGCCCTTGTTCTAACCCCCTGCCATGGACATGGACACCTTCCACTAGGCCAGCTTGCTCAGTGAAGAATATCTTCCTAAAATAAATTGAATGGCGAACAGAACCATCAAGTATGAACCACTGGTCACTGCCATGTGTACACAGAGGTGGTGATGGAGCTGGCAACCCAAAGAGCAATTTCCTTTCTTACTCCCCTTCCAGGGCTGGATGTCACACGATGCAGTGGAAGTTTAATGTTTCTAAGAGGACACTATAATGAGCAGGTTTGTTGCCAAGCAGGAGCTTGCCCCTTCCCAGGGACTAACTGATGGAGGTGACTGCCATGATCAGGGACTGCTATTCAGGTCTGGACAATTTTTTCCAGTCCTGCCTCTGTGTCACTGGCACCTTTTCTTCTCTACCTGCTCAGAAACAGCGGCAGATGCTGAGAATTTAAAGCGTAGCCCTTGAGATCTAACGTAGTTGAAATGTCTATAAACACCTTGAGTCTCTTTAGAGAACTCTGTGCCTGCCAAACTGTGCAGCTTAGTAGGATGTCTCATTATTCGTGGTGCTTCCCCGCTCCTGCAGCCCATGATTATGTGAGAACTGCGGGAAAAGTACCTTTAAAGACTTCAGTACATCCTCAATGCCTAAACTGAAAAAGTAGTCAAGAAAACTAACTTAATTGAAAAGTTGAAAACCTTTAATATTATTTAAGATGACCTCAAGACTTGGAGCATGTCTGCAGCTTTTTATCCAGCATTGGCAGATAACAATATTGAAATATTATCAGAATATTTTTTCTTTATTTCTTTGTTTTATTAACCCAAGATCACAGATTGCTCAGATGAAGCCTGTTGGACATTAATCACCAGATTCTCTTTTATGGCTGAAATAAATCTGATTAGAAAACAGAAAAAAAACCCCTAGTAAAACTAGTGGCATGATTCACCATGATGGAAATTCACTGATGGAAATAGGTTGCTTATAGAAGTCAAATTTTAGTTTTGAGTAGAAATACATATTGCACAGCTGACCAGGGATCAACTAAAATGGATCCTAAAATGGAGGCTATTAATCAGCAGTTATCTTCTCTGCATATGTGTATGTTAAGAGGATGATAAGATGCTTGATATAGAAGAGCTCCAAGGATGTACAAGAGGTAATACTTCCTGGATATCGATTAAAACAGAAATTTCATTTTCTCTTCCTTCTCAGGGCTGGGTCTCCCACAGTACGGTTTGAGGGCTGCAGAGCTGCATGGCATCATCCATCACAGGAATGTCCTCCTAACAGGTGGGTGCTGTGCCCAGGTGTGTCTATGTAAGGTTTGTCATTAGGATCAGAATTTGGAAGCAAATCCCCCACCCATCTCCCCTCAGGGCAATTCGGTTTGTGCCATGGTGTGGAGCTGCAGCACACAAACTGCATGGGTCACTAAAAGCCCCTCAGAACTGGGACCAATCCCCCAAAACACCCAGCATGGGCACTGGTAAGAGCAGTGCTGATGTAGCCACCAACCCCGCTCTGCCCACAAATGTGTCAGGCACCAGCAACCACCCCCCAGCTCATGGGTGAGGTTATTGCTGTCAGTACCAAACGAGATTTTAGGGACTTTCCACCATTTATCTTCTATTGCCTCTCTCCTCCCCACAGGTGTACACCTGACACAGTCACTTTTCTCCAGGGGAAGAACCTGTTTCCCTGGTGGACAGGAATGATGACCTGCTTGCCTTCTGCTTCAAGCATCAATCAAACCCAGCCTCTGTGTCCCCCGGAGTCTTAATTTTCCTCTTGACAGCAAAGACAAATGACTCCCCCAGGGCTGTTTGCTCATGTCTACTCAAGGTTTCTGTGACATTTTTTGAAGATGACCTGTTTTTTAAACACACAATGAGTTTTCTTTTCACTGCCATCTACCACTATGAAGGTAGAGATACATTTGCTTTCAGAAAACCTAATGGTATCAATCTCTGACACATCCTTCCTCTCTGCTTTCTGCTTTAGGCATCTTCTAGGTCCCAGATGTTGCCAGCTGTACTTTTTTTCTTGTATTGGGGGTTGTCCTGCACAGATAAAGAGATATTTCATTGAGGTGCACCAACCACAAGAAAATATATTTTAATTTTCTTTTTTTTTTTTTCAATCCAAGTTTTCCCAGACTCACCCTGTATTCTGCCTTTTGGGTCCTCCAACACCACATCCCCACCTCCCAAATGGTGGGGAGTATTCCTGTGGGGAATATTCTAGGATAATCCCATGCTCTCTGACCTCTTCTGAGTCCACAACACGAGAAGCTGGGAGCTGTTCTTTGAGCTGTCAAACCAAAGGAAAGGGGTATTTTGTGTGTTGTTTAGGACAATGGTTCAATGGAGGTGTTCCAGGTGATGCAAGCAAACCTTACACTGTTAAGGCAGCACATAGTAATCACCAGCTTTGCCAAGAGACAGCTGGATGGCTAATCTCCCTCATATTTACTAATTTTGGGCTTTTAATAGATTTTAATACTTTTTTTTGTCCCTTATTTATAAGATATTTCTAGAAATGACAGCCATGTTTGTAAGGGTCTCAAAGACAATTTCTTTCCCAGTAATGTCCCCTGGGAGCAGAGTAAAGCAATGGCCACCCACCTGCCAGCCCCTCCCCTGCTCACAGGTAGTTTATCCCCTGCAAAGCTGTGCCTTGAACACAACTCTCCTCTTCAGCCACATGGAAGGAACCTGACCTCTGCATGCCACCCGGGGGAGGTAGGCAGGCAGGCAACACAAGGAATGAGGAGCTGGTTTTGTTATTGATATTTTCATGATGAGGCATGCAGAGAAATAGAGAAAAAGCACTTTCAGTCCCCTCATTTTCTCATTTTGGAGAGCTTGTCTTTGCAATATAGCCCTTTAATGTCATCCTTGGTCAAAATGTCCTTCCCTTCATTTCCCTCTTCCCAGAAAGAACTGCCCTACAGTATCCTACGCGGAATAGCCAGACCTTGCACTGCAAACACCAAACACCCGGATTTGCAAGGAGCACTTCCAGCCCTGGCTATGATTAGACACCATAAAAAATGAAGGGACTCTCCGGCCAGATCCATCTGGATGTTGAAAGAGAGAAGAATGTGATTGCCACTTCCCAGTTTCCCTTGGCACAAGGATTTTCCAGTCATCCAGCACATCCTGAGGATGGGAAACGGTGCCGGACCACCTGCGTGCTGGCTGTGCTCAGCGGCCGGCACATCCCTCCAAGCACCAGCGTTTCCAAACACAGCCCTGAGGTTACACAAAGTCTTTTTGATCCCACCTCAGTGACCCCAAGGCTACAAATGCTGCCGTGGGACCTTCCTTGCATTGGAAGGAGCTCCTTGATCCCATAAATCATAGAATCATAGAATAGTTTGGGTTGGAAGGGACCTTTAAAGGTCATCTAATCCAACCCCCCAATGGAAACATTGCACTTTGGGCACTCCACCATGCAAACTCTCCTTGGCTGTCGAATGCAATAATCACACTTTGGATAGCTGTGAGTTACTGTGCAAGGGGATAAGGCCTCTCTCAAACCCCCTGCTTTGTCCTTTTACCATTTGTGTATGTGGCTGCTTAATATATATTGAATAATTTAAACAATCCACATGCCATAACATGCCCCCAAATGTTTAGTTGAGTGTCCCCAAATTTGTTTTGCATGTTTATCCTTCCATTCGTTAGGAACATAAATGTTCTTTGACTTCACCCTGTGCCTTTCAGCATTATTTTATGGAAATTCCGATTTCCTGCACTGAAAGAAACCCTGATGATAATGAGAGGCTTGAAGCATTTCAAACAAAGAAAAAGCAGACTGAGTCAATTCTTCATTTTGTTCTTAATCAAAACTAGTTGTGTGCATTTGCATCGACAATGAGCTCAGCGCACAATGCTCCATATGGGCTTGGCTGCTGGCATTCAGTGAATGGCAGGAGCCACTGAAAAAGCTCCCTGGTTTTCAAAGATTTAGGGATGACCTTGTAAAAGTGTCATTTGTCACTGCCTTCCTTGTCCAGAATCGCTAGGAAAATCCCTGGAAACAGGCTATGGAATTGCAGAGCCCAGTTCTCACAGGCCAAAGCAGCACAGCAGCATTTGCCTATGGAGAAACAGTGGGAAATGAGAAACTGGAAGCTTTTAATGGAGCCCCAAAAGATTCTTTTTCATGATTCTTTATCTGCATATTGGTCTTCTACTTCAGATGTTACTCATTTTTCAGGCACACTGTTATACCGAGTCGACCATAAATATGAACGCAAACAAGCTACGGTCCATTAATCCGGACACCTATCTGCAATTCCAAAGTGTCTAAAACGCTTGGAAACAACCCACAAACTTTTACTGTTCCCCAGTTCAGACTTGATCTCGCAGAACCCCCTTCATGCTAATTCCAGTCGAGTTACACCCAGGAGGTATCCACAAACGTGCCATTTTAGGACCAGGTCCTCATTTTTGAGCACGTTAACAGCACCCAGCAGGGCTGTGGTGCACAGGCTACGCAGGTCTGTTCTGCAGAGCATGAGCAATTAGGAGAAAAAGGGATGGCGAGCCACACAGGCATCCCTGGTTGTGCTGTCGTGAGCGGCTGTACAAGTTCTGCTCAGGAAGGATTTATTTCGACTCATTTTGCTCTTGTAGCTGTGAGAGGCTTACAAAACCTTTCACCTTCTTTCCCTGGAGTCATGTATATTTTATGAGAAATTTAAGAATTACCTCTTATTAAAATGGGGATAGTGTAATTACCAATAAAAAGCAGATGTTATGGCATGACTAATGCTTGAAAATGTGTATGTAGCAAGTACAGCATACGAGCACATCCAGACTTTTCACTGAGATAATAAAAATTGTCTTCATTGAAACAAACTGGCCAAGTCACAGAGGTCTGAAGTCACAGGGAAATCATTGCAGAAAACACTGAAAGGCTCCACAAAAGGGCAGATTTTCTCCCACTGATCTCAGCAGCAAAGTGTAACTGCAGGAGGCTGGGACAGAACCCCCATCGCTGTCCACCTTGCCCATATCAGGAGGTGTTTGGAAAAGCGTCCTGCTAAAGCACCAAAACTCACCATGCTGAGAACATCCTTCCCCTCCATGCTGTAATGAGCCATAATTAGTGAGCTCCCTGACACCTCCAGCACCTCTCAAGGGTCCACAACCCACCTGCAACAGTCAAGATCGCTCCCTTGGATGACTCCCAAGTATTTTGGCAAAGCGTATCAGGAGCAATCCGCGTAGGCTGACTTTTGAAACAGGAATGTGCAAATAGCATGTAAATGGAGTTGTTCAACAAATCTGTTCAGGCAGTCCCAGGGTTCAGAAATTTCTGCTGAGCTCAAAACTTCCTCTCCCGTCCTTTCCTGAAAATTGCATTTATTGCTCTCTACAGATACCTGAGGGGAGGTAGCAAGGTGAGGGTTGGCCTCTTCTCCTGGGGAACTAGAGATAAGACAAGGGGAAATGGCCTCAAGTTGCACCAGGGGAGGTTCACATTGGATATTGTGAAAAATTTCTTCACTGGAAGAGTGGTTAAACATTGGAAGAGGCTGCCCAGGGAAATGGTGGAGTCACCATCCCTGAAATGTTGAAAAAATGATTAAACGTGGCACTTCGCAGTATGGTTTTGTGGTTATTCAGTCAAAGGTTGGACTTGATGACCTTGAAGGTTTTTTCCAACCTTAATGATTCAATAATTTTATTGCTTTTTGCCATAAAAGAATCTTTAAAGATGCACTCATTTTGCAAAAGTGCCTTTGCAGCTCAGGACATGTGAGGATGTCAGCCCGTGGGTATAGATTTGGGGGCACAGGAGGATCTGTGCTTTGGCCAGGGGAGGCTGCAAGGGCAGTGGGAGCTGGGAACTCAGCATCCAGGGGTGCAGGAGGGCCTGGAACACCACAGCAGCCGTGGGCTGGTGCTCACCCCTGCCCACTCATCTCCAAATCCCAAGTTTGAGTCTTCGAGTTGTTCTCTGTCCCAAAGCCCATGCCCTGCCCAAAGCCCAGTGATTCAGGGTGCTCTGGAGGCAGCAGAGACCTCCCTATTTTCCCCCTAAATCCCTCCCATATTCAGTCATTATTTCTTCTGCACACAAATTCCGTATTTCAATTTAAAGGGAGAAAAGCACATCCAAATCCTCAGACTGTTCTTGGCCCTGCCAGAGTGTCAGCTCTCTGGAGGAATCTCCAGCACTATGCTGGGGTGTGCTGCAGGCTGGAGGGGTTTGCTCCTGTTGGTTTGTGCCAGCATTAGCTCTGTCATTCTGTGAAATGAAACTAAGGCATGCATAAGCAGCCTTGACAGCAATTAGTTCTGGCAGAATCTTCGTGGTAATGAATTTCAATGATGCTGGGGTTTTGGGTGCCTGAACACTTCATTAGCTGCTGGTATATCATACTGATGCAGCTGAGAAATCACATTATAATAAACCACTTTTTACTGCAGGCAGCAACCAGGATAATATATGGGATGAATAATAATAGTCCATTCAAAATCGTTCCTGTGCTTTAGAGCTCTGGAATTTCAGTAAATAGATCAAATACTATGCAGGAATTAATCTTATTCAGTATTTCTCCATTACCCAGGTATTTATGAGCATTTTTTAATGTATTGTCAGAGGAGTTGCTCCACTCTATTACACTTGCCAGCTAAACTCTGAAATACATACATGATGATGCAGTAATAAGAAAAATCATCTATAATGTAGCAAAATGTATTTTAAATTTAAATGGAGGAAAATACATGATAACTATTTCAGTGTGAAATATCATTAAGTCTGTCTGTTTCCATATATTTACAGGATATATTATTTTTTTAGAGTATGGAAATAAATGACTTAGAAATACCTTAAAAGGCACAACTGAGGCATTCTCGTGCTTTCCTCTATGTCTATAAACCAGAAATGCATTATTATAAGGGCAGATATTGGGAGAGCACCTTTGTGCACAGGGCAGTAGTGATAGGACAAGGGGGAAAGGTTTTAAACTAAAAAAGGAGAGATTTAGATTAGAAGTTAGGAAGAAGTTTTTACTCAGAGGGTGGTGAGGCCCTGGCACAGGTTGCCCAGAGAAGCTGTGGCTGCCCCATCCCTGGGAGTGTTCATGGCCAGGCTGGATGGGGCTTTGACAGCCTGGTCCAGTGGAAGGTGTCCCTGCCCTTGGCAGGGAGTTGGAATGGGATGAGCTTTAAGGTTCCTTCCAATCCACACCACTCTGTGATTCTATGATTATGCTGCAATAAAATGAAATGTTATTTATCACTGTCTTTGCAACAATTAGCATGAAAATGAAAAAAATGCATTAATCTGATGCTATTTCTATTAAAATTTGTCCTTCTGAATGAGTTATTTTGGCTGCTGGTCACATGGTTGGAAGTCCATCAAACATCCTCTCCCACACCAGAGAAGAAGGAGGTGGAGGAAGGTGATCTCTGGTTTATCCGGGCTTGTCTCAGCAGCTCATTGCCTCACTGGCAGCTATAAAAGCAACTGATTGTTGGGGTGCACTGTGTGCTGGAAGAGAGATTGGGCCTTGTTGGCCAAAGAGAGAGCCTCGTTCTCAGACCCGGAGGTGACCCTGGGATTACAGCCAGGTCACTGGGGATGGGCTGAGAGAGCATTGTGGGTTTCTGGACAGTGTCAGCCCTATGAGATGGGATAATTGCAGTTTCTGACCTTTTACCGTAATAGGCAATGCCTGGGAAATACCCCAGGTGATTGGGGGACACTGAGGTGAACATCTTTCCTGTTTATATGAGGTGATTTCCTGTCTTTCTATTGGTATTTAAGAGAATTTCGGATACGCAATAAAGTCTTTGCACCTTTTCCACCGTGTTGTGGAGTCCTTGCCCATGCATGAATACTGCAACTGGTGCTTCTTTAGAAAGTGGCCAGGCCATCTGCAAATATCCCAGTAAAGCCAGGATGCCCACAAGACTGTACTGGGGAGGAGGAAAGGGAGAGCTCTGGGGTGGGTGGGGTGTTCTCCCTTTGTGATGCTTCCCCGGAACCCCATCACCATGGCAGCCAGAGATGCAGGAGGATGATGCTCTCCCTGCTGGCTTTCCCCTTCTTGGATTCTTCTTGAGTAGGTAGTAACTATAAAAATATCCTGGTGAACAGGTGGGTGGCAGTTACGTTACCCAGTGTGTAGGCTCAGGCCCCTTTGAATGAGATATTTATCCTTAAAATGCAAAAAACCTTGGAGATAGGGCTTTAGATAAGAAAAAAGCAGGAGAAAGTCCATGGGGATGGGGAAATAACAGCACCAGAGTAGCAAGTAGCCAAAAAGCACACAAATTTTCTGGTTCAAAAATATTTGTGTTTACCTGTAACAGCAAAATGACCTTTTTTCCCAGTGAAATAGTGTCTTATCTGTTAAATTAGCTTTTCAAATAAAGACAGAGATATGACAAGAATTGACTTGAAACTTCAAGTTCAAACTCTTTTAAAGACCTGAATTCCATATGCCCATTTTGGTTGTACAGAAAACTCAAAAAGAATATCTGGAGGAGAGGAGGATTCTACAATTTTTTTTTTTTTCAGGCTCCACCCAAATTTCAATGTTCTTCCATTTCCAGAATGCTCATAGGCACTGCTGATCTACAAAGATTTTCAGGAGACCATAAATCACCCTAAATATCCCAAGCCTGTGGGAGTCCTTTTCTTTGGCTTGGAATCTTCCAAGGCAGCTCATGAAATCTGATGTAAGTTTAACCTCAAATGAGGTAAAAACACTCTCTCTGCCATGGTTTCACACAGTGCTGAACGGTAGCCTGCGAAAAATCAGGTAGTGAGACTGGGGGTTTGTTTCTCTGAGCTTCATCATGGCTCTTCTTAATCAAAAGGAGAAAACATCAAATTGCATATTTTTCCTGTGTGAACTACTAAAGACTGCTTGAGAGTATAGGAACTAACCTGGTATTTAAATTTAATTGAAAACACTACATGAAAAAACATTTCAAGGCTCAAAAAGAAGGAGCTGAAAGACAATGTGAAATCCTTACAAATCCTGAGTCTTTACCTGGCCTGATTCTCTCTCAGCTGTGGCTGAAATGCCATGGCCTGCGTGTATGGCAGGACAGATCAACACTGGGGACTGACTTTGCTTGTAGCTCTTGCCCATTGATAGCATAATTTTATCATGTTTGATCAAATCCAAATTTATTTCAGGATGTGGAGACAGAACAAAACCACAGCGCCGTCATCCCACCCAGGAGTCTTGGAAAACATCCCGCTGACCAGAGACAGTCCTGAAGACTCGCATCCCAACCTCCTGCTTTGCAATGAGCAGCCTGGCCCAGAGTCCCAGGTGCTGGACCTTGAGTACCTGCCCTACTACAGAACATCCCACACGTGCCTCTGCCCAGCGCCTCACACCCGCACAGAAAGAGAAAAAAGCTCCAATGAAGGCAAGGCTAGCACTAAGCAGGATGAGAAAGTGAGTTATGCAGCCACCTCCACAGGATATTTTTCCACACTGCAGGACTTCTGAAGATCTTCTTGGCCAACCAGTCACATCCAGATTACATATACAGTTAAATTGGGTTAAATACCTGCAAATTAGGTTCAGGTGAACTCACCTTTAACGTTTCTAAAAGGGGTAGGAAGGGAAGAAGAGAGGCAGGCATATCTTACACCAAGCTGTTACTTAAAATTAGGCCTTTAGGAACAAAATGAACACTTGTACTCTGAAGACACAATGCAGGAGCAGAGCTATCTGCAAGGAAGAGGTACCTGAGGCAGCCCTTGCAAGGTCCCTCTCCCTTGAAACAACCTGTGGACCCCAGACTCCTGCTGTGTGGGGCACTGGTGGCTCTGGGTGGGACCTGCCCCACTGCTGCAGGGGCCTGCTCTGCTCCCAACATCCCATCGCTTGACACCTCAGCTCTTGGTTCTGGACATGGTTTTTTCAGAGCATCCTGCCCAGTCTGGAGTTGAGCAAGAGGACAGTTTCTTCTACAAGCAAGGAAGAGCCCCCTGCCCAGCAGCTCCTGGGAGCCAGCAGCTCTGCAGTCTGCCTGCCCCTGGCCTCCCTCCCCAGCGAGCTCCTGCACCCGAACCAGCCCCTTCCCTCCAGTGGGTACTTCCCCTACTACAGAACAGAGGCAGGGATTTGCACTGGCCCAGCTCCAAGAAAAGGGTCCATCACCAGGACAGAAGGTCTGGAGACCAAAGAGGGAGGACAAAGGGGAGGATCAAATGTTTGGAATCTCCGTGGCAGCTGCTTGGTGTCCTGAGAAGAAAGCAGGGGGTTTGTGAATGCAGACATGAAGGAGAAACTCTTGAAGCCTATGACAACATGAAAATCTGCATGAATTTGAATAAAATAAGAATATTCATTCTCTCAAACAAAACAACAAGTGATATCCCAGACTATGTAATGAAAGCAGAAGGAAGCAGAGCAGGAACTGGGGAAATCCAATAAACTTTCTCTAGAGGTGAAGAAGAGAACTGTGCTTCTCTGTAGCTAATCCCAAGGGCGAGATGCTCACTCGAGGGATGTGCAGCTATGGGAAATGGCCAATAAGAAGAAAAAAAAAAAGAATTATTTATGTCTAAGATGCTTGGAGGAATTAAACAGAGACAGAATTTCCAGTTGGGATTGGGAAATACATTTCCTTTTCCCCTCACTACAATCCTTCCATTGTATTACTGGCATCTGTTAGACTTGGTTACTGTGCACAACAGCCATACACAGGAGAAAAAAAAAAAAAAATTTTTATTTGAATTCTTTGTCAATATGATTTTTTGAACACATTTCCATTATGCCTGTCTTCATTTCACTTGCACAGTCAGTAATGAAAATACTCTTGATTACTTTAATATGTGCAACTAGGAGCTTCTATAAACATCAGTTTTGATGCTGGAAAACTCGGAAACAGCATCCAGAAATATTTTGGCATTGGTGAATCCTGACTGATTTACACCAGATGAGAATCTAACCAAAAAGGGTCAGCTCAGTATTTTCTTTGCAGTTGTGAAATCTTGCAACATCCTCTCCTTACTGCCAACTATGTCACCTCCTCGAGACACCACACGAGTTGATGAAACACGGCTCTTTCCCATCCCTGCACTGTGCACAGACCATTTCCATTTCTGCTCAAAATAGATGAGTTTACTCCAACCACTTAGTAAATCTTCAAGACTTTCTGTAATGATTACACACTGGTTTGACAGTGTATTGACACACTGTGTCTAAATGTACCTGTGTTACCTGTTTTAAGGATTGAAGAAAAAAACCACATCACGTTTCACTATGTCACTTCTCCATGGGTAGAGCAGTTTTCCCTGTGGTAAGTGTGACACGGAGACCAGGAATGCTACAGCCATGCAAGGTACATGATGGTTTTAATAATAATTTCTGCTTACACTGCACTTCAGTGGTTTTTGACCAGTTGGGAAGGGATCTTGGTTGGATGCTGGAAACCAGCAGAGCTCTCAGACAGGAGCTTTGATCCCAGTATTTCTTCTAGGCACTGCTCAGGATGAAGTGGTGCCTCACCCCCAGGTTTTTAAAAAATGTTAAAAAACCTGGAGTCAGCCAGACTGGTGAAAATTCATCCCAATGTCCTCACACAGCTGCCCCAGCTGGAATCAGGAATGCAAGTAGAGCAACCAGCATGCCTTCTGCATCCCTGCATTCCCAGGGGCACCTCAGTACCATCCTGCCACCTTCCCACTGAAAAACAAGGCAAATCAGACTCCAGATGAACTAAGTCAGACCGTATGAAACAGCTTCTGGTTTTAAGCACAAAGAAGGCTGATGTCTTGGGTACATTGAAAGAAAGCCATGCAAAACAGAGTGAGATTATCCAAACTCGAGGGATCAGGCAGAGGAGGGAAAGAATTCTGTCTGAAAGGCAGGTGTGGATTGTTCTGAGAATATTAAATTCAGCATTTCCATAAATTTGGCATATTAAAATACTTCGAACTATGTAGTATCAAATCCACAAATCTGCCTGATTTTTACTAGATAGAAATTAGCTGCTTTCTATTGGCTGTACTTGATAATTTATGGGAACAGTGAACATCAGAAATCAAAGATTTGGGAGATGAGAATATTACAAGCTTTATGCTTATGGATCAGAGAAGCCTAATTTTAATCAAAAGCTGGCAAATGTCATATCATATGTTGCCATCTTGAAACTGGAGCTGAGCAAAACTCATGATTCTAATGTATTTTCCATACAGTCTTGCTCAGAGGTAAAAAGGAAAGGATGGAGGGCAGTGCTGGAACCTTTTGTGTTTCTCTCTAAGGTTTATGCTACTTTATTACTTTTCCACATAGTTAACATCCTGTACACAGGCAGCAAATGATTTTTCTCAAATTGCTCCATGGATCAGATTCCTGCCTTACTGAGGACATCGTGTGCCTTCACCCCAAGACTGGTCCCAGTCACACAGTTTGCTTCATCCTTGTGTACTGATAATGTATTTCCTTTCATCTCTCTATTTGAAAAATTCATAATTACTGCCCTAAACCTTCAGTACTTCAACACTCACAGTCCTCTAGAGTCTGAAAAACAATCCCCAATTACTTTGATGCATGCTGTGTAGTCTTCATTGATCCTGTTTAAGCTTTTAATCTCATGAATTCACAAAGTTAATTCATATAACAAACCAAACAAACCATGGCAAAATATGCCCTTTAATAACAAAAGTGGTGATGATCATAGATGTCTTTGGGGATTTCTGATAACACACATTCTTCTTTCTCAACAGTTGATGTCAGATTTCATTTGGAAATGGGGGAAAGGACTCTAGCCACAATATTTGTTAATCCATGTACCCCTTGGGAAAAACCTACTTCAAAGTCAACAAAAAGACCCACAGAGACATGGTAGTGCATGGAATTTCTCTCTCAAGTCAGGTACAAGAGACTTTTTTTAGAAAAACACTGCAGGCCTTACTAGACCCAAAGATTCCTAAAATCAATTAGAGAACTCCATCAGCCTCAGCAAGGTGGAGCTTGGGCCTCCAGTCTCCCCACATGGAACAGAAGAGCACTCTCCTTATAGAAACCTGAACCCCACTAAATGCTGTTTTAGGGAGAAAGTTAGCTCCCCAGCATTTAAATGTATTAGTGTGCACCCTGCCCCAAGGACTGGGGTTAGCTGGGCTCGCCTTCCTCTCCCAAATCTGGATTGTGTCAATGTATATGACTTAATAACTTTATTTTGAACTCTGCTAGAAAGGAAGCTTTTGGCAAGTAGCATTTATCACAGAAGAGCAGAACTCAGCATGATACAGAGAAGCTTAAACAGGTCCCTCCCCAGCAACGTGATGGGAAGGAATGGAAGTGAGTCATTAATAGGAAACAACTTGGGTTCCTTTCAGAACTGTGTTTGTGGTGAGTGACTAGAGAATGCCTTGAATACACGCCTCCGTGCAAATACCAGAACATGCACATCACTGGGTAAGCCCAGGGATGGGGGAACAACACAGCTCTCCTGCTGGGACCGCCCAATCCAGGGTCTGGTGTTTTGCCAACGCAATTTAGGAACCACATCAGAGATGAGGAACTGTGCTCTGCAGAGCAGGGACAGGTTGAAGGTGGTGCCTGAGGGCTGTGCTGAATGCTGATCACCAGCAGGAACACGTGGAAATAGGAAGGAATGAAGAAGCAAGGGATGCAAGGTCTGGTTATCCACAGGGAAGCTGATGCAACAGGAGGGGAAGCAGCTGTGTTTCTGTCACACCTGGACCCTGGAATGGATTCCATTAGTCTGTCCTGACACACAGACATGTTTCTGTGTCTACCTAGAGCTATATCCTAAATCTCACCAGAACAAATGTGTTTGGACCCAAGTGACGTACCTGCCCAGAGCAACTGTTCCCCAAAATATGAAAAGGTGGGCTGGGGTGAAGGCACAGGCTGGCCCTGTCTGCAACCCTTTCTCAGCTAATGATGCAGGTGGGAAGGGATGATGAAAAAGCAAACAGCCTGCTGACCTACATAATCCCCCATAAATCTATCTGTCCCTATCCCAGCGCTACCAGTTCCCATTAACTCCTCCCAGGCTCCTGGGGGCACTTTTGCCTTTCCCAGGAACACAAGTTGATGGGATTTGCAGGTGTGGGCAAGGCAGAAGTGCCAGCACCTGATCCAAATTATGTAACCCTTGACTTCTGCAGCAATCATTAGAGTTTCACATGTGGAAAAATGCATGTGCTATGTATTTCAGTTTGCAGCTTTTTGTCAAGGCTGGTGTCCTCGGGCTAATTTCTGCTACCGGTAAATATAAATGGAGAAATGCATCCCCAGGGACCACTGAACATCAGGATCACCTGAGCTGTGGACTCCTCCAAACTCGTGTTTGAAATATATCCACCGTGCAGGGGAATGACTGTGCTCTGCTCTTCTGAGCACCTGCCTCTGTGCACGAGGAAGAACTTCTGTGCTGGGAGAGTGACTGAGCACTGGCACAGAGAGGCTCTGGACTCTCCTTCCCTGGAGATATCAAAAGCCACCTGGATGCAGTCCTGAGTAATGCGGTCTAGGGGATCCTGCTTGAGCAGGGAGGTTGGACTGGATGAGTTCCAGTGGTCCCTTCCAATCTGAACCACTCCCTGCCTCCTGTGCATCGGTAACTCTGTGGGGCACAGCCGCCTGCCTGGCCACTGCCGGCCGTCCGGGGGAAACTGGGCCCCCTTCTCATGGTTTTACCCGAGAAAAGGTAATGCCAAAGCCTAGAGCTGGCACAGAGCTGCTTCTGTTGCAGTCGCACCAAGGAGTAAGCACGCTCCATGGTGGCTTGCACTGAGCAAAATTGTCAAAGGAAAACAGATAAACTGGAAACTCTTGCAGGAGCAAGACCTGAAGGAAACTGGCAATGCAAAGGGGAGCGTGGTGGAGAGCAAGGAGTTAAGCTTGCCTGGCTGACCAGAGCTGTGAAAATAGACACCAACCTGCCTGAGAGGAGGCAGTGAACTCTTTCCCACTCCAAAGCTCTGCAATGGCTGAGACATCAAAACCCCAACACAATATAAACCTAACAATAGGGTCTGACAGCTGCAGAGTGTTTGAGCAACGCCTCAGATGGGGAAGCTTGTGAAATCCTCTATATCCCACCGGAGCATGGGAGCTGCAGCTTTTCCTGGTTTCTCTGGCTGTATTTTCCCTTAAATCAGAGACTGTGCCCCTGGTACCACCACATCCTTTCAGGGACCCAACTCACACCCACAGCCACCAAGCTTTGTTTTTACTCCCTAAATACATTTCCTCTGGCAGCAGAGTGCCGATCCCTCCCTTTGAAGAGCTCATTCTCTTAAGGCATCCTCATGAATGGGTGCTCTGGGTAAACAGGAGGGGTCTCACTCCAAGCAGCTGCCCTGTTAGCACCTGATGATGGCTAATAATAATGATTAATGAATCTTAATCTTCCCGTCACAATTCTCTTTCATTAATATTTATATCTGGCAGATGTACTCCCAAGGGATAACTTGAGCTGCTAAGTATTAGTCTGCTATGTACAGCTGGTATTTTCTCCAGAAACTTTGAGGACATTCTTTGAAAGAGCGTATTATTTGCAATTTTATTTTCAATTGTTAATGCTGTCACGTGTCAGCATAGAGAAGAATGTTTATTTTAGGCCTCCTCATCTGATGAAGTAAAAAAACTCCCTTAGATACCAACATTTTCATGAAAAAAAGGATCTGATGTAAAGGAATGATTACACACTTAAACAACTGGCATTATGACAGAGGTCAAGCTCAGCTATGGATACACCACTAAGCCTCCTAATTAGAACAGGGTGTAATTTAAGGCATCTTTAGCTGTCAGTGATTTAAACGTGTGCCATTTTCCAGTTAGATGTATGTGTTCAGCTGCTAAAAAAAAATCTTGTGAAGCACTTTTGGAAGCATAAACATTCAATTAAATGATCTAGTTGAGTCCTCATAATTGGGCTGAAGTCTGTTTATAACTAATTTATGACACAACATAATTAGCCAAATGATTAATTTGTAATTACTCTATGAAAACAAATTAATCACTGTGTTTCCCAAATGAAGATCCTCTCTCTGCACGATTGCAAACCATTTGGCTCTGATCTGTGATTGTCTTGATTTATTTCTAGTTATCCATCTACATCCTGGCTATGAAATCCAGAGGAATCTCCTCCCAGCTCTCATTGCATTGTCAGCTGTAGCAATAGGCAGCATCAAAAACATTTTCTGTTTTTTTAACATTTTATTATCCTCCCCAGACATGCCTGAACCATGGCTCTCACTTGAAAGTAGGAGGGAGAATCTTGCAATTATGTTCATATAAAGACTAAGAAAATGAGAGGATGAGGATGTGAAATACAGTCAGCCTTTGTGTCTGAAACACTCCTCAGCCCGCAGGGGCTTCAGCCTTAAGGTTTCCAAAATGAGTTGTTAAACCATGTGGGCACAGGGAAAGCATGAACACATTGTACAAAAAAAAAAAAGCTGCTTGCACAGTTGTGAGTTTTCTTCAGGAACTGATAGGAATGCCCTAGCCTTTGGGAAATGTGGCTCACCATGTCCAGCCCAGGGAGGGACACCTGAGCTCACCCATGAGAAGAGCCTGGGGACCAATGGGCATGGCAGGAGCTTAACAGTCAAAACAGCCTCAAAATAGAATCACGGAGTGATTTAGGGAAAAGCCCTCTGAGATCATCGAGTCCAGCCATTAACCCAGCACTGCCAAATCCACCACTAACCCACACCTCTAAGTGCCACATCCACATGTCTTTTAAATCCCTGCAGGGATGATGACTCCATTGCTTCCCTAGGAAGCCTGTTCCAATACCTGACAGCCCTTCTGGTGAAGAAATTTCCTTAACAGCCAACCTAAACCTCCCCTGTGCAACCTGAGGCTGTTTCCTCTCGTCCTAGAAGATTACAAAAATGGAAAAAATAAATCTTCAGGGGGCTGATAAACACTTTTATCTTTGCTTGCTCTCAGAAGGAGAAGGAATATCTGAAATGCTTTAAGAGAATGTACACTGGCAGAAAGGGGAGGTGAGCTCTCAGGGAACGTGCTGGTCATCTGGAGGAGGAAAGAGACCATGCATCAGCAGGGAGCACAAAAATCCTGAAACTCACCAAAACCGAAGGTTGTTCAGAATTTCCTGAGGAAAGATTTCAAAGGATATGCTTAAACAAGCAGGGCAGGCAGATGGGGTGTAAAACCACCCAGGGGAGGTGGTTGGATCTCATGACTCGAGTGCAATGGAGATGTACCCTGCTGGTCCCACACTGAGCTGGCAGCCCCTGCAAAGCGCTGTGCTGACTTCAGATGTGCAGCCAAGATTAACCACAAAGCCCCCTGCTGTCTGATGGGCCATTCGCCAAACAGTCGCTGAGTAACCAAAATCAGATCTACCTGAAGCCCTTTGACAACAAGTCAGATTTCTCAGTTTGTTCCAGCTTTTGAGAAACTATGGAGTGAAGCTGATTTCTGTAGCAGTCAGAAACTGGGTATGGTGGTGACTCTGGATGGTGACTCCATGACAGCACTCACTGAGTAATTTTTATTTAAAAGGAAGCTGACATTGCCAGGTGACACAGAAGACAGCAGCTTCTTCATGCTCTAGGTATGATACATAGCAGTTTCAGTACTTTAGCAGGGTAAGTAGCTTCAGTGACGTGCTAGAAATAAGGGCTGAGCCTGTTTTTCAGCTCTGGTGCCCCAGGGACCCCGTGTCGATTGCCAGATTGCTTCCTGGATGAGAGCGTCACTCGGCCATCAAACATTTTTTTACCCTTTGCATTCAGCTTTGTGTACCCAAAGCTGTTCCTAATGGGATGCAGATGTTTCTCAGACTGAGTTATCACACAAAATGGGCAGGGGAAGGAACTACTGAAAACTTCAGAGGAAACGAAGGGAAATCGCGGCACTCGTGAATCATCAGCAATGTTGGGGAGAAAAAGCACGAACAACCTTTTTTGGTTTTTCAGCAATCGTTGCTGCTGTCTCATGAGGGAAAGATGGGACTCAGACAAGGACAATTGGAACTCTGAAAGTTAATAAAACATAAAAACTCACAGAAGGAAAAGAAAAGGAGACAACAGACACTGCGGGTCCAACCTGGGGTGAGCTGCAGTGAGAGCAGCAGCTTGGGTAGCTCAATCCTGGCCCCAGCGCTGCTAATTGCATTAATTGCAGTAACTGTGAGACTTTGGGGACAGCAGCAAGCAGCCACAGCACTACCTGCTGCAGCTGTTTCCCTGGCAGCTCCCCGGGATCTGCTGATGAAGCTGGGATACCTGAGAAGGGGCGGGGATGAAGTCAGAGCACATCCAGGTGTGGTGCCTACAGCTCTGAGATTTGGGTCACACCAACTAAAGAAAACCCCATGCAGCAGCAAGCAGCTGTGGGACAGTAAAACAAGCTGCCTTCATGTAAAGCAGGTCTGGACTAGTTTTATTTCTATGATTTTTCCACTGAGCAGCAGCAGCAATGGATGGAATGGAATGATCTTGGGATAATTTGAGAACGAGTCTTCTGACATTTTTTCTAAGTCACTCACTGAGAACATTTTTGTCCCTCCTGTCTTTTTTTTCCTGCCTTTTTACATGCAAAATCCTGTGGTTTGAGAGGCAGGGCTAGTGGGCTGGATACCACATGCCCTGTGGAGGGGGATGCTGAGGCTGGAAACAGGAGCTTTCTGCCTCCTTGGGAGGACCCTCACTCTCCAGTGCCTATTCCTCACTACATGCTCACGCAGCAGTAGAAACAAAAATTCAATCAGCTTTGGACTGACTCCTCTGACATTACTCCTCCTGATAGGGAGAGGCAGAAAGCTGGAAAAATGATGCTGAAATTTTTATTTAAAAAAAAATCACAAATAAAAACAAACCCAGAAAACCTGAGCAGGTAAAAATATTCCATCTGTAAAAATGTCAGTCATTACTCAAAAGGTCACCACTACCTTTGGCCTATTCAGACCAGTCTGTTGTCTGCATCTGTTAGCTGGCACCAGTGTATACCCACTGAATGGAAAATAATTGCGTAGGTGATGAGCCAAATGCTGAAAATCACAGTCCTCAAGGTAGTCTGGAGGAGTGGGAGAGCTGCAGCCGCCTTCGCTAGAGAGGCAGGATTAGAGGAAACCCAAGAGCAACCAGGAGCAAAATCATGGCAGGAATTTTAAGGGAAGAAAACAGCTTTTTAAACAATTGTGTAGTTGATGATGAGGAAGGCAAATGCATTTAATGCTGAAATGAAATGGATTTAAAAGCCATAATGAAAAAATGATCTCAGCTGCTGAGTCCTGTAAAAGCTCCTGAGGATGTCCCATGGCTGGAGAGGGCTCGTGGTCCCCACCATCACCTGCCACCTGCATCCATGTCCTCATCCCTGCCCTGTCCTGGTGTCCCCTGCAAGCACCACTGTGAAACCTGTGTCATGCTTTTCTGAATTAGAGAAAATCAAGGGAAAGGGCAGAAAGCAGCATTTGGTAGTAGGAGCACAGCCTGGTTTTATCATTATTTAAGGGAAGAAGCTGCCTTTGAAAACAGAAGATGAAGTTTTGAATCATACCAAAAAAGTGAAGTACTGACTCCTGAGATGTGATGCTGCAGGAGAGCTCCAGCTCCCACCCCAGGGGTAGGACTGACACAGCCTAACTGTGCCTGGACCATTCCTCAGGAACAAACAGCACATTTTCAGGTTGGTAAAACAAATAACAGCTCGTGCTGTCAAATGCTGGGAAGAGACAAAGATCCTTAAGACGGTGATAAAAGACTATTTTTATACTTCATCAGTGCAGGGACGCCAAGTCGTGGTTTCCTCATCATCAGATTGAAAAGAAATAGGGATGTACATCCTTCCCCCACAGCAAGGAAAACACAGTTTGTGCAAAGCTCATTGATCCTTCCTCATTGATCTGCTCCAAGCAATTAGCCTGGTCTCACTGAGCCCCCTTCTCTGGCTTTTTCCCCGCCAAACACACCAGTCTGGGGACACCCAGGGTGTGCTGAGACCCAGCAAGAGCTGCAAGATCCTGCTGTGCTGCATATCCAAACTGACAGTGTTTTTTCCAAGGTACCAAATCAAGGCACCTGGGTGGGATGTGCCTACAGGACCCAGCTTTTCTCTGTCACATCCAGTTAAAGTCTTCAGATGCAGCTGTAGCATCCAGGTCTGTGCAGAGCCTGAACTGACATCCTAGCAGGAAAATCCTTTAACATCCCCCTGCATGACAGGGGTCTCTCCTGCTGTGCAGAGTCCGTCTCGGCGCTGGTGTGCGCAGGTTCACAGCACCCTCTGCAGCCACCCCGGCTGCCAAAGCTGGGAAAAGACAGTCTGGGAGAAGCATCTAAATCCATCTTCCCCTGTAAATGGAGACCGTGAATTCTCATTAAATTAAGATAAACTTGCAGTTGTGATACCAGCTTAAGGTAAAGCCCATCAGCTACGCTTACTGGAACAAAGTCAGCTACGGCAATGGATGCTTCAAAGATCCGGGCAAACTCTAGTATGTTTAATTTCTTGTGATAGTGCCTGCTTGGAAACAAAATGATAGAAGTATTCCAGTCAACCACAAGCAAATAAAATGTTATTTTGCGGGATATGGGGAATATGTTTTCCAAAACAAAGAATAAAATTTCTCCATGTGCTGCAATTTAGCATTCAAGCAATTTTATATGATTGCATAGAGCCAGAAATATCTTTAGCTGCTAAAAAGAGACTCTCCCGCATAAATCAATAATTTCTCTTTCCCAGTGCCTCAGGAGGGCTGTGTGTGTTTCTGATAGAGACAGATGTACGGAAGAAGGGGTAAAGCAGAGAATTGGAGGGAGGGCAGTCGCGGAAACAGCTCCAAAAACACCATCAGGAGGCATTTCTAGGATGGGTAGTTTATCCCATTTCCTTTTGGTGGCACTGTCGGCCCAAATATTGTCAATCGTCAGGTCCAGGTCCTTGGGGGTCTGGCATTCTCCAGGTACCAAAATCTGGCTCTTGGTGCTGTGGGAAACACACTGCAGCAAATGGTTTCTGTTGCTTTCATAGGTTTTGGAGGAAAAGTGTTGATATATGCAACGAGGTAATTAGTCAGCATTGTATCTGCGGCAAATACCCGGGCTGGACCTGAAGTTTTTGTGCCTAAGTTCCTTTTGGTAGTCGTCACACTGATGGTGTCTCTGGAATGACAGCAAGGATGCACAGGAATGAGCAACTGGCAGAAATAATACATTTTGAAGAATAAACACTTCCTTGAGCTTTGGACAGACACCACAAGAGCGCCACTCAGACCAGATGTGGGCTTTGATCCACAGACTTCCAGTGAAAACCTCTAGAATTTGCCCACAAGGACCCAGCTCCTGCTGTAAAGCCCAGCAGCCTGAGCTATGTGGAGCCCAGCGTGGGGACGTGGGTGCTGAGACATCCCCGTGTCCCATGGCAACACCAAAACCAGTGGGAGATGTTGTTGTGCAGGGAGGTGACCCTTCACAGCACCCAGATTGTGAGCCCCAGCTGCCTGGATGGGAACGGGACCGTGTGTGATGAGCAGCTGCGTTTGCCAGCATTTCACTGACTGGGTTTTTTTCTGTGAAATACTTGTTGCAGCCTCCCTCTGCTAAAGCCCAGCAGAAGGCCTGGCTCTTTGCTCCAGGCTATTTGCTTTCCCTGTTTGTCCAGGTTAACCACACAGCTCAGTGAGTTCCAGGGCAGGTCACACACGTGTCCGAGGGAAAGGAGCCACGAGCAGGCATTCGCTCTTGAGGCATTCCTCACCTTCAGCAGCTCCTGGAGCCAAAATGCCCAAGGACACATCCAGCCCCAGCTGAAGCTGCACAGCACTCTTCCCTGCCTTGCTGGACTTCGAGGAGCCTCCGGAGGGATCTTCCTGGAGTCCTGTTTATGATGTCAGATAATTGCCATGGAGAGATTTGCAAGGGGTGAACAGGATTTCTCCAGCAGACCCAAGGCTCTGCTCCCCATTTCCCCTTCTTCACTCTGCTGATTTTTCCTGTCCAAGCCCTTCTCAGCTTGACGCTGTCTTGATTTTTCCTTTCACTACAGTGACGCTGCAAGACCTTCCAGGAAGGATGAACACAAATTCTTCCTATAGATTCCACAGTGAATTAATGGAGCTTAAACAGGACATCGTGAGCAGGGAATCAGTGAGACTGAACACAAACAAAGGATGCTTCTCCATTAACACAAATGAGAAACTGTCTCACTGTGCCCATCCAATCAAAGCATTGCCCACAAAGCAGTGGTGTTTTCTTCTCTCATGTAAATTTTCCTGCAGCTTTCAAGCACCGTGATTGGTATTTGCTTCGTTGTTTGCCATTCCTCTTCCTGGTGCTATTGATTGCAGAGATGTTTCCATGCAAATAGGGTGTTCACCAGGTAAAATTAGCCTGTTCCTCTTCCCTCCATGAGGAGTTTCTACCCCAGCCCAGCTGGGCCTGGCAACCTACACAAAATCCCTTTCCTGCCATGGAAGAATAGTAAAAAAGGTGGAAGAATGTTTGGAGGGGTAAATACAGAGAAAACTTTTTCACTGAAGACAATCATAAACACACACACGCCCCTACAACATTTAAATTTAATTTTAGAACTGAATATTTTAGTTACTCACAATTACTGATATTTTCAAGGTGGTTTACAAAAACCAAGGTCCAATTCACCATTTATTTTTCTAGAGAGTTAGACATCCAGCTTCCACAAGCTGATTTACAATTACCAGTGGGGTTGGTGTGAGATACTGTGCATTCACCTGCTGCTTATTCCAGGTGTGGTATTTAGCAAATGCATGTTAGCAGAACAGGTTTGATCACATGAAGCTGGAGCTCAAACTGAACTCATCTCGCCTGAAGAGTCTCTTCATGGTGTCAGACTTGACGCAAGACCTGAAAAACAAGAGTGGGGAATATTTTACCTAAATGTGGATGTCTGCAGTGGGAATGTGTGCACCTGACCTTAGGTTCCCACTGGATCATGAGCCACAGCTCATCTCAGATGCTCAAGGGGGCTGCCACGACCAGTTCAGGCAGAGAACTGGGAAGGGAAACGTAAAGCTCAAAGGAATAAATCCTGTCCCAGGTGTTGAGAAGATTCCTCCTGGTCACCAGCCCTTTTTCCCAAGACCTTCTCATTCTTTGCTGTGAGGTTGCAACAGGTTGCCCAGAGAAGCTGTGGATGCCCCATCCTTGGGAGTGTTCAAGGCCAGGCTGGATGGAGCCCTCAGCAATCTGGCCTAGCAGAAGGTGTCCCTGCCCCTGGCAGGAGGGTAAGGATCTTTAAGGCCCCTTCCAACCCAAACCATTCTGTGGTTCTGTGAGACAACCATGAAGTATGGTGGGGCTGAGCGGAGCACCATGAGTGGTTGATGGAACAGTCAAAGCTCGAAAACCTACTCATGGCTTTGGGCAAAGTGCTCCACTCAGGCTCATTAGCAGTACAACCACATGTTGCCTGCCCAGCTGCCTCTGCCAGGGAAACTTCCTGCTCTTTCCGGGTCTTATCAATAGCTGCTGTGTGGAAAATGAGCCTGGGCAATGGGAGCAGGGAGCATGAGCCACAGCTGGCTGTCTCCTCCTGCCAGGACAAAGAACACCTTTTCTGCCATACTGTAGCTGGCTTTTACAGCATTGCTCTGCTTTCAGCTTCATGTCCTGCTGAGCTGGCTCATCTCAACCAAAACCTCCTGAGCTTGTGGGACAGTCAGCCTTGCCTGGGTGGGAGCGTGGCTGGAGCTCCAGGTACTGCTGCTTCTCCTGCTCTCCAGAAATTGAGGAGGAAGAGCTCGGTACAGTGGACAGGGCTGCTCATCGCTCTCAAGAAAAGATGCTGGATGGTGTTTGAGAGATGCCCATGGAACGTCTGCCCTGACTGCTGGCTGGTGCTCAGCCAGGCTGGGATCTGGGGGGATATGTTAGATATGTTAGATATGTTAGATACCTGGTGCTGAAGGCTGGGGGCAGTCAGTCCCAGGAGGTCTGTGCAGCACCATGGAACTGCAGCAGCTGGGTCTTGCCTGTAGGTCTGGAGACAGATCTTCTCATGGGATATCAGCTACTTCAGGCATTTGTCAGGAGAGTTCCCTATATGAAAATAGATAGATGGATAGATAGATAGATACGATATAGATATAGAAGATATAGATACAGGTGATGAAAAGACCAGAGGATTCCCTTCACTGCCTAATTCTTCCTGGAATGCTTCTCCTCCAGTAAACCCTACCCAAGTCCTGGGCAAGGAAGGGCAGACGAGCTTTGCAGCTGTTCACAGTGGGGCCCTCCATGCCTGTTTCTGGTGTGTTTGTAGCCTCTAATTCATCTGCCATGCACATTCCTGCAGAGCAAGCACTCATGTTTTGTTGCCTACAGAAACAGGCTTGTTTGGTAGCTCCTGGAAGGGAAAACTATTTCTGCTGTGTACCCCCTGACATGTCTTCCCACAGCCTGGATCTGTCTGATTGCTATAGCCATGGGGTTGTCCTCCTATCACCACTTACACATTGCTCCAGGCTGCTTGTACATTGCTTTTTAATTCACTGGGCTCTGCTCATGCGACTCAGCCCCTCAAAGAGACACCAAGCATTAGAATCTGGTATCAGTGACTCTGGCTGCAGCAGTGAGGTTTAATGTCATTTTACTTGTATCTTGTCCAGCAGCTTAAGCCATTATTTGTTACTAACAGGTTAATATTTTAAAGGAATTTAAAGGGAATACTTAAAGGGAATTTGAAAGTGAATTTGCAGTGAAATGCATCCTAGCCCAGAAATTGTTTACAGATGGATAAGAAATTAAAAACTCCTTTCTATCTAACATACTCTGTCCCTGCTGAGTTGACTCTTTATTTCCTAGAGCAGTTAAGTGTGAATCTACCACAAGTTCCTGAGTCTGTCCCAGTTCCTTCACTGCAATGCTCTGCCAAAGAAAATGCACAGCTCTGGGTAAGACAGTGGGAAATTTCTTCCCTTTTATCAGTAGCATTATAAACCTGCTGTGGAAAGGATGTAAACTGGTCAAAAGAGTGTGGTACTGTAAAAAAAAGGGTTCGTGGTTGAGGAGGAGAACATCCAGAGTGTTCAGGATGACACAATCTCTCTGTTCCCCCTCTTGGCAGGAGGAAGAGAATTCCTCATCACTAATCCAAACCACACTTATCTCCCTCTGACCAGCATTTGTGAGTAGCTACAAGCCCAGGCTGGGACTCAGAGCAGCAGAAAGGATGGGTCCCTTCCCAGTTTTCCATACGTCACTGCTGCCTGTTACTAGGAAAAGGAGATGTCCTGCCAGCTGGGAGCTGGAGGTGTGTGCACAGGTCTCAGCAAACAGCACTATATTTGACAGTGTCAGGTGGAGGTAAGAGCCCTGAGCCTCTCAGCCCGCAGGCAGGACGTGGCAGCATGCTGCAAGGTACTTCTGAGTGCAAAGATGCCCCTGCCAGTGCCACTGTCCCAAAAGTAGCTTCGCTTTAGTGGTCTCAGCTCCGTCCAGTTTGGTAAAAATCACAGAATCATAGAATTCTAGGACAGTTTGGGTTGGATGGGACATTAAAACTCAACTGGTTCCAACCAGCCTGGCATGGGCAGGGACACCTTCCACAAGGCCAGGCTGCTCAAAGCATCAGAAGGAGCCGCAGCAGCAGCACAGGTTCACCTGTGCATAACCAGAGAGGTGCCTCAGCCTGGCTGGGAGTGACTCACCTGCTCCCAGTCCATAGCTGGCACTAAGGATAAACTCTTTTTCAGTGGCAGCCACTACACTTTAGGGGCAAACACCCCCTCACAGCCCACAGAGGAGCAGGGCACTGAGGGGCTGAGCAAACACTGACCGTCCAAGCCTGCATACCGGTCCTTGCCCACGCTGGGATCATCCGTGGGTTTGTGGGCACTGCCATCAGCAAGAGCCACGAGTGTCCTGCACCCCTGGGTGCGTCCACAGGTACAGCTTCAAGGGCATCTCCGTTCAGTCCGTCCCAGCCTCCCCGCCTCCCTCCTCTAGGCCAGGAGCTGTTTCCAGTAAACTCTCCGTAACGCGTGGATTCAGCTCCAGGTTCAGTGCTGCACAAAGACTGCCTTCGGTATTCTCCCTGAGTTAGCAGATGTTCTGAATTTGGCATGGAAATGTGTTACTCCCAGTTAAAGAGAATTCATGTGATTAATGATTAATGCTGCTATCTGAATAATTACCTCATTCAGCCAGCTTTTCGTCTGGCTTTGCATGAAAACGTGCATGAAAAATGAGAACAAAACTCTTTTTCTGTGTTAGTGTGTATGTGGAATAATATTTTTTCTAAAAAGAAGAAAGCAAGTTTGAGAAAACAAATAACTGACAAGTTTCCACAGTGCTTGTGCACACGTGTTCTCTCCAACATTTATGCAAGACCATAGTCCCCCTCAAAATCCATTAGAGACCCGGTGCTTGAGGAAAACCTTCCTCATGAAGAATGAGCATTGTTATATGCATTGAAAAACCTAAAGTTTCAGGTGTAGATTATCTGAGCTGATAACCATGCACACAATATTAAATTTCTATAAGCAGTTTCTAGACAAAAGCCCCCTTCAGCCAACTCGGTGATAAGGTTTCCTGTGTATATGTGCATGCACAGAAGGGAACATTGTTCTAAGGTCTTTTTGTAGAATATATTAATTTATCAGTGGAAATTAACATACCAATTTTTAAAGAAAAAAATTTAAATATTTATATTTTCAGCCAGTATTTTGGCATTCAGGATTTCTTGCTCAGGAACCATTTTCTGCAGTTACCAGAACATGTAGACAAAATACATTTTGAGAAAATCCAATCTTGCATTTCAGGAAGGCAATGTAGCAAACCTGATGCCAATCTTATCAGAAAGCCTCCAAAACTGACCCAAGGAACTTCCATCTGCAGAAATCTAGCCTAGACAGAATAAAATTCGCTTTGGGCTGCAGTATAAACCTCAGCCAGACATGTGGGCCAAGGGCCAAGACATCTTCTTCAGAGCAGTCATGCCCCTGAAGTCCAAGAGGACACTTCTGATGGAGTTGGTGAGCACAAGGAGAGCTCGTTGAAGATCGTGAGGATGCCCTGCATTGAGTGGCCAGGTGCTGTTCAGGTGTAAGACATTAGATTTACTGTTTAGAAGTGCCACAGAGGAGGCACAACAGCCAGGCTGGGCTCAAGATCAGGTATTCATGATTCAAGAAAGGCAGCCCAGCCTTCAGCCCCAATCAGAAAGGCATGTTAGGAATTCCCAGAAAAGGGTTTGAGATCAAAACTGAAAACATCTTTATTCTGCTGAGTGGTTCTTTCCTATCACTTGTGGTTCTGGCTGCAGAGTTCAAAGACTGTAAACAAAGATGATTGAGGAGGGTGAAAAGGAGTGTCTTGCATGAAAGAGGAATAAACCAGATCTGGAATCTTGACTCTGGGAAAGACTGGACAGATGGAGAAGCACGTAATACATGTGTAAGAAAATTGTGAATACTACGTAGAAGGAATGGTGTAGGGGGACAATTGTTCACTGCTTGCCAAAATAGAGAAATCGGAGTTATCTCCTGGAAGGATTATACAGAAATTGGGGATATCTCCTGAAACGATGAGGCAGTGATTTCAGTGAAGGGAACGGAGATGTTTTTCAATTGATTAAGGGTGTAATACTCCTTATCTCTGTACTTACGTCTTCTATTTGCGAGTGTACATGATCTTCCCCTACCTTTTCCCCCCCTTCGCGTTGAGCCTCGTCCCCCGTTGCCTGCCCAGGGAGCGATGCTGCTCCTCCCGCTCCCGGTGCCACCAGCCCCGGGTGCTGAGCACTCTGTCCCCCATCCCCGACGGACGAACCCCGGCGCTGCCGCCGCCGTCACGCCCGCCCGGACCGCGACCCTCCCCGCCCCGGCCGGGCGGTGTCTGCGCGGCCCCTGCGCCGCCTTTAAGCCGCGGTGCGTGATGTCACAGCGCTTGGAAGCCGCGGGCGCGGAGCGCAGCGAGCCCGCACCGCTGCCCGCGGGGACCCCCGGCCCGGCGGGGACCGCCAGCCCCGCGGGACGGGCTCGGCGGCGCAGCATGGGAAGCGTCCAGCTGCAGGAATTCGTGGCGGGCTTGGTGGGCGGTGAGTGATGCCGTGAGCGCGGGTGGGCAGGCAGCGAAGGGGGCACTGCGGAGGTGCCCGGGGATAAAACCTTCCAGGTGACCCACGGTCTGCGCCTCCGCCCGGCGTCTCCCTCTGTTTGATTTGCTTTGGCTCACAAGTGCCGTTTAACCCCACTTCCCACGGGCGGGATACTTAAAATTCAAGTTTAGAACGTGTGATGCTGCTGTGCGGGGCCGACTTAGAGAGGCCCCCGTATGCTCACAGCTCCCGCCGGCTCTCCCGTCCTTGCCCCCGTGGCTGGAAGCGCCGCCGGGCTCGGAGGGGGTTGGCAGCTGTCACCCCGGGGCTCTCGGTGTCCCCTTCCCCGGGAGAGGCGCTGCCGGGCTCTGTTTCCGCCGTCCCACCGCGGCCACAGGGCTAATGGCCAAGGCAGGGATTGATCCTGTCTGCTAGGAATTCCGATGGCAAACACCACGAAACAGGTATCAGAAAGAAAATGAAGCCAAACCCGTAGATGTGCCAGTAATCAGACAAGGTTTGTGGAACTAAGAGATGTCCTCTGGGTTTGCCAGCTCAGGGGGTGACCAGCTCTGCTGCCCCCAGGGCTGCAGCAGGACAGAGGATCTGCTGTGGCACCAGCCACTGCAAAGCAAACCTCTGCCCAGGTGACCCTTCAGACCCCACACAGGAGCAGGGTGTGAGGTGGCTCACAGGTGGTCCTGCCAGAAGCGGTTAATAAGTTTTAGCTGACTAAAAAACCCAAAACCTCTGCCAAAAGTTTGCGTGAGCAGCTGATTTTTGGATCTCTGTAGCCTGTGGTTGCTCTCTCTGACCCACTGCCCTGTGCTGTTGCTGCACACCCAAGGCAATGGGACAGGACGTCCTGGGAGCTGAACAGCCACCAGCGCTCAGCAGCAGTGGCAGCTGAGTTTTCATGCATAGCACTGGACCATGGGTGGTCTCAGGTCCAGGGGGAGAGGGGACATTTTTTAACACACTCTTAGAAAAGTCACAATGTGACGACCAAGGACATGATGCTCTTTTCAGTACTAACCTACCACGAGTGAGAAATCACATGTTGTCCCCAAAGCACCTGTGGGCTCTGGTTTGCACAGAGACTCACTGGTGAGGACGCATCACAAATTACCCACTCTCCACAAACCCTAAAACCTGCCAGTATTGTTTGCAACAAACACACAAAACCATATCCTGGCACACAGGTGTTCCGTTCTCCTGGAGAAGAGGGAAACCAAACTGTGCTCTGTCCTGCCACGAGAGCTCCTGGCAGTGAGCAGTGTGAGTAGGTGGGTGGATGGTAAGAGAATATGGGTCAGTTTCTCCTCAGAGAACCATTGGGAATAAGGTGGGATGGCACTGTAAAGATCTATAGAGAGCAGGATCCTCTGTATCTGAATCCTCTCTGACAGGTATCTCTATAAACTGCTTTTAAAACAGCAAAGGATGAGGAGTTCACAGGTCCCATGAGCAGTCAGCTAGGACATCACTCTGAGCCAGGAGAAAGCACTGCCTTGTGTCTAAGAGGAATCTCACCATTCTGAGGCTAAAAATTTGTGTGAGCTTACAGGAGCTCAAAAGGGGTTGGTCCTGGACAGGACATACAAACATGACTTCTCCTCCAGCGCCTTTGAGATGTAAAGCTGAAGGAGTCCAGGAGAGTGTACACGAAAAGCATTTAAGCTCAGCTTTTAGCTGTTGTCAGGGACCAAGCACCATGCTGGTCATCGCTCTGGCTAGGCCCCTTACAACTGTTCCTATGGAAATCTCTTCTCTCCTCTAAACCAATTACATCCTGTCCTGTCAAAAAAGCTTCAATGTTTTGCATAATACTTTGCTTTCATCCCCAGGAATTGCCAGCGTGGTTGCGGGCCATCCCCTGGACACGGTCAAGGTAAAACATTTTGAACTGCGTTCACATGTCACCACCCAAACCCCCGCCAATTCAGACCTTCTCTCTAGGTGATGTTTCAAAGGACCTTCACTTATTCCAAAGGGGAATTTGGAATGCTTTCATAGGCTTTCTTCCTCTCCAATGCTCATTTTGAATGAGAAACTAAAAGAACTGACTACGTGCAAGTTCCTCTGTGGAGAATTAATGCTGAAAATTAACCTGGCCTTACTTAATGTGTGGTTCACTGAACAGTTCTGCCAGTGTTTTATTGAACTTTGCCACAGACTTGTTTTCAAAGGGCAATGAGGGAACTGGACTTGTTTTGCTGCAGGCGCATTTTTATGCGTTTTCCTTGTGCTGGCAATGCTGGAAGGGCAGAGTGCTGAAATTGTTATCCCAGGGCTGTGACACACAGTATTTATGACTCCCACAAGATAATTATTCCTCCAACGGGAGGACTTAGAGAAGTTAGAAGGTATTTGTCAGCATGATGCAGACAAGCCCATGCACACACCAGTGCATCCTGACTCAACCAAGCTTACCATCCCTACCGATGCAGAGATAGGGACGAGGATCCTCTTCCTTTCTTTTTTTTTGTACAGGCATTTCTGGGCAGCTTTCATCACTTTGGCTTCTCTGTCCTTTTTGGGGTCGTTCAGCCTGAAGAATAGAAGGCTCCAAAGAAATATTATTGTGGCCTTCCTGTGCTTGAAGGGGGCCTAAAATAAAGACAGAAGTTTTAGCAGGGCCCATTGTGATAGGACAAGGGGTACTGGTTCTAAACAGAAAGAGAATAGGTTTAGATTAGATATAAGGAAGTCTTACACAAAAAAGGTGGTAAAACACTGGCACAGGCTGCCCAGAGAGATGGGGGGATGCCCCATCCCTGGAAACACTTAAAGGCAGGATGGATGGGGCTCTGAGCAAGCTGGTCTAGTTGGAGATGGCCACTGCAGGGAGGTTGAAGATGACCTTAAATGATCCCTTTCAAATCAAGCCATTCTACAGTTCTGCGACTCTGTGTTCCCTGCTCTGGTTCAAGCCTGGCTCTGGCACCAGGCAGGGCTGCCAGCTGTGGCAAACCCAGAAGCCACTGATCACATTTGCACCTTAAAGACCTTAGGAGGGTGATGCCAAGGAGGCAGGGCCTGGCATGGCCCACACCACATCCCTGCCCCAGCCATCACAGCCACCCCCTTGCACACAGCAGGCTCTCCTGGATCAGGAGATGCATGGCCAGCCCTATCCTTTCTGAGCTGCTAAAGTGATACCAGCCCCAAAGGCATCCCTGTGCAAAGGTGGGTGCAGACCCCCCATGGGAGGAGCCACATGGCTGCCCACACCACCCAGCCATGGGCAGGGCACAGGCAGCAAAGGCAGGCTCTGCCCAGCGCTGCCAAAGCAATCCCCATCTCAGGCTGGTGGTCATGGCATCATTGCCTGGTTTGGGGAGTTCAGCAACGAGAATCCTGCTGGGAAACATCGGGTTTCTGGATGCCAGGAAAGAGCAAGCCCATCCTTCAGTGCCTATAAAGACAACAGTCCAGGCTGCCCCCTCTGTTGCTGTCAGCTTTGGGCAAGGCTTTGCCTTGGGAATACCAAGTAGGCAGACTTGTTATCTTTCCAAATTCAGGAGCAGGAAAGTGGAAAAGAGAGTTTTTACACAGCACTAGGCCAGCAAAGGAGCAGCTCAGCAGCATCTGCAGCTTCCGGGGGATGAGGGGTCTTTCCCCATCTGGGGGAAGAGGCAGGACTGAGTATAAGGCTCTGTGGGGTAAGTGGCATCTACACCACAGTTCCCATCAAGCCACTTCTTCCCCCTTCAGCCACCTCTTCCCATCGTTACAGCTCCATCAAACCCCAGAGGCTGTTTTGTCCTACGTCCTTGCAAAACTTTAAAAGTTGTGCCTTTACTCACTTGTCATCCTCCCCATTGCATTCATTTCCCCAGAACTTTCTTCAGCTTCTGGGTGTCACCCAAGAGCCCTATCTAATCAAAACATAACAAAAAGGAGAACTTTCCAGAGGAATATCCCTACTGGTAGTATCTGACTTTGTCAGAGACGCCAGCAGGGATTTCAGTGCCAGGTGTTAACAGATTAGCTAAGGGATGTGTGTGCGAGAACCAGATTGTGAGAACACTCAGTTGCCCTCAGTTACTCAAAAAATACATTAACTTGAACCTCTAAAGACCTGGTTACTGGGTAAAAGAACAAAAACAAGCCCATGGAGGCAAAGTGGAAATGTCTGGGCTAAGATGAAGCCAGGAGGGAACTCAGGGCTGAGCACTGGGGTCACCTCACCCAGGGCTGCTTGGGGTGCAGCCACCTTCTCCTTGTACCCCCAGCCCTGTTATGCCCAGTGTGAGTCACAGTGTGCCCGCTCTGCACCCGTGGCTGGGCCTGCCTGTGTTGCACAATGTGTGCTGCGTGAGCCATGGCAGCATCTTCATGTCCCAGCTTGTTCTGAGGGCTCAGTAAATATTCTGCTTTTGCTGCTGCTTCTCTGCGGCCTCTGGCCAGGCCTGGGGCAGAGCAGGGATGCTCCATGTGTGCCAACAGCTGCATAGAGCCACCCCAGGGTGAGGGGTGAGCCTGGGCTGAGGGGTGAACACAGACTTTGGTCCCTCCTGCTCCTGCCAGAGTCCCACTGTGGCACTGGCAGCCTCTTGCAGGGCTCTGGGCCCAATGATTGTGCCATCCAACCGGCTATTTGCCATCCAAAAGCTCCCACCAGTCATGAACTCTAGCGGACACACATTCCTTTGGGCTTTAAATTCCCAAATAATTTCCTGCTTCACTCTGGTGTAAGTCAGGGCAGAACCAGCGGAGGGGATTGGACACCGTCCCTCCAGCACAGGTTGGTACTGTCTTTTCAGACTTCATTGCTAGCAGCAGTGATGATAAACATGGTCAGAAATGCTGTCCCCATTCCCTAAATATATTCCTGATGGAGCATGTGTGCGTGTCTTCCTATATAAAATGAGCTCTGACCTCAGCCAGGATGAAGCCCCAGGTGCTGTGGAGTGAACAGTGTTTCCATTCCCTTGCAGATCTCTAAGCCCAGAAAATGCATACCTTGTTAGAGTGTTGCTAGAGCAACCTTGTGAGCAGCTTGAATGAAAGATGATCCAAATACATACATATGAGAAGGGGAAAGTATGCTGAATCCTATAGGCTTTGTTGTGACTTATGTGCCATTTCTTACATCTGTTGGAAGGTGTACAACCAAATTGCTTTCCAGAAATAAAATGTCTTTTTTTGAAATTATGTGAAAATGTGTTTTTGAATGAAGCATGGAGAATTTCTGAGATGGCACTGAATTATTTTAACTCCAGTTAGTATCTCTATGTCTTAAAATCCACCTTGCAGCAGAAGGGCACCAGAAGTCTCCCAGGGGAGCCCATCTCTCCTCTCTTTGCAACACATCCCAGCCTTCCCTAAGAGTCTCCAAATGGAGACAACCACATCACTCTTCAATTTCCACATAAATCAGGCCCTTGCCAATGGCAGCACTGCACTCCAGCAGCCTGCTGTGCTGGGTCAGGGTGGCTGGTCCAGACTGGGGAGCAATTTGACAGCCATTGATTCCAGATGTTGCAGAGAGCTTCAGGCTGTGAGATCCCGCTTAGCCTTGCTACTGGCAAAGTTCAGGAGGGTGGATGCACATATATCTTATTTTATTGCTCAAGCCTCTTTACGACTAAGGAAGGACTTGCTCTTAAAGCAAAGTACACATTGTTTACGTAGCATGTGCTTTCACTGGGCTGGAAGCATAGGATTTTAATCACGTTTTACAAATGTCTTTTGCAGACTCGTTTGCAAGCTGGGCAAGGATATGGAAATACGTTCAAGTGTGTTCTCACTGTTTACAGAAATGAGTCTGTAAGTACTTCATCGTACTTGAAATGTGCTCATAGAAAGTGCAAGTCAATAAACAGATAAATGCATAAAGCAATTGTACAAAATGTTGTTGACACCAGCAGTTTTATAAAGACCAATAAAGTTGATGCAATTGGGCCTGCAAATCCCTACAGCCTTCTCTTGCTTAACTCTAAGGTAACTCTCTTGGTGACTCCCATAGGGAAAAGAGAGATTTCAGGCATGGAATGGTCAGTGTCTCCACATGGGTTAGGGTGTTGCATCCACCATGACTCTTTTGCCTGATCCCACTGGCAAAGGTCTCCCAGAGGGATTTTGCTGACTTTGCTGAAGCCAGAACAAACACTGTCTATGCGAGGAACTTCTATGTGGAGTCCTGTGCTTTCAGCCATATCCTGTATTCTGCACAATCTTTATAAGCCTTTAGCAGCATGAACCAATTTCCCTTGCTCATCATGTGCAAACAGTTGGTTCCAGGAGACATCTACCTGGATTTGCATTTCATCCCTGACTATGGCAGTGGATTGGAACGAGATGACTTCCAAAGTCCTTTTCAACCCAAACCATTCTGTGATTTCTAACCCGATAGACAAGCTGGGGTTTACACTGCTCAGTCCTGCTCAGTCTCCTAAGCCCTGCTCCCTTCCCTGGATAGGTGGCTGGCTTCTTCAAGGGCATGTCCTTCCCCCTGGCCAGCATCGGCATCTACAGCTCCGTGGTGTTCGGTGTCTACAGCAACACGCTGCGGCTCCTCAGCCAGCTCCGGCACAGGGACCCGGCCGCCGCGCCGTCGCTCGCCGACATGACTGTGGCCAGCCTCGTGGCAGGGGTCCTCTCCGTGGGCATTGGCACTCCCGTGGAACTGGTCAAGATAAGGCTACAGATGCAAACACAGCCATATACCAAAGGTAGGAAGCAAGAGTTGCTTCTGCCTGTCTCTGCCCGTCCTTGGTGCATACACAGAGCTTTACAAAAACTTTTTTCAAGGCCGGGCTCTCTGCTGCCTTGTGCTGCTGCAGTTGGGTTAAAATTCCTCCTTTTGCCTAAGGATGGACCCCATCCTGCTCAGCTGGAGGGGAGGGTTTTTATCAAAGGCATTTCCAGCCAGTTGGGATCTATAAGGAACATGAGGCAGGTCTGCTGAAGACCAGAAGCTGCAGGAACTGTGAGTCCCTGGGCTGTGGGGTCCCCTGGAGATTCCAGCAGCAGCACCATGTCTGCCAGCAGCAATGCCAGCTCCCCATCTCCCTCTGCACACTCTCAGTCCCACAGATATTTGCCCATAAACCTCTCTCTGTTATTCCACCCTTCTCTGTTCAAAAGCAGAAGTTTCCCATTTACATTTAAAAACCGCTGACTTATTTCACACAGGGTGCCAGGTAGCCCAGGTGTGTGCAGGATGGGTCTGGAGGGGGCTCCAGCAGGATGGCAGTGGGTGGTTGTTCCCTGTCCAAAAGCTGCAGGCAGAAGGAGCTGCTCCAGCTCTAGACAGCAGCTGAATTCCATCGCAGGCTGCCAGCATGGAGCAAACCCCACCAGAGCACATGCACAGCCGGATGAAGACATGGAGCAGCTTCAGAGTTGAAGAGCTTGGATTTCAGCATTTCACCTTTCTCACGATTACAGTCATAGCATTTAACTGTGAAATGCTGGCATTTTTCTATTGCTGTGATAAAACAATATTATGTCAGTTTTCAAAGCCTTCATGTGGCTTAGCAACCTAATGCCTTTTACAAAAACAACTTGGTCTGCATGGGAAGGGCCAGACTCTGAAGATGTTAAGGCTTTCAGAGATGTGACTTGGCATAAGATGAAGTTAAAATTAATGAAAATTGGGCACATAGCCTCAAACTTATTTGGAAATCTCACTGGGCACATACCTATTGGGAGGTATGCCATGCATCTAAGAAAAATCTGTCTTGAAGTGTCCAAATGTCTTCTAAAAATGGACCTAAGTACTCTCTCCTAAAACTTTTTTCCCATGCTATCTGTTGGCCCCAGCAGAAGAAACTGGATGGCAGTGACTTCTAATCGATGACAGTGGGCTTTGGAGAAAATATATCATTTTTGGCAATATATCTATTTTAACAGTCTTTTTTTTTTTTTTTTTTTTTTTTTTTTTGTAGAAAGCGTTAAACTAAAATCCACAGCTCCTGGATCTCCTGTGTACCGAGGCCCAATTCACTGCTTTAGGACAATCCTACAGAAAGAGGGGATAGCAGGAGTATACCGAGGCAACGTAGCAATGCTCCTGAGGGATGTTCCTGGGTACTACGCCTATTTCATCCCTTACACAATGTTCTGTGACTGGATAACTCCTGATGGAAGCATTTCTCCTAATCCCTTCTCTATCTGGGTGGCAGGGGGCGTGGCAGGTAAGCACGTTTGCTTCCTCACAGCACTGGCAAAACAAGGACAGGAAGGTTCTCAGGGCAGATTACGAGGGTGGCTCAAGGGCCACCGCATCCTCCTGAACACCAGGAGACGACACGGGACTGAACGCCCTTCCTCCGCCAGGGCCAGGTTCCCTGGCACCCCAGCTGCACTTTATGACTTGGCAAACTTTATGGAAGTCGTGTTATCAGACCTTCATTGTCAGTGAAGAGGAGAACAGTCAGTGCCTTCATCTCCCTGGATGGCTCAGGGCAGCCTGCCAATCACATTGCCAGGGATACATGGCAGCCAGGATGCCTCCAGAAGAGCACTTCAGCCAGGAGGGCGTGCACCTACTCACACCTAGCAGAAGCCAAGCTTCTGTTTCTGATCTGCTTCTTTCTTCCGTGTGTACACTTGCCAGTAAGACGGGCATGTGCGTCCCCCACCATGTGAAAGGTCACCCCTACACCCACTCCCCACTTCTTGGCCATTTCTAAATTGCAGATCCATAAAGGTAAGTCAATCCTTAGCTCAGGTAATAATAAAATGCCTTCTGCATTTCTCCTCAAAAAAAGAGGCCCCTGGTGGCTCTGGATAGCTTTTCTAGTGTGCCCCAACACTCATGTAGGTCCAGACAAATTCTTGTCTGTCCAGCTGGGCCATGGATTGCAATCTTGTACTGATCTTTCCAGAGGCAATGCATCCCACTCAGCTGCAGGCTGATCAATGGAAATGACAGGGTATGAGGAATGACAGGGTATCTCACTGCGTGGAGCCTAATCCTGGCAGCCTGAGATGCACCTACCTCTTACTCGTATCCTCAGCTCAAACTTTGCTTTACAATGGAATTATCAGAAGACTCCGTTTTTTCTGAAATCGTCCCAAGCGGCAGCTCGGGCTCTTCCCATGGCATGTCCACGTTCCACCAGAAGCAGCAGAAGATGCATTTGGACCTGGAGAAGCCCCTCTTGGGTTGGCTGCATCTGATCAGCAGCATAACCTCCGAAATCTGAACACTTCTTTCAGAAACAGGGAACTTTCTCCCAGAAATACTGTTCCTGTGCCTGAGCAGGGTGAATGCCCTGACATGAAAATTGCATTAATATGATGTGATAGATGAGAGGTCAGTTTCTGAGTTCACTGACTTGCGGCCAAAGAAGTATAGAGAAGGAATTATTCAAATGCTTATGCCTTTTTCCAGGAGCCGTTTCCTGGGCAGTATGTACTCCAATGGATGTTGTGAAAAGTCGACTTCAGGCAGATGGAGTTTATTTAAACCAGTACAAAGGGACCCTTGACTGCATGTTGCAGAGCTACCAGAACGAGGGCGTAAAAGTAAGTGACATTTGAAGTAAAATCTGGTTATTAGGTATTTAATTGTCAATTGGAAAATACAGTGGCTGTTAGAAACCTGTCTGCAGAGAGACAGCTAAAGCCAGTTAGTCCTAAATTTTTATAATGGCAGTAGGTAATTATAGTGTAGATTCCTTCTAAATTAAAATAGTGAGAGTAATAATGCATGTTACAGAACGAAGAAATGAATGACTGGGGGTCATGCACTGCTGGTGTAATTAACTTCAAACAACATTTCATGTTAGTGCACCTAATCATGGATGTAATTTGACTTATCATAAATCAGAAGGAGGAAGTCTTACCTCTGTGCTTGCTTCTACAAAATGCAGAGGTCAAATGTTTCCCACTGACTTTGGTGTCAATGAACTGATTCCAGTGGGACTGCCCTGGCACTCTGGGTGTGTCTGGTCACCTCGGGCAGTGCTTTTGTGGAACCAATGCTGCTTTTGCACTGCTTGCCCTCATTTTGCACCCAGATAGAGTTGACTGTCAGCGTTCTTAAATCAGAGTTGCTTTAGTTTCAAACATGAAGAAGGGCTGAGTGCCAAAAAACTTATCTCCCTTTTCTGACTTTGTCTGTTAGTGTAATAAAAGATATTTGTTCTACCTACAAACTTTGCCTCAGTTAAATGTGAATGGCAGAGAACTAGCACTTGCAGCTTTATTGCGTTGCCAAGGCACGGTTATGGAAGTAATGTCTTCTGATACTGAAATAAATCTGTATTCATCATGGGAACAGCACGTCGGCTCTTAGCTCCAAAGTGTTAATTTTCGCATTCTGAGAGAAATGTAACAAGCTACAAACAGGAAAATAACCTGCAAAATCACAAGTTAGTGTGATTTCAATATTTGCCAACATGTCACTATGTTATGCCAGTCGTCACAGGAGCCTGTGATGTGGTTCAGTTTTTGCCACTGAGTGAAGAAAGTCACATTCATGTGAAGCACAAGCACCTGGAGAGATGCTGAGGATTGTGCATGGACAGTCAGGGGGGGGACAGGCTCTACGGTACCTGCCTTGTGCATTCCACTTGGTGTACACTTTCACAGTACAGTGGTTGAAATGGGAATTTCCATGGGTTTTCCCTTCTTTCTCCATCCTCATCCTCTCCCTCTGCCTTCCTTGTCCTGCCTGAATTAACAGCTGTAAGGGTTTTTTGCTGGAGTTCTGTACTTCTTGTAGTTTTTCTGCTGTCACACCTGGCACCTGCCCCAAAGCTGTCAGAGGGATTGAGTAATAGTTGATAGAAGGACTGCATCCTGCTCTCTTAAGGAAAATCTTCTTCAGTGTCGGGAGACTCACAACTGACAAATGGCAAATCCAGGGTTGGATGGGACAAAGGAACAGCATTCTCAGTGCTGGAAATAACTGCTTGATGTACACAAAGAAACACAGTACAACCCTTGTTTGTCTCCAGGTGTGTTCCTTCTGATAAGAAAAATTTATGCCTCTGGACTTTTCATCCTAAATCTTCACTATTATTTACCTTGGCTCTCTCATGTTACTTTATGGATAATGCAAAAACATTGAATTTCCTCCCAGAAACATTTTTTTCCTAACAAAATAAAACATCCCAGTAAATCAAATAATATCCTAAATGTCCCAACACTGCAATTTCACATTGCAAGCTTCATTTAAACCATGTGAACATATTTTGATTCTGTCTCAAACAAGTCAGCCCTATGCTTAGGATTTATTGCACACAAGATATGATGATGTTTAGTAGAGTTCAGTAATTTCAGAGGAAAGACTGGTTATACACTTTAAGTCTAAGGGCTTCTGGTCTTGGGGCCAAGATTTTTCATGTTTCTTTACGGTAGCTGTGGGCACTTTGCCGTTATAAGGCCTGGAAAGGGGTTTGATTGCTGATGTTCCTTTTCGTGTCTATTCTGAACTTGTGGTGTTTAGATTAGTGACTTGTGGTGATGAGCCTTGGTGGTTAATGGAGTGATCTTGTGAGAAACAGGCCAGCAGAAATACTCCCTCACCCCAAAGTGAGAAGTTTGTGCACAACCTTGCACATACAAGGCTGTGGCATTTGTAGCAAGGTGGGTTCAAAGGGAGACCAGTCAAGGCCAGGAGTCAGGAGTGACAAGGCTTTTTCAAAAGCACATTACTGTTCAAGCATTTAAAAGCCACATAATCCTTCACTCTTGTACATGCCAGCATCTTTTAAAAAGAAATATATTGAGCAGAAAAAGGAAATCTGGAAGATGGTATTTATCATCTTAATTAAAGAAAGAGCTGGGTTATGTATGGGTACCAAAGTTTGACCCTAGGAAGACTCATGTGAAAATATCAGCTTCTATCAAATATTTTTCCCAAAGGCAGTAGTGAGAGAGTTCTCAGCAAGGTACAGAAGAAGTCTGGTTTTCAACTGATTGAGAAATTCCTTCTATGCTCAAAGGTGAAACCTGAAAAAGTCCCCGTGCCACAGTGCCTGTGCGGCTGGGCTGGCTCGCGGCCACACCGCTCCCTCTCCACTTGCCAAACGTCCTCTGTACCGGCAAACCCAGCCCCGGGGCTCAGAGCATTTCCCGCACGGAAACAGAGCCTTCTTGTACCCTGGGGTTTGCATGCTCCCCACACGTTTATGCATGCACAGGGAAGGCAGGCCAGGCTGGACAAGGCTTGGAGCAATGTGGTCTAGGGGAGGTGTCCCTGACCATGGCAGGGGTTAGAACAAGGTGAGCTTGAAGGTCCCTTCCAACCCAGAGCACTCTGTGGTTCTGTCACCCTCTGACTGTAGCTAGGTAGGACAACACTGGAAGACATTTTAGATTTCTTGCTCTCTGTTTTACACTATGAGACCAGCTTTTACCCTTTGCCTCTTGTAGCTCTGGCTGGTATGTACAGATGGGGGTCCACAGGGAGCACACAGCACAATAATACCAAACCAGTGACTTCTACCACTGCACTCCCATTCCCAAGCACAGACCTCAGCTAAGACCAGCAGCGGGAGCGCATCTTCCAAGCAAACCCAAAAGATTTGGTTCTTCAGAATCCCACCATTATTTCATTCAATATTTTCTTCCTCTTCTTAAAATAGTCAGTATATTCCTATGCTCTAACCTTTCTCCATCCCCAACAGGTCTTTTTTAGGGGCCTCATGGTCAATACAGTGCGAGGATTCCCATCGAGTGCAGCCATGTTTCTTGGCTATGAACTTTCTCTCAAAGCAATGAAAAGATGCCAAACTGAGACCAATCCCTAACTGCCAGGTCAGCACATAAAGACCCTCTAGCTTTATTAAAATTACAGAATTAATCTTGGAATCAAATAGAGTTGAAATGGTATAGATCCTCCAAAAATCATATAACTTACATGGGTACCTACACCTGAATAGCCAAACACAATTTGGGTCTGTGGGATTCAGAGCAGACAGCAAATGTGCAAGTGGATTTTAGTTTCAGTCCACATCTCCTGGAGCTTCACCGTAATCCATTCTGACTGTTGTAATTATTTTAATTAATATCAATCAGAAATAAAAATTTGAAAGGACATGATTCACTAATATTTTATAAGTTTTGAAATATTATTTTTACCATAGTTCCTGCAAATGTATTCTTTCCTCCCTTGTTCCATCCACAAAGATATGAAATTAAGCTCTTTCTAAGTGCCTTGACTATCAACTCACTGTTTCACCCTTTCCCTCATTAACTTAGAGTTGCGTAAAGGAGCAAGATTAAAAATGTCTGATTAAAGGAACTTTTTTAGCAGCTAGATACTTAAGATTTTTCTTGACAGTCTTTGCTGTTTTCTGCAGTACTTCATAAATCTCCTTCTTTCTCATTTCAAAAGTGTTGCTGAGAAGACCAGAAAGTCTCCTCCTTTCCTGAGCCAAATCAGCAGTGTGGTGTTGGTGAGGGCTCAGCTGCTCTGACCGAAGACTCCCATCCTGCACCGACGGCACCTGCTGTGGACATGTAGTCCGTGGATGACTCCGAAATTCGCACCAGCTCAATCAAATCCAAAGACTATTTTATTATCAAACCTTTCACTGTTGACTAAGAACACCTTAATAATTCCGGTGGTGGTCTTCTTCACCAATGACATTTTTCCTATTGAACCAGGAAGACAACTTATTTCCCTTTCCCAAGGGATATACCCAAACCCAGCCCACCTCACATCACCAAGGGAGCGTCTTTTGTAAGACACAGTGTAACAATATTCATTTTTTTTTGTGAACAAGGAAAGGAGAAAATGCAGTGGGTACACAGGTGCTTCTTCTGTAGGAAGGTGTGGATTCCCACCAAATCCTAGTTTGCTTTCAGGTTCAAAGAAGTGGGTGACTCCTCCCATACCAACACTCGTGTTCTACAACACGGTTTGGCACAATTTAAAACATTATCATGAAAAATGTAAAGGGCTTCAACAACCTAAGTCTGTTATTCAAGTATACATTAAACTGGGGAACAGGAGGATGTTAAATTCAGAGACTAAGCTGCTCTTTTTTATACAGAAAACAATAAAACAAGTCTGCATTTCATATAGATGGCTGCCTATTAATTTACAGAGCTTGCCTGGTACAGCCCTCCAGGGACCAGCTTGAGGTATCTCATTAGACCTTCTGAGCTCCCTGACACGACTTGCCAGTTGCCAAAACCTGCGGACGTCACTCTGTAGCCTTGAGCAGACCATCACCAAAGGAAGTCTCTTTGGGACAGGATATTTCAGACCTCCAGCTCTTTGCTGGAATCCCACTGAGACCACTGGGGCAGGCCCAGTCTCTCCTTGGTCTACCTCAGCCTCTCAGTTATTCCAAGATCTTTTACACTATGATTATTTCTGTTTATGCTGTTAAATATCCTTAGGATTTATTTTCTAAGCATAGAGCTTTTCATGCCAAAACCCAAGAAGAACCAGCTTTGCTGTGACAAGAGGACTCAGGTGGCACTGGCAGGAGAGGCTAAGGGGTAACTGGCTCACATGCAGAGGGACACATGGCACGGGGGAGTAATCTAGGACAACACTTCATCTGGGAAATGTTCTAGAGGAACAGCTCTTCCTCTGGAGAAGAGCTCTGGGGGAAAAGCCCAGTGACTGCCGTTTCAGCAGATGCCTTCAAAAAAAGGTTTTTGAAGACAATGTGGAGCAGCTGCCCAGCTTTCCTCCAGGAAAGGAGGAGAAGAAAAGAGAAACTCCTATGTCCTCTTCCCTGGATGAATGGAGGAATTGGTCACAACACTTGAATCTCAGCAGAAAGTGCCTCAAACTTTGGTTCTGTAGCAGTACTTGGAAACAGGGTCACCTTCCTTGGGCTCTTCATCACTGGGGCCCGGATTAAAAACAGAAGTGTGGGTGCTCCCAGCACTGGCCTTAAAATGGTGGATAAAGAGCTGGTGTTGCTTCATCTCAGGACCTGCAGGTGAGAAGGCTCACAGTGCCTTTGACCTTCTTGAGGACACATGGAACTGTGTTTGATAAACAATACGGATAAAATTGATGAGCCTTCACCTAAGTATTTGTTGCTGGCTGTATTTAAGGATTCATCCTTTCCATGTTCCCTATTTTAATGCATGTATGTAAAACATGTTTTTTAGATGGATAATACCATGTGTCTCCAGGGATAATACTTGGGCAGACTATTTTTTTAATGCAAATAAATGGTGTGTTTATCTGCCTGCATAATGTAAAATGGACCATGAATTAATTAAACTGATGAGTTCACAACAAAGTTGTGTATCTGCATGATCCTGCTCTCATGGTGCCCAGGTTCGATCCATTCAGTGCTCTCCGGGTATAAAGCCCTGAGATCCATGTTGGAGTTGCATGGTGATATTTCATTATATTATTCATCCAATTAAACCAATTTCGAGATCGGAGCCCAGGATTCGCCTGGACAAAATTCATGTAGCACACATCTGCCAGAAGGAGCTGTCAGGGAGAGCCGTGGGCATCCTGGTGTGGAAAGGGAGCAGAGGGCAGAAAGCTGCTCTCTGTAATATAAATATATATAATATAAATATAAAACCATGAAGAGCAAGAAGGAAGTGAATATAAAGCTTTGGCCACTTGATGGCATCCTCATCCCTGGCAAGGCGTGTGCTGCTCGCTGGAGCTGCCAGGCAACCCCTCTGTGCCTGGTCCCAGCCCTGAGCCAAGTCTGCTGCCAGACCAGCACATTCCCTTGCCCATGGGCAGCCCCACACTGGACCGCCTCTGGACGATTTTGGAGCGACCCTGCCCTGCCAACGGATGCCCTGGTCTGGCAGCACTGGAGGCAAGCCCTGGACACACTGGTTAATCAGTGCATCACCCCATTAGCATTCACAGACAAACCACACAACAGGCAAAGCAACTCCGGGTGAGAACACGAGGGTTTCAAAGGTGACAGCAGCACAGGCCACTGTGAAGGAGATTAGGCTGCCTCTGGGCCACTGCTGGTGACCAAGGACACCTTAGGGATGGGACAAGCAGCTTTTGAGGCACAGCCCTCTATGATACCCCTTGCTGTGAGCGATCACAGCCCTGCGAAGAGCTCAAGGCCATGTTGGACAGGGCCCTGGTTTAGTGGAAGGTGTGCCTACAATTGGTAAGTGGGTTGGAAGGAGATGAGCTTTAAGGTGCTTTCAAACCCAAACCCTTCTATGGTTCTGTGATCCCTGGAGACTGACAGACAGTTTAGTCTTGCTCTTGCAGTGCTGAGGGTGTGGCTGTGTCACCAGTGAAAGAGGTCCAGTGGTGCCGGGGTTGAGTGACACCACAGGGGTTCAGCCTCATGTCCCAAAGATGATGGATGGCAGTTACAATTTATTCACACAGAGACTTGACAGGTGTGTGTCTTGTGAATAATCTTCTGTATGATATATTGAATGCATTAATTTTTGGAAATAATATCATACCACTATCTATGGATAAAAATTAGGATCTCTAAAGAATTTTTCAGGGACCTGGTGATGGGAGTTTAAAACAGCCTTGCCTGGCAGGCAGACAGACACACAGCTGATTCAGTGGGGTACTGATTACATATATTGGTGATTTTGTCTCTGAATTACAAAAAAGAAAACCCCTGTGTCAACAGAATTCAGGATATGAACCAACTCCTTTGTCAGTGCTCTGTCTGTAGAGACCTGCCATCAGTGGCATGTTCCACACACATGCTGGAGTGGTAGAAGCCATTTGCTTGGTAGGTTGCTCAAAGTGTTTACAGAGCCCATCATTTTTAAAATAAATGCAGTAAATCCTGAAATTCTCAAAAATTAAGAAGGGATACCAGAAGAAGGGATACCAGAAGACCAGGGATACCTACTTCTATTGTTGCCTGCATTATAAAAGCATATTCAGACCTGTCATCCCTCAAATAAGCTTTTAATTTCCCAACTTCCATGTCTCTGGTGGCATTCCAGCTCTTACAACAGCCTGTGTTACTTAATGAGATGACAGCTGTTTCTCACATTTCATAAACTATTTAGTGCTATGGAACAAAAAAAAAGGTAACAGCAGCTTATTTCCTTAATTGAAAACAAACCAGTCAGACACGAACCAATTTCCCAGCGAAAATATGTTTTTCTAGAAAACAGCCCTGACCTGGATGAAGGTCTTTGGGGCTGGGAGAAGCTTCATGATGTCTATAGTGCATGGAGTGGGAAGAGGCTGGTGCTGCCCAGCAGTTTTAGCACCTACTGAAACCCTGCCTGTAAAGGTCTTTTTCAACCTAAATGATTTTATGATAGCTCTAAGCCAGGCTGAGATTTTCTCACGCCTCGGGAGTCCCTGCCTGGTGTGTCCCCACCACAGGGGAAGGCAAGATCACAGTCCACATCTCAGTTTCTCTTTTTCTGAGACAGAGGAGTAGGTGATGTCTTTGCAGGCATTAAGATATATCTCTTTGGTTTATCTGAAGTTCTTTGTTTTGTCATAGAGGCTGTTTATAGTAGAGATTCCCCCCTTGGGCATGGCATTCATGTCAGCCAAGAAGGCCAGTGCCTGTCTTGTACTTGTGAAGAAAAAAGTAAAGTGTAGAGCCAGAAAAATGATGAGATCCAAGGAGACAAGTGGGAAGAAGTTCAAGTGCTAAACTGAACATAAACTGCCCAAGAACAGCTTCCTCTCTCTTAAAGCCATCTTCTTCCTATATATATTCCTTCAGTAATGCATAGACTGATCACTGCCAGCTTAGATAAGCAGTATGTAGAGTATCCTTCCAGAGACAGGCTCCAAAAGGAATGAAGCCATGAGGTGAGGGGAAATTTAAGTAGTCACACTGATTTTCAAGGCAGTTTTCCTAAACTGTAGATCCTGTGATGGCTCCAGAATCAGACACAAGTGGAACAACCAACCTGTTAGGAGCCATTCATGCAGCAGAAGAAGCGTATTTTTCTAAGGAGACCTCAGAGGTCCCATATGCAGTTTCACTGTAAGATATAAAGTGCTGGATACATCAAGAAATCCTTGCTTAGTAAGGGTCAAATTCTAAGGCTACTGGGCTATACAGCACCTAGTCTCTGAAGAGAATACAAAGGTCCTGTTTGAGTGATGGAGAAAGTAATGGATAACACTGGATCACAAGGAGAAAGATTTGGAGAAACCACAACCTTGCAAGTGGGAAAGAACACGCTGAGACTGTCCTGCCATCAACACCTGCTGCATCAACATGGCACCTGCATGGCCTCACCTCTGTGAAAGCACCAGGACTTAGCTCATCTTCATGGACTGGTCTATTCTCTCATGTTTCAAAATATTTTAGCACTAATGTATCCTACTTCACACGCAGCATAGAAACATACGGTATAGAAAATCCTGCCAATTCTCATGGATAAGGGCCAGCTTGTTCTCACTTATGCAACTAGGTGGGAACCAATATCTGTGTCTACTTCGCTGTTTAATTACTACTGCTTGTTTCCATCAAGCAGCCTGCAGGTGGATTTTCAACACTTCCAGCATGAAAAGTGAGCTGCGATGTGGGGCTGGCTGGGGAAGAGATCCAACACAGCCATGGAGTGAATACCTCATGCTCTCTGTCTGTCCTGCATATTCAGCCTCCCTCTGCATGCCATGCTGAGCGGGAAATCCAGCACACAGGGTCATCGCACAGTGGCACAAGCAAGGAAGGGTGAGTGGACTCCTGATGTGAGAGTGCTCAATGTTTCTCTTTCCAGGGATGAAAGCGGTCAGGCCACAAAAGAAGACACTGGAAGAAGACATCAGGAACAATCTTAAAATACAAGAGAACTGGTGACTTTTGTGTTCAATTCCTGCTGCCTTCTGCCTGCTTTTAGAGATGGTTGGTTGTGGGAAGCATTTTCAGTATGCATGACACACAGCATGGCTGGCATGTTGCTGTCAGGGCTTTTTTCTTTTAGATGCCTCGGCTCTAGCTAAATATCATTGCAACATGGAAAGCTTGGCTCAACCCTGGACAGCTCTGGTGACTGTACTACTGCGTGAAACAAGGACTTGCAGCTCTGAAGGTTTCTCTCGTGCTCTCCCCTCTCAAAGCTCCTGAGTGTCCCTAGTGTTTGTTAATAAGCTTAAATGGTTTCAAATTAACATCAGGATTCGATGCCTTTCTGTTATAAGCAATCTTGCTATTACTATGCTATGGTTTACCCTTTAACAAAAGAATTAGAATGCCCCTATTTTCCTTTATTTCCACATTAGCATATGTCATCTTTATCTAAGAGAAAGGGAAAAAAATACTCCAAGCCATCTTATCTCTGGAAAACGAAACTATGGATAGCATCTCTTCATTTGTGGTCTTTGCATCTCTTCTATCTTGATCAGTGCACACAGCAAACGTAAAACAAGCTGGTTTGTTATCTGAGTGTTTTTCCTCTGCAGGGAATTGGTTTTTTCTACATTAGAAAACCCAAAATGTATAGAGATTCTTAGAAACTCTGCACTGGGATGCAAATTCTCTCATGAGAACTCAGAAGATCTGGAGGTTTATGCAAACCATGTTAAAATACCAGTCTGGAAATTGGATGTTTTGTGCAGCACTTTTGGTCATTCAACCTAGCATCAAAGTAAAGGCATTAAAAGAAAATATATATCCCAAAGTATTTACATGTAAACCAAAAATGTGCAGGACATTAGAGTCTCTAAAGCAGCCAGAACAAACTGCCTGTAAGAGACCACAGAAATACATTGGAGAGTTCTGTATATTCACCTTTTCCAAATAATCTGTTCTGGGCTGTAATCTGAATATCTCATCACTTGAAAGTTGATGGGCTGCCCTGGTGCTGGCAGTACCCGTGGTGATGGAGCTCTCTACCCTGTCCTTACTCTGCTCCTCCACTGCACCCTGCCCGCTGCATCCCGCAGCAGGCAGGGAAGTGGTAGGACACGGGGATGTGGCATCTGCTGCTGTGTGCCTCTGCCCCAGGCTGGCCACAGTGAGTTTCCCCACTCAGGTGTCCCAGTGGCAACATAGGGGATGTTTCTATGGGCTACTGTTCCCAGTACCTTTAAGGCTGGTGATCTTTGTTTCTTTTTTTTTTTTTTTTTTTTTTGAGCAATGGATGAAAAATCTCTATTTCCTTTCCACATTTTGGTCTGTGTTGCTGAAAAAGAGATTAAGGGAGAAGAGTGGATAATCAGCTACCTAGACATGAGGACAGAAAATGAACTGACAAATGACAACCTATTTGTGAAAATATGTTGCTGCAGCTTGTCATCATAATGAAGATTTTTAAAACATCAAAGCTAAATGTTTGAAGCTTCTATTAAAAAGTTAGTCTTTCTGCTGGGATGGCATCAAATATAAGTTTCTACAGCCTCCGATCAGCCCCTAAATGCCAGAAAAGAACCTAAACTCTCTAAAAAGAAGCTGCAACTGGTGCCACTCGCTCCTGCACCTCACCCACCTTGGCTCAAACCAATACATGGAAAGATCTTTCCCTGACAGTTCGACTTCTGGTGCTTTCTCTGCCACTGTAAATTGAATGCAGCTTCTCTGACAACTCATTTAGCCTGGAGCAACAACAGTGTGAGACAGACCTCACTAAGCAATCAAACAGAAATGCAAAGATGCAGAGATAGCGCTGGCACTGCTGGCAGAGAGTGACCGTGTGCAAGGAAGAACTTGGGAGTTTTACAGCGTGGGCTTTGGAGCAGCTTGGAAGCAGCTCTGGAAGCTCTGCCATTCTGATTTGCAATTAGCAACAAAAATACCGACCTTGCCTTTTGGGCTATAGGCCTGGGAAGAAGTTCTCTGATGTGCTCACTGCCCAGTGTCCATAATTACATCTTGTGCATGGAAAGGTCCTAATTATGTATCTTGCATACGATCTGTGCCAACATTGCTTTTATTTACAGAGCATGGCAACTGCACTGAGATGTCATTCCTTAGGTGAGGAGGCCCGAGAGACCCTGCTAAGTACATCAGAATTTGTAAAATCCTTGCAAAGACAGCGTAGCAGTTACTGGGAAAAATGGGATTTCTAATGAACATATTTGCCTTAAAAACAGACACAGTAGAACTTCCTTGTTGTCACAAAGAGCTCCTTGCCCTTCTCTTCCATGACTAGCCACCATTTTCATTGCACAACCTTGGCTAAATCAAAGACACTTCTGAACTCTTTCCTTTAAAGAATGCAAAATCATTTTTTCAACCACCTGAGAAGCAAAGTGTCTCACAAATGTTACACATAATTTATTTCCCTCAGGGATTCATGCTTTAAACTAATTGGGGCTTTACTGGCTGAACAAACAGAGAGCAGCATGCCCACTGCTTTGCTTGTACAAAGAGCAGTCTCCTCGAAGGTGATGTACCTGTAACAGAAGTCTCTTTATTGCTTTTTAGGGAATCACAGGCTTCCAATCACAAATCAATGATTTTTTTCCCTCTCTAACTGTCCGCTGCCCTGAAAGATGCCACTGCCTGGCTCATGGATGCCAGCCTTCCCCATGGTATTTTTGTGCATCTGTTGACCATAATACAGCCTGCTGTCAGCTTTAGCTTGCCACGGGAGGGTCTCTGGCTTTTCTAGGTGTTCCCTGGGGCCTGTGTGCAAGCTGTACCTGTAATGTGCTCTGTACACTTTCCATACCGAATCACCTAAGGACAAATTTCAGCGAAAAGGCAGGAAGCATCCAGCCCAGCCCAGAGGTGATGCTGGTGTGCAGGTAGGGAGGCAGGGGCAGGAGCAGCAGGCAGGTCCTCCTCTGCTCCCCTTGCTGGCAGCGGAGCCACACTCAGCCAGGTGAACCCGTTGCTAGTTGGCAAATGCCAGAGAAAAAACAGCTAATTGCAGCTCAGTGTTTTCTCTTTCCAGGACGGTTTCCAGAGGGATCACACTTATCCTTCAGCCAGACTGACCAGAAGTCTCAAGCTCTTGAAGGAGACCCTTAACGCATAATGGGACTTATGGCAAACAGAAGGGAAGCATAGAAGTCAACCCTGGGGATTTAAAAGAAATCTGAAGGGCTACCACTTGCTCTGCCAAGGTGTGCAACTTGCAAAAAGGAAACTTCTGTGGCCAGGGAGGGCTCTCACCAACATCCAGCTTTATCTGGAGAGGCCACCGGAGAGAATTGCCAAGTTAATTCCATTTGGGTTACCTAGGACTGCTTTTGCATCCTGAGGCAATAGGTAGGATGCAACCCTGTTTGCACCCTGAGGGCCCCATGCTCAGCTGCACACTGGGGCATGTGCACTCCACAGAGCTGGGATCATGGTCAAGGACTATGGGATTGCTCTCTAGATGCAGCAGCTCTAATTCAGTGTGAAAACCTGTCCAGGCACTGCTCCACCACTTCATTCATCTGTCTGCTCCACAGACCCTGGCAGGGTCACCAGCTTTCTTTGAGCAAGGTCTTGCTCTGAGTCTGGGGGGAAGCCACCCTGCAGCACATCAGTTTGCCTTCTCAGGAACTTTGGCAATGCTGAAACATTATCGTCTGTTTGCTTTCATGTAACTATAATTTACATAAGTACAGGAGGCAAACCCCACATCTGAAAGAAACCATACTTTTGTAGATTTTTAACCATTGTTTCCTGCTGGGGTGTGATATCATAATGCTCAAATTAATCAGTCCTGAGGAGCATTTGTGAATTTCCACAGTATTAAAGTCACTGAAGTAGGTGACTCAATTCCACATTTGATTTTTTTAAAATGCTGTCCAAGCTATGGGAAAAAATAGTGGGCACCTGGTATCAGTTTATAATCGGGTTTTTCCATATTAGAACGGGAATTTTGTGAAGACTCGATTAAAAGGAGTGTCCTCCTGTTCTTCTGTCACCCATCAGACTGAGTTGACAGGAGAGCCAGCATGCTGTCATACATACTCTTCTCTTGTCTGCTGCTCTCTGTGCAAGCAGAGTACTGTGGTGTCCGGGAAATTATCCGCTATACAGAGCGCCTGTTTGTAAGTGGCTGTTTAGCACCTTAATTCTGAAAAAATGCATGCTTGTACAGGAGATGATAGTAAATACTGATTTCTCACTTGCTCTTCTTCCAGGACGATAGTTCTCTGAGTTGCCCATGTAAGCAGGCAGCTGTCAGTGTGAGTACATGGCTTTTGAGAATATAATGAGACTAAACAAATCTGTACTTGTACACCGAATGCTAGATTTTAACACTCACTCTTTTTGTTTTCAGTCATGTTCGTGTCTCCCCATCCCTGAGGTAAGTATATTTCTTTTCAAGCTGTTGTAGATGTTAAAGCAATTTGGTATTAACTGAGTTGAAGTTTGTTCACTTTGCTCCTGATGTAACTTTTGCTTTCAGTTGTAAAGAAGATTTTAATACACCAATAGCAGCAAAACTGAGCTTGATGAATAGTAGGGGGAGGGAAGCAGAAGGCCTCCCACTACAGAGCAATCAGAACCAAACCCAGATTCAGGCAAAAGTCCTCTGTGGGCTTGACTTGCATATACAGAGACACAGGCTCTTGCTTTGAAAATCTCTGCAAGACTTTGTTTTATGGCTGGGTGCCTAAATACCAAGTGAACCTGGGCTAGAGATGTCAGGCCTCAGACTTAGCTCTAGGTGTATCCAGCACTATTTCATTATTTTAAGCCTCCTCAGATGTGGTGAAGCCCCAGCATTGGCTGAAACTATGCTTCAAAGAGGTAACTTTTACAGTTTGAGGTTTTCTGAGAGATGGGACAGGTGTTTCTTATGGCATACATGAGAATCCAGTGTTTTACAGTCTCCCCAAAGTTCTTTTACCGGTTTTCAATATATGGCAAAATACGTTGCAATTGACTGTGACATGCTGCCATGTTTAGCAATAAAAATTTCTTCTTTCCGTGGATAAACACAAAATGCATTCTAGGTTTTTCTAATGCCTTCTTTGTTGAACAGCGTGGCCATGAACTGGCATGCTTTGTGGATGGAACCAAACACCTGCTGGAAAACAACAACTCTTCCAATCCAGTAATTACAAGGCTTTACTGGACCTTCCAGGCTCTACTGGATAGAAACCTCTGTAAAGTAAGACTTTCTTACTTTCCTACAGATCTTTTTCTATCTGTTACAAAAGAAAGAATTCTTACAAATAATTTAAACATTTGTAGATAAGTGTTTCATTAATTTCAGATGTGTTTTAAATACTCATATTGTACAGGTGCCAGATAGAACTGCAACATGTGTGAGGCAGAGAAAAGCTTTTTAAGTTGGCAGAGGAAGAAGGGAGATGGGCTCTGCCCCACTGTGCCCTTTCTCTTCTCCAAAACCTTTGAACATAGATCTCTGGGACACGAGCTTTCTTTAAATTGCTTTTCTATTCTTCTTTCTCAAAATGTGTTTTGACACTAAATAATAATGATCTAACACTGGGGAATGGATGTGCAAGAGTTGCATGACTGGAGCCAGGTGGGCAGAGCATCCTTCTCCTCTGCAGCTTTAATTCTACCTATGCAGCAGTTTCTTCACTGATTCTTGGGCATGAAATACTGCTGTGACCTGCAGCGTCTTCCAGCTCATGATGATGCTCAGGAAGGCTCATGGGTCCTCTCTCAGGTGCCTTTTCTGAGGCAGTGAAATATCCTTTATGTACTTGCTGAGCAAAGCTCTTGTGTGATTCATTGAGCCACAGACGATGCTGACAATGCAGCATCTCCAGCTCCTTTAAGCTGCCTTCAAACTTGCAAGGAGGAATAGTTAGGGTGGCCTTGGGACACTGAGCAGACCCCTTGTCCCAGCCTTACCCAGCTCCTCATGGTATCTGCACAGTTTTGTGGGTTGAAACAGCCTAGTTTAAATGACTTCAGCTATAACTGAATATATGAACTGAATATACAGAATTATATGACAATCCAACTGCCACCTTCCTAGTCAACATGAAAAGCCACTCTTACACTCACTGCTCAAGGAACAATTCTCTAGGAAATGTTTCTGTAGCTCCAAATAATGTATATTTTCACTGATTCATCTAAATTCTTTATTTTATTAAAAAATCTTTGCTAACCCAATCTTTGTTCTTTCTTTCACAGAGACTGGCACATGGCAATCAATGCCAGTACAAGACCAAGGGAAATGTAAAGGAATTTCTGAAAACAATCCTGACAACCTATCAAGAAATTAATAAATTCAATGCTTAATTTTTTTTAAAAAAAGATTTTTAAAACTCCAAAGTATTTGAAAAGAACAGGGAACCGAAGAGTTATTTATTGTATTTATTGTCTACCTGGAATATAAAAGGTAGAAATAAACATTAATAAACCAATAAAATCATCATTTACCTGAGCACGAAAAGTATTTGAGTCTTCATTTTATGTTCTGTAATTGGTGAAAGGATTGAACATCCTGTTATCATACCAGTAGGTGTCAAAATGCTTCTGCAAAGCTCCAGTCCAACAGTTTCACTAATCTGAGATGCTCCAGCAAAATTCACACTCTGCCCACTGTATAGCACAAGAAATATTTCTGGACTTGAGACGGAAACAAAAAATCTGTGTTTTCTTTCTGCATCACTTGTTTTTGACAATATCTACATACAATGAACAAGTCACTTAGCTTCTTTCTTGCAAGGCTGCAGGTTTTCCTGCCTATAGCCACTTTTTTTCTTCTAAATATTCAGTAGTAGACAACTCATGAACGTCTCAACTTACAAAAACAAGACCAAACCCAGCGTTAATTACAAGGTCTTAATGGAGTTGCACATTTGAAATGTGTTGTGGAGAACTGCTTCTTTCTCAGGATGTATTTAATGCTGACTTTTTTTCTACAGTGCCGTGAGCTCAGAAAACTCTCCTCCACTCAGCTCAACAGAAGAGTCAAAAATGGAGCTTTGCCGGAAAAAGAAACCAGCCAGTGTGTAAGGGGAGATGCTTATCTCAGCCACCCATTCCAGCCTTACCAGCATCTTACTTAGATCTCTTCTCAGGAGGGAAAATCCCAAACAGGTGAGAGGTCAGATTTCATCTCTGTTGCGGCTCAGAGAGGAACAAAAGCATTGTAACGTGGCCTTTGAGATGGAGTATCTTAAATATCTCCAAGGACTCATATCTTCACCACCTCCAATGGAGTGGGGTGGATTTTTCAGACCTCAAGAAAGAGACACAAAGCATATAATTTCCTTTCTTTATTTCACTGATAGGATGGACATGTTTCTGGGATCAAAAGCATGGTGGAAATGCTCAATTAAACTGTTGTTCTTAAGTTTCCCATTTGTACGGGCTTGGGGAAAAGACAGAAATGGGTTATAGAAAATCCATCTGATAAAACTACATAAAAGGAGTTAAACTTATGTAATATCAGAAGCATTTTCTCATGTGTCTCTGCCACCTGTTTAAAATATGATAAGGAAATAATAAATATTAAAACAGAAAAGACTATTCTCTGGTAACACGTACAAAGATGAAACCAAGAGATAAAACAACTACTTCACCTTCCTCACATTTTCACATCTTCCTACATTTTTGATACCATTCAGCTCAGACAGTTCTCTCCTAAATAACCATTTGTTTTTCTGCATTCTAATGCAAAGAAAAATCATCCACATCTCTGACGAATCAGCAGAATGCTTATGTATGCTCCTGGCCCTAAACAGAAGAAAAAGGTTCATTAACATCCATCTTATTGAATCTATGATACCAGATCTCAAAATTCTACGTATCATCTCTACCAAATTGATATTCAGTCTTGTTAATATTTTCCAAGTGCCAATCCAAACTACTTCAGTCTTCCTGTGATGTTTTGATCTGTGTGTGCAGCTCACCAGCACTGTGTCTAGACATATTATGTAGCAACAGGAAAATCTAAAAGAAGTTGATTCATTATTACAGATGAGCAAAAGACTTTGCAGGTCATAGACTTTCCAGGCCAAGACTGCAGACAGCAAGGAAAAATAAAATTCTTTGTCTAATACTTTTTATTCCCAAAATTACTTCATTAAATTTATGAAATACAGCAGTGGTGAAATTGTGACACAAGCAAAATATACATAATAAATTCAGCTTTGTCCAACATAAGCTGGCAAGAGTGGAATATAGTCAATCAACTTCCAGTCAAGAGACAACAACAGGAAACTCTTGCACACAATTTAAAAAAAAAGCCAACTTATAAACTGCAGAAGATACATCTGCAAAATATCTATTATCTGATGCCTCAGTTTGCATCTGTGTGAGAGAAATTATCACTGTGTGCTTAAACCATTGAGTGCAAGATTGTGCAACCTGAAATAAGAGCTCCACTGCTGACTGTCACTGAACCCCTGTGAGCTGATGCAAAGTGTTTGCTTGCACTGGTGATCTCCCCAAGGTCCTGTGAGCTTGGGTCCAGGAATGGGGCACTCTTTCATCCTCAAATATTTTCACCCTCTGCCTCCCCACAGGCATATTCAGATCTTCTCCGTGGGACTGTTACGCCCTGCAAGGCTTTGCAAGCCCCAGGTCAGGCTGTGGGAAGGGCTGGATGTCTCTTGACAGGCCAGAACATCCCTTCAGCTGACCCTGGGCTGGCCCCTGAGCAGATGTGGGACTCAGCAGATGCTCATGGGCCTCTTCTCTCTCTGGTGTTTGGCTCTCAATAGGATTGGAAACTGTCAGATGAAACAAAAGGCAACTCATACATTGAGTTACTTAATTACCAGAACAAGTACCTTATTCTGTTATCTCAATTATCTTTCTCTTGCAGCTCTCTAGCGGGCTGTGTCATATCACGCTCTGATAGAGAGGATGTGGCCTACGGCAGGGAGGACAGGGGAGGTGAAGAAGGTCAGACATTCTGTATGCAAGATAACATATCTGCACAAGTCAATTATATTGTGAAATAGATTGACAATTATGAATTGATAATCAACAGTAGCTTTGGGAAAGAGCCCTTCTTCCAGCCATTCAAACGCGTCCAGGAGCCCATGGCAGGGTGCGTGCTCGTTTGCCAGTATGCACAGTTCCACACCTGCCTTGCTTCTACACCTCACATCAGACACAAGAAACTTGGAGACTATTTGCTTTATGATTTCAGAGACAGAAACCCTCGGTAACTGAGGATGCAGGGTAGGAGTGGCTACTTTCTGCAAACTGGAAAGTAACACCATTATCTGGGTACAAAGGAATGCCTGTTCAGGAGAGTTCAGTGTTGGACGAGTTCCATATCACGTGCCACCACAACTGCAGTATTTTCCTCATTAGCATGAAGTAATGCAAAATTGTATGCTATCAGTGATCCAAAGGCACCCAAGAAGCTACTTTGCTCTTCAGCAAAGAGGAATTCTCCCAATCCTGCTACAGCATCCAGCACACAACTTTCTTTGAAGGGTTTTGTTGCTGTCAACAGTCAGCCAGAAACTCATTCACAAAATCTGCAGTTCCACAGTAGAATTTTCTTAGTTCAGGCATCCACATAGCAGCATGGATATTGCAAAACTTGTAGTGTTGTCTTCAGAAACCTGTCTAGGAGAGCTTTATGTGCTGGAGTCTCTGCTAGGACACTTATCAGGGCAGAAGTACAGCAGTAGAGCCAAAGCTCTATTGCTCCAGTCTGTTACCCCCGATTTTACCTCACTCCATGACCTGCTGCAGGACAAGCCCAAGCCCTAAGCAGTGCCAATGGTCTAATAAGAATCTTTCTCCAATGACAAATAAAAAGAAAACTGGTTTTAAAGATGTTTTTTGAGGCACTAGAACTGCCCCAGTGCATCTGGCATGTTGCTCTTTTTCCCTTAATCTCTTGCACCCCTGTAACAAGTCTGGTATGTGCCATGCTATGGGAAGGAGAGGCATAGGCTGTTGAAATGTTTCCCAGCCATAAATCACACTTGGTATATAAAAGCAGCTTTGTGTACTTGTAAAAGAAAGCTGATCTTACCTGGGTTATCCTCACAACACCCTCCTGAGGCATGTGGACAAGCCTCATTCTTCTAGTTTTACAGAAGAGGAAATGCATTTGTTAAGATGGAGAACCCATTTCTTCCAAAACCTCTGCATTTTACAATTGTCTGCAGACTGGTAGTGCTCACTTGTAAAGCTCAACACACACCAGGGTTTAACATTGCCAAGACTCAATAATATCACATAAATTACATCATATTAACGCTATCAGGTGGTGCTACCAAGAAGACTGAAGCCAAAGAACTACAGTTCCCAGTCCCAGATAAGCCTGTACCTGCTCATAAGTGGTTGCAGCTCCTTTCCCATCTTCACTATTGGTCTCCCACTTTTGATTCAATCAATTGAAAAATCTCCGAAAGTCAGAACTAAAGATTCTCCAGGACCTCTATGTGCATCTCTCGTGGAAGCAACCACGGTGATCTATAAATTACAGCATCTTCATGGACACACTTCACAGCATGAGTTGCACATGTTCAAAGAGTAAATCTTTCGCCATCTTTCATGAACTTCTGTAAATAATCCTGAATTTTCATACCACTGTTATGAGCTACAAGATGAATGCTGTCTTCTTCCTATTGGGATACAGAGTGGGTTAAAGCTCAGGCAACAAGGGAGTGAAAGAGCTGGAAAGCAAAGGCAAAAAGCTTCAGTAACACAACACCATGATTGAAATAATTTTTTTTTTTTTGTGAATCACATACAAAAAGTCAAAGATGTTTATTATGAATGAGCAATATGTCTAAATTGCTTCTGCTATCTTAAATCTAGTAGTGAAGTAACACATGATACAGTCCTAAACTTCTATCAGGTTATAATCTAGAAAAAAATATCAGGTTGTAATCTAGAAAAAATATCAGTAAGTACGAAACTACCTTAAAGATACTTTTCCACATATAATACCAATGATATTTCTTTTTACTCATGTCAGAAACAGCATCATCAAGAGACTTCACAAGAAAACAGATGCTCTTGTTTTTTCATTGTGTTCATATTGCTAATTTTTAATTTGATAACTTTCAGACTAAATAAATATTTCCCAATAAGTCAACAAAAAGCCCAGGAGTGAGGGGAGTTCCCCCTGACTCCCCACAAACTGGAATTGTAAAAGAGCAAAAGAAGAGGGAAATCATGACTTTAGAGAGGAAGATAATGATCAGCCTAGTTCTGACTTTGCAAGCAGCCTGTGCGAGAGAAGAGACATATTGTCTGACACTGACTTCAGGCAGGATATAAATCACCCATTGAGATATAAGATTGTTCCACAGTGGCACAAAGTTTCTCATCCTCATTTTGTCATACCTCCATATGCCTGACGTCATGCAATTAAGTAAAACAGAATAGAAAGGAAAGCATGAAGACCGAAGATCCCTATGACCACAAGGGATCTTTAGCAATATAGTGCACTTAGAAATAGAGGCTGTGGCATTCAAAGAGAAGCAAAAGTGCAAGCATGCATTTAATCATTATCACCTATTCAGAAGCAAGCACCCTAAAGACCATTCGCTTTAGCACATCTCACAGGGGTTTAGGAGAACAGGCATGTAGGGCCCAATGAATCCTTCACTGATAGCTGACTGAGGCAGAAAAAGTTTTGCTACAGTTTTGAGGAACAGGGAAGAGAAATTTAAGAGTTTCAAAGTACAGTCTCCCTGCTCCTCGCATACTCTGTGACACTGAGGGTGAGATGTGTGGGATAATTTAATTCAGCTTTCACCATTCCAATAATCCCCTTAGTGATCTTTGTGGAATTAAGAAAAGGTCTGAGTATAGCAGATATTCTGCATATTTCAATATAATGCCCTCATTAACACAGAGCACAGAGATGAGAAAAACAATGGAGTGGCAAGAATCAGAGAATCAAATAACTGTTTGGGTGGGTAGGGATCTAGAGCTCATCTGGTTCCAACCCCCTGCCATGGGCAGGGACGCCTTCCATGAGCCCAAGTTGCTCAGGTCCCTGTCCAACCTGGCTCTGAACACCTCCAGCGATGAATCAGACAGACTTCTTGGGTTAAGGGGGAGCTGCCATTCAGTGCTGTTGTTGGAACTGTTCTTGCCACTCTGCCCCAGCTTAGCTGTGTCAAACTCTGGGACAGACTGGAAGGCCAGAACATCCCAGTGACTCCTGAAAACTTCGTTCCTTGCAAATTACCTCCTACAGAAGTCCAGTAGGTAGAAAAAGCTTGGGCACTGGAACAAACTGATTATAGGGATCCAGAGATTCCCAGGCTCTGAGAATTCCCCGTGCATGAAGGGAAACCGTGAGGGAAGTGGAGCAGTGTGGGTTAAGCAGAAGCAAGAGGTGCAGGAATGCTCTGCTGCTAGCCCCACTACTGCTGACAGCAAGGCAATACCAGCTGCAGAAATGAACAGAGAATGCTATATTACTCTCATTTTATACTTATTTAGCATAAGGAAGAAGGACTATTACAAAATTAGCGAGGAAAACCTCTGTCTGGGTGTTCAGATGAGAGATGCATGAGGGAGTAGCCAGTGGAGGCATACGGAAGACCAGTCTGGTACTGGTTTGGTACTAGAGATATTTATCAAATGACATGTCCTAGGAATGGTCATGCTCTTGAATACAAATGCCTTATGAAGTAATTTAGAATGTACTCAGTCAAAATACAGACAGAATTCCTGCTATAAACAAAGTAACTGAAGTTATTAGCAAGTAGGCAGACTATAATACCAAAACACAAGCTCCAAAAATTCTCCAGGGAAGCAGTGATTAGAAGATACTGACCAGCAGTGACATCTTTGGTACTACTGATCCCAGGAGGTGATGGGATGACTAGAAAATGCCTCGGACTTTGGAACAAGGTGGCTGTACCGAAACAGTTTTGTATGCAGGAAACGTGGCTGTGTGGGATGGAAAACTGTCCCACCTAAAAATAATCATTCATTTTCCATCTGACTCTCCAGACAGGAGGGAGAGGGCAAAGAAGAATGAGACTGCACCCACACTGAGCGTGCTCAGTTAAGTAAGTGCATTTTGAAATTAGATTAGGCATTATCATTAAATTATACTTGGACAAGTTGTCGATTTTTCTGTTCACAAAGGCCAACTCCAAGTACATTCACTAAAGGTATCTTTTCAATCAACACCCAGGTAAGTACTTGTGGCAGCAAGTTTTATCCACTCAGATTTATCAGTAATGAAACTAAACCTGGCAGAATTATCACTCCTTACAAGTCTTGTCTGACACAGTAAACACAATGGATGGATCTATGATGAACCTTTTAATTCTAAATGTCTGTGTCTCAAAACAAAACAATTTTCAAGCAACACCTATCCATTCTTACTGGAAAACTATATTCTTACTGGCAAACTTCCAGAAATTACATTCATTTTCAGCAACCGAAAACTAAGGAAAAACTCCTATTTTTCAATGAGGTGTTCTGAGAAAACTTTAGGAGAATTAATAATGAAAAGTACATGCTTTTTGTTCCCATTCCATTTTTCCTCCAAGTTTCTTGGAATCAAGCAAACCTGTCATGTGGTTCTACAGCTGGCACTCCTCTGGCTCCATTTTTAAATTAAGCTCAGTTACTGCTGTGCTTTGATTACACTTCACACTTTGGTCACTACAAATTTGCAGCCATCCCTACCAAAATTCCTGATCAAGCTGGAAAACCAGTTACTGCAGATTAATCCACAAGCATTAGATTAGCTAGAGCCCAGACTCAAGAATAACACATACTTTTTCCAAGGAGGACCATCCAGCCTGTAATTTGGCTGTATATATTACAAAAAACCACACCAGTAAAGGGCATCTAAAAGTATATCAAGACACAAACCAACTCCAGAATCAGCAGCACACAAAAATACAGCAGTTAAAATATACAGCCTTGAGAGGGTCTTTCTTCCCTTTTCTAGCAGTGTGTTTGTGCCCACATCCAGGTTGTGGTACCACACATGGGATCACAGAATCACTTAGGTTCGAAAACACCTCTGAAATCATTGAGTCCAACCTGTGACCGAACATCACCATGTCACCAGACCATGGCATTGAGTGCCACGTTCAGTCCTTACTTAAACATCTCCAGGGATGGTGACTCCACTGCCTCCCTGGACAGCCCTTTCCAATGTCTAATCACACTTTTTGGGAAGAAATTCTTCCTAATGTCCAACCTAAGCGTCCCCTGAGGCAACTTAAGACTACGACCTTTCATCGTCTGGTTGCGTGGGAAGAAAGGCCAACCCCCCACCTGGCTACACTCCCCTTTCAGTAGTTGTAGAGAGTGCTAAGGTCACCCCTGAGCCTCCTCCTCTCCAGGCTAAAGGATGTGGTAAGTTCTAACAGCATGAGACATGTTCTCAGCTGTTACACCCGGCTTGAGGTCTAACCTTATTAGTTATTATCCTGTTTTCCTGGACCAATCCCAGCCTTTCAAGATTTTACAAATTAGATTGTGCAAACTGTTACGCCACAAAGTCAAACAAACAGGATAATGGTATGCAGGTGTGGTGCAATTAAACAAACAATTAGACTGTTTGATAAATCACATGTACAGATTATAGATAGTGATTAGTTATGCATCATCTTTTCTCTTAGATGTTGCAGGATCAAGAGCTGTATATCGATCAAAACTGATAGATATCAACTGTGATTCATAGTTCAGCAAGCAAGTTCAGGTTAGGAAAGCTGACTTCTATCCTTAGTGGCTTTCATTGCATAAACAAGAATCTGTTTAACAGAATCAACTCTGGGCTTCTTGAATCCAAACATCTCCTCCCAGATCCCAAACAAAACATGTAATAGTTCTTCTAGGAATCACCCTTTGGTGCAGGACACCTCTTTTCAAAGGTCCCCAAATCCATTGCAACACATCAGTGATGTTCAGCCCAACATCCCCTGCACCTGCAGCAGTGTCACCAGCCACTGCGGGGATGCTCTCCACGAGGTTGTAGTTGAAGGGTAGCACTTGTACAGAAATAAAACTTGAAGGGAGATAAGGAACTCATGCAGTCAGAGGACAAAATGGAAAATGTGCAAAAAGGGCATGATACACCTGAAAGACAAACCAAGCAGGACTGAGTGCCGCAAGCGTCACCTGATGATGCATCCCCTGCTCCAGTGGGACTGCAGCGCTTCACTGCCAAGGGATAAGCCAAAGGGCCACTACAATTTGACAGGAGTGCTTAACAACTATGTGTGAGGGACCAGACACCCCCCAGGGGTGAGACAAGGTAGTCCACGTTCACAGAGGAAGGTGACTCCTATTCCCAGGAAACCAACCACTCTGAGCATTTACAACTCAGATATCAACAAACCCAGATCCTCAACTGCAAGCTGTGCATGGGCCATCTCCTCTAGGAGCTGGACAGAAACAGCAGCAAGGTTTCAAAGAAAAGTTTCCATACTGTGCTCAGTTTATTAGGGACATTTAACATGTGCTTTTTTGGAGGAACCTGCAAATACAATAGCAGGATTCCTGGGCAATTGCTTGACCAGTGGGAACATCAGTGTAGGAAGATGTGGACACCAAGTTCTGAGGACAATGTTAGTTGTCAGGTTAGAAAGCTCTGGATTTATAACTTTATTTATTTTAGAAATATGAACCTTGGGCTCACTGGACACAATCCATGATGTTGCCACTGGCATCTAGGAGAAACTGGAAAGTAATTAGTATTTAAGTCTTCTCCTTTTGCAAACGCTTTCAACAATCTAATTATATTCATGTACGTTAAATACCAAAAATTCTGGAACAGATCCCAACCAAGTACTGTCAAGTTTTGGCCAGCAAAGGACTCTCTGAAAAGGTGAAGGGCAGACAGTTCAAATAAAGGGCTGCACAAAAGTTTTGGTGAGAATAATCTCTGCTGGTCAGGCTCTGATGGAGGGAGTATGTTCTGCTCCATCCACATCCTGATACCATTAGTACTGGTTTTGAGATTTACAGAACAGTAGAGTGGGAACAGAGATAAGCCACAACCCATGAGCATGTATCTATGAGTGTAAATATATACCCATGAGCATAAAACAGCTATTTTTGGGCCATTCTAAGTCTCTTTTCTACTGCCATGCCTGCCAGGGTTATTGTTCCTTATTTCTATGAGTGGTTTCCCTTCTTTAGTAACTAAAAGGCAGCGGTATATAAATAAATATAGATGTATATATGCACACTTACACCCCTGGCATACATGCATATCCTAGTATCTCTTTATTAGTCCGCAGAGTCCTCCAAGTTCTAATATAAAAATAAATCTCAGAGATTGATACACGAGTTCCCTCTTGTGACCAAGTGATGTTACAGCAATACCTGAAAGCACACACAAAATATGTGTTTACAAAACAGACATTTAGAGAGAAACCAAACAATGCAAACTGCAGAGAATCTGTCAGTTTTGCATGTTTGTTCACCAGCCATTGGCCTAACATTAAAAAGAATTAAAAATTACACCACCTGTGCATAGTACAGAAAAGAATGAACAGGAATATGTCTCTGAAGAAGACTGTCAGAAAAATTAATTAAAAAGGAAGATGAGGTTGCTAAAGCGAAAATATTATTTTATCTATGTGTGAAGCCTAGGCCTCACAGATAAAATCCAAATAAGGTGGAAGAAAATGGTTGATACCCCTTCTATAACCTTTATTGTTGTTAGAATTTCCCTTCCTGGCAGAGGAACTGCAACAAGCCCACTTCCTCCTCCTGCCAACTGGGTGAACAGATTTTCTCAAATCTGTACAAAAATCCCAGATTTGGCAATGGCAGAAAAAAGAGATATGGACATACAGAGGGCATGAATGATTGCAATACAGGATTCAACACTAACTTACATAGTTGTTGAATCCCTTCCTCTGATCTGAAGCAGGGTTTTGTATGTCTAGACCATTCTTACCCAAAATTTTCTTACCCTGCTCTGAGATCTTCCAAAGAGGGTTCTGGAGGCTCCATAGGCAGCTTTGCCAAGCTATAACTCAGCTATAAAACTACAAACCTTTTTCTGGTATTAAAGCTCAAAATGTTTGCCACTGTATCAGGTGCTGACTTATCAGGTATTTATTTTATCAGCTTTTTTTCTGATCAAAGCAAATCTTCAGCTGCCTGCTATAGACAGCCTTAGTTCTCTAAGGCCTGTGTTTTCTCAGTGTGAAGGGCATCTATTTGTTAAAGCAGATAATCAGAACCTGAAGTGTTACAGATGGCATCTTAAAGACAATTTGTCGTGTGCTCAAGTCAAACACATTTATCAGAACCTCAGTGGATATAGCCATTTCAGAGGATTTCATTACTCAGGTCAGACACGCTGTGATCTCTATACCAACATCAATAAACAGAAGCTGAATTAGCTAGCAGGTTATTTTTAGCTCTGCTTAGCTAATATTGAGTCAGAGGATCAAATAACCTGTGCTTTACGGATTAGTGGGCAGAGTTACCCATCGAAAGTGTCACAGCACTAATACATTAATAACCTAATAGGCACTGACAACGCTGAGCAGCCCAGGCCTCACCCCCAGCCTTGCCCCAGGGCCCCAAGTGCCCACTTAAGCTCAGCCCTGGCCTGTCAATCCGTCTTGGAGCAAAGCAGGAGCTTGTGCTGGGCTGCAGCCACTGCCACCCCTGAGCCTGGCCAGGAATCCTGACCCGGCTTGACCTGCCTCAGCCCCAGGGACCTGCTCCATGATGTGGCTGAACCTGGCTGTCACCTGTGGACCTGCCTTGCTGAGCTGGGTGGTGACCCTTGGCTCCCAGCCAGCTGCCAGACCCCTGGCTCCCAGCCAGCCCTTGTCATACTGGAACCTTATTCCAAAAGTTAATGATTGAAAAACCAGGGGTTTTGCTAGATAGAAATTATATATATGTATTTAAATTAAAGATTAAAACACATTGGCCCAATGGGGTTTGAATAGCATGCCTACAATACACCACAAGAATACAGCATCGCCACATAGTTTATTTTCAGACAAGTCATAAACTATTAATACACCTTTGGGGTGGCTCTTTCCACAGAAAGTACAAACAGCACCTATATCAATAATTTTCTTATCTTGTTTTGCAGTTTGGTGGGCACTGTTAACTGTAACTGTTAACAATTTCGTCTAAAATACGTCGAGAACATATATATATAGCACCTGTAATACACCATCTTACAGAATCACAGAATTAAACAAAGGGATTGGATTGCAACACACTTAGAGTTACTCCCTTCGCTGACTCATGCTTATTTCTGGAGCGACAATATTAGACTGCTGCTGCATTTCGAAAAGCTCATCTCATAAAGATTTGATCACATAAACCCATGTTTCACCTCATTATTATTACTACGAAGGAAGGCATTTGCAAAGAGGCATATAAATAAGCCACTGCTTTCCTAATTGTATTTCAGGTTCAGTGTGTACACTAGAAACTTTCACAAAATAACTTGGGTGATTTCTATTCCCAACACAGGCTGTTTCTTGCTGCCTGCCTGTGCAGCAGCTGGTGTCAGCAGAGCAGCTCACGAGCCCTCCAGCAAACACGACATACTAACCCACTTTCTGGGCATGAGTCTCATTCACTGCTCCAGCCTGCACAGTTAGGTTTGGATTGCTAAAGTCGCAGAGTTTGATCACAAAGTTTGAGTATTTGGGTTTTAAATTAAGAATTATAATTAAACCTTTAAAAGGCATGGCTACAATATAGGACTTAATTGGCTTAGCACATTGATACAAATGCAATTGCTTTCAGAGAGAAGACTGACCCTGAATACCCTTCAGCACGGAAATGATGGGGCCCATGTGAAATTCCAGCCAAAGCCCAGCACCATGGCCTCCTCTGTGATCTTCCAAGAGTTCAAGACAGCAAACACTCAACCAAGAGTTGTGTCCTTTGGTTATGTGGATTTGTCAGAATCATGATCATGATGAAAATGAAGCAGAGCTTGCATTAAATTGTGTAAGTCCTGCTATGAAATTCAGCTATGCCAAAGTAAGGGTGTCAAAAAACCTTTTTGAGAACTCTCTGTATGAACTGGCTTTGTACAGCACAATATCCTGTATGGCTTCCTACTTGATATTACAATAAACATCCTTAACTTTTTTTCCTAATTTTTTTTCTGAACTCTCTCCTCTCACTTTTGCAGTCCCTCTGTTAAAAACTAGTTAAGAAATGGCCAATAATTTCTAGACTTTGCACACAGTCCTTGTAAAGCTTTCAAGTTCATGGCATACTGATTGTGAATTGACACTTGTTCAATCTTTGGTCTCAGGGAAATTCTGATTTCCTGAATGCTTTCTTATACTAATTTACTCATGGCTTTATTAAAATTGTTTTTCTTGATTACTACTTCAAAGCCCAGTGATAAAAAATTTGAATATCATTCTTGATCAAAGAAAGAGTATATATTATGAAATCTCTCTGAATTATTATGCAAAACATTCCTGGAATCACCATAAACATGAGAAGTGAGTAGACTGCATCTTTCTGTAAATCTGGTTGCAGGAGAGACAACCACAGGAGGAAGGCTAAGCTCGACTTTGCATGGCTGGATGACGTGGGCAGTAACGGCTTAGATAAGCAGGGTCTGTATCCAGCATCCCAGTCTGTATCGGGGCCAGACTGGATGGGGATCTGAGCAACCTGGTGTAGGGGAAGGTGTCCCTGCCCATGGCAGGGGGTTGGAGCAACACGACCTTTAAGGTCCTTTCCAACCCAAACCATTCCATGGTTCGATGATTCAGTGGTGCAGTTTCCCTTCATCTTTGCATCTTGTGTATGAGATGAAGGATTTGGAGACACCAGCAGAAGCTCTGTGCCAGGAACCTGGGGTATGAGCAGAAGACAGAATCTCCTGGGTGGGGCCCACGTTTGTGCCCATTTCCTTCTGGTACTGTCAAATCCATAGCTGATTTTTTTTTATTATTATTCATATATACCTGTAAGCACTTGAGCAATAATGACTACAGCTATAAAATCCATAGTTCTTCTATACTATTTTATACTTGTGCATTTGAAGTTAGGTATAAAATGTGCTTCTGTTGGACTAGATCAAAACAGGAAATTCTTCTATACAGAAAGCCTCAGAGATTAGGCTATATGAGTCTTTCTAAAGTACATCTGAACCGGTTCCTGCACAGCAGCCCAAAGGTTATTGGCAATGCACCAGAGAAACCCATGACTGGTGGATTTAGATACTAGCTGCAAATCTGCATTAATCTCTGTTTACAATCTATCGTCTACTACTGTCTACAGAGAGTAACTACTGAGCTAAATATGGTTTTCCTAGCAGTATTTACTGAAAAAATCAGTTTTAAACCATCTACTAGGGACAAAATACTTGCAAAATTTACCTGCAACTTAATCTCCTTCTTCCTGTGAGCTCTGAATAAAACAGTCAAGAACCATACAGGTAAGAGTAATTTTGGTAGATTTTCTAAACTATATTACGTGTGCAGTGCATTTTTGTCTCTTTATTTGAGGAATTTGAGGATGAATTGAAGAATTGAGGAATTTGAAGACGTCATGGTGACTACATGATAAATATTCCTTTCAGTTTGTTTCATTAGCCTTTCAACACGCTAATTTTCTAGGTTTTTAGAGATGTGTGTGAATAAACTGTATTTTGATGTCACACAGATAGCCAGTTAACTTTTGCCAGCTTTGGTTTTATGTAGGGCAGATATAATCTACCATGGAAATGCTGCACATGTTTAGCATTACCTCTTAATAAAAAGATGATATAAAGGCTTATTATTGGTAAGTAATTGCTATATGCAAGAGCCAGAAAATCTGCGGCTGCAAGTGTTTTGCAGTTGGTAACAAAAACTCCATTATTTAGATACAGCTAAATAGAGCTAGAATAATAAAGCAGCTCTGATTAGTGATGAACTGTTATGCAGCGTGTCTGCATAGATTAAATCTGTAAGGTTCTTAACAATTATGCTTTAGATAGTAAATTAAAAGGTATACTTTGGGCATCTGCAGTTTGGACGTGATGCAGTGCTCAGCCCTCTCTCCTTGGTGGGGTGCTTTGGAGAGGCCCCAGAGAGGATACACGCAGCAAGCAGGGAAAGCCTTGCTGCTCAGAATGGGGCCCTTTTTGGCCAACAGATTGCTAGAAATCAGTAACAGCTGCTTGTACCCCATCCTCCTTTGAGTCTATGTTTCTATGCCTAGCTCCCATGGGTAGGGCAGGGGATGGCTCTGCCTGGAGGGAACAGCCTCTGGAAGAGGCTCGTGGGGCAGTTTCCAAGGCCAGGGCTGCCCTAGCTCAAGGACAATGAGGGCTTACAGGTCCTTCATGTCAGGAAATGATAGAAAATACATGCAGCAGGATATGAACATGAGCCAGCGTGTGCCCGGGTGGCCAAGAAGGACAATGGCACCCGGCCTGTATCAACAACAGTGTAGCCATCGGGACCAGAGAAGGGATTGTCCCCTGGACTCAGCACTAGTGAGGCCACACCTCCAGTGCTGTGTCCAGTTCTGGTGCCCTCACTTCACGGACATTGCAGGGCTGGAGCGGGTCCAGAGAAGGGGAATGGAGCTGGGGCAGGGTCTGGAGCACGAGTCTGGTGAGGAGCAGCTGAGGGGGCTGGGGGGGGCTCAGCCTGGGGATACGGGGACTCAAGGGGGACCTTCTGGCTCTCTACAACTCCCTGAGAGGAGGGTGCAGCCAGGTGGGAGTCAGGGACCAGGCAACCAGCTACAGGACAAGAGGATATGGTCTTAAGTTAGACCAGGGGAGGTTTAGGTTGAGCATTAGTAAGAATTTCTTCCCATAAAATGTGGTCAGACATTGGAACGGGCTGCCTAGGGAGGTGGTGGAGTCACCATCCCTGAAGGTGCTAAAAGGAAAAGCTGGATGTGACACTCAGTGCTGTACAGAAAATCATACTATGAAAAACCAGTGTCCATAAAGGAGCCAGAGGAGTCCTGCAACTGTATTAGAATAAAGGGAGAGAGCCCACAGAGCACACGCCTGCAGGGTTTCCTCTCTCGAGGCTTCAGAAGGCACAGCCTCCTTTTATCCCAAACTCCCAGCCGCATTTTGCCCTCCTCCTTTCCCCATTGCCTGAGGTCGTAGGAAGGTACAGCCTTCCCGAACCGCCTACCACATATCCCCGCCCAAACCTGTCATTTCACCCCAAAGTTCAGGAAGTCAGGCTCGCGTGGACCTGTTAGTCTTGTTTCAGAAGTCAAGCTGTATGGGTTCTGTAACAAACCTGCAGCTTGAAGTGGGTAGAGACATTAAGACCCATTTCAAAGACGTTAACACCCATACCCTTACATTTGGAATTGTTTGGAAAGACACACGTCTTTCCTATGAGAGCCACAGTCTGTCTGCCAACTTGGGTATCAGGTCACAGGTTGGACTCGATGATCACACAGGTCTTTTCCAACCTAAGTGATTGTGTGATTCTGAGATGGAGGCCTGGTGAGAAGCGAGCAACAGCCCTTGCTGCTCTGTGGGGGACCGGCGAGGGCCAGGGGCACGACCCGTTCCCGATGCCAGGGGGCTCTGCTGCCTCCACAGCCCGCACCTCACCGCCCCATTTTCCCCGCGGGCCGAGGCCCGGCCGGGCGCGAAATGGCGCCGCCATCACGTGCCCGCCGCCCGCGGCCTCGCCCGGCGCCTGCGCTGGGGCGGCGGGGCCGCGGCTCCGCCCTCGGCGTGTCCCGGGCGCTGCGGGCTTAGCGCGGTGCTGGCCCTGTTCTGCCCCTGCTCGGCGCCTCGGCCCGGCCTCACGCTGCGAGGGAGCCGCGCACCGGCGGCGGTGAGCGCGGGGCGGCCGCGGGGACCGGCCCTTGCGCGG
>VXBT01011167.1:378059-432287 GCA_013400235.1 Oriolus oriolus
CGGCCGGGGGGGGGACAGGCCGCGGGGGCGGCCCGGGTTGCGGGGACGGACGGGCAGGCAGGCAGACAGACGGACAGACAGACGCACGCCCTCCGCGCCTCGAGACTTTAATTCCTGAGCGCCAAACGTCTTGAGGGGCTCGGTGTGCGGTACCCCGGGTTTGTGCCATCCCGGGAGCTCTCAGCGAGCTGCAGGAGCGCGGTGCATGGGAGCTGATTTTCCCATGTAAAGAGCTTAAATGGTTTGTTACAGTCGGGTAGGAAGGTTTCAAGAAAACCTGTAGAAGTAACAATTATTTTTTATTCCTACCATAGGTGTGTAGGTAAACCCTCAAAAGGGTTTTTCTAAAGAGCTGTGCAGCTTTAGATGTGTCACTGAGTAAAAAGAGGGGTCTTGGGCGTTGTGCACAGGGGAGTGGCTCCCTTCTAAAAATAATGCATCAGTAGAAGTCAAATATCTAAATTTTGCTACCGAAATAGTACTAAAAGTGGCAATGCGTTTGTATTTCTTCAGTTAAAATTAATGCAAGCATTAAGATTCAGCTGGATGTGGTATTTTTAGAACTCTGAGGATTTGTCATAAACGTACTAAAAATATGGTAAATCCCTTGAGTCAGAGGCTCAGTTTTGAGAAAAAATGAGGACTGATTTTAAAAAAATAAATAATCCTCTTCAGAAGCAAAAATTCCACCCATTAAAAGTCTGATGTGCCCTAGATGAAGAAAAAAGCTTAATCTCTGAGCTCATCATCCTGAAGGACTAGATCTTCTGAGACTTAAGCTTAAAATGCGGGGGTTTTTTACCTATGTTTTGCACCATACTCAGTGGTTGACTTCGTGATGGCAGCAGTTTTCCAGGGCTGCCTGCCTTGTGCTGCTCCTGTTCCCCAGACAGACTCTGAATTCGGAGCTCCTTAACGTGGAGAGAGGGAGGCCTCGGTGCTGTCACGGAACTGCAGTTTCTTTAAAGACACTGTGATTAATGGGACCGGTATTTCAGCCGTGCAGGGCAGGTCCGTAAACATTAATTTCCAAGTGTTAGAAAGTTACAGCTTAATTATCAAGATGCCTGCTTTATCCCAGAATATTTCCAAGTTTGGTTATTTGGAAGTTTTTTTATTTCTCAGGAGCTCAGTTGCTGCATTTCTGTTGGGTTGCTACTGGCTCTACTAGAAGCCTGATTTTATGGTGTTTTATTAATTCTTGTTGAGTCTCGGTGTTGAGAACTGGAAGGGAAATCTAGAAATCAGAGGAAGCAGTTACTTTTTTGTGGCTTGAATCTGTGATATGTTTGGTTGTAGTAATGAAGCCTTTTTTTGAACTGACATGGTAGCCTGGGAAGTAGTGAACAGCTGCTTTCTTAACGGAGCCACTGCTGACTACTTTCCAAATCCCCCACCAAGCCCCCATGCCATGGGAGAGGTTTTAATGTCTTAATTTTAGCGGAAGTTTACAGCTCTCTTGCCAGGATAAGTTGCAGAAACAGTTACTTAACTTGATTTTTTTCTGAATCCTGTTGGTTTTAGTGGATTTGAGGTAGTTTGAGCAGGATAACGTGCAGCTGTCAAAATACTCCATCACAGGTAGAGCTGTATGGGGGGGTGCACCAATTTTTGATACTTTGCTTTATACAAATGAGGATATGAATAGATTTGATAAACCTCAGCAGTTATCAAAGTGTTTCATTTCAGTGACTGTGTGGCTCCTGTTTATCTTTGGTAATCATCTGGTTAACTACCTTAGATAACAATTTACTGTTGTTTGCATAACAAGCTTATATTTGATTGCATCTCTGATAACTATAATATTTTTTTATATACATTTCTGCTTACATAAGCTAACGTGATTTATGCTGCTTTGGATGATTCTTGTGGCCTTGGACACTCAGATGTACATTAGATATAAGCCTAATGCTATTTTTATTGTTAACAGTCACTTTCACTAACTTTTTTTTTTTATAAGTATTACTTGAAGTTCTGCTAGTTCTCATCTGCAACTTATAAGTATGAGCTTCCTTCTCTATGGAGGAGTTTGGGACAAGCCTGTTTGAGAGAATCTCTCTTCCTCAGGGGTACTCTTGGTTATTTGGCTGTTAGAGGTAACCAGTCCCATCATCTCTGTGAAATTGAGAAGCCTGCTGAGCATTGTAGGTAGTCTTTATTGACTATCTATATTTGGTACAGTTATTGCTATAAAAGGATATTACTGTCCTTTTCTTAATTTTTGGATGTCAGTTTACTATTACTAATTACTTTTGCCTGTGGCTGCATGAGAAATGTTGGGAAGAATACTGAAATCCTGAGTTCAGAGCAGGTGGAAGGGTACTCCTCCCCCAGCCCCATGGTGGGGGTATGTAAAAGCAACCTAAATCTTACCACAACAAAGATTTCAGATCTTTGCTGTGTTTCTGTAAAAGAAAACTTCGTGATATTGCTGGGGGTAAAGCTTTGAATGGCTACATGTGATGGTAGACTCTGAAGTACAAACTTACCTGTAATGTAGCATTAAAAAAAAATAACGTAGAGGGAGGCAGGGGACTTTTAATCTGAACCCCTGGACGCAGTGCCTTGTGATCGCCTTGCCAGGTGGCACAGGCCGTCACCTGGATTCTGGGAGCTCGTAAACAGGGAGGTGGCTGCGGGCTGGGTGCTCTGTAGTTGTGGGGAGCCGCTCCTGCCGTGTGACTGCGGCCAGGCCTGGGCAGGTGCTGGCGAGGGCTGCGCACGTTTGTGGTAGGAAGCTGAGCCGTGTGGCCTCTGTGTTCATCCTCTGTCACACGGTTCCCCAGGCCGATAGACAGCCTTGCCACAAAAGGGAAAAAGGCAGGAAAAAACACTTGGGTGGGGTTTTTTCTCTGTTGTTCTGACTCTTAGATTACATTAGTAGCTACAGTGTTGTTTACCAAGATTCACTAGTAGTGGTAATGATAATGCAAATACTGAATAACTTGCTGTTTATGTTGTACAGTTGACCAATAAATGTAAATGCAACATTTGTTTCCTGTTACTTTTATACTTAATCTGAGCTCACTTTTCTCTCAGTGACAGTATTTGCATTGTGGGATAAGCTACTTTGTGTTAAGATGATCCCCTCGAGCGCCTTTACTAAACCAAGAAAATTTATAAATTGATGTCAGCATATTTCCCTGTCATTTTTGCATTGGATGTAATATGAAGATTTTTTTCAAAACTAACATAGGTTTTTATGGCATTTTATCTGGACAGGAGGGGAAAGCAGACAGATGCATGTGAGTGCCCCATGGCTGCAGCTGCCTCAGTTCATTCATGTATTGCCTATTGTAACTTGGAAGCATTCTTTAGGTAAGAAAGTTGCTTCAAAATACGTGTTTTATAAACTTAATACACTTCTCTGTGGAGTCTTTAAATTGCATCTCAGTGGTTTGTGCTCTCACAATGTTATTTAAGTATGCTGTGTATATGTGGCATTATAAACTTTTCATTTGCTGGACACTGACAGTACTTACAAAAATGAATTCTGTGTGCTCCACAGACTCTGCTCACTTCACAGGGGAGAGAACACGTGATACTTGTAGACTGTGCAATACAAGGCCACTGTAAATGACAGATTTCTTCAGGTGCCACCCACAAACAGTTACTAATGAATATCAACTTTCTCTTTATAGACAAGCATGACTACTCAGCTCTAAATTTTCTGGTGTGTGAGCTGAGCAGCAGCATTGCTTGCACAGATTGCAGTACCTGAGTTTGATTTTGTGTAGAAGATTCATGTATTCATAAATAACGTGTGCTATACCTTTGTTAAGCTTGGCATCTATGAAGCTGATATTAACTGGGTGGTTTTTCAAAAGATGATGATATGACATAGGAGGATCTAAAGCCTTGTCCCATTTCTAAAGAAAAATAGAGAATTTCAGCATTGGAAGGTTTCTAAAGATGTTGTTACTGGTTGAACACAATACCTGGTAGGCATCTTCTGTTTTTAAACCTACTTTTAAAATCTGTCATGATTTAGTGAGGTGAATATTGCTGTTCTTGTAGCTTTCCATTAAAGCATCTTCAGATAATGTAAAATGGGTAACTGGATGCGGAGGTTTTGGGTCTATTTTCTCATAGTGCACCAAGATACTCTGTCAAGCTAAGATACAGAGTAGTTTTTTCATTAGTATGTGGGGGGATATTTGTAAGTTATTGGTATCTTTTTTCTGGATACAGTTTAATTAGCCAAAATTGTTTGTTTACTGTCAGGATTATCATGGTGCAGTAAGCATACTTTTGGCATAAAAGTGAGTAAAGTTTAAAGCCAAGGGTCTTTAAATGTCCAAGTAGTAGAGGTCCTGTCTTTAAGTATAACTTTTCATTCACATGGTTTTGGTATAGTAAGCTGAAAAAAAAACCCCATTTCTTACCTAGGTTTGTAGATTTCTCTCAGTAATACTCAAGAATTCAGAGGTGTATCTGTGTTGCATAAGAGTGCTCATGTAACTAAAATTGTAGATAATGCAAAAGCTATTTTTTTGCCAACAATTATACCTTCCCCTTAGTTAAATGATATTTTTCAGATAATGTTTGGTAAAATAATTTGCTTGTTACATTCTGTTGCTCTACTTCCACATCTGCCCTGCGGAGCAGTGGGTAGTATTCATCTCAGTCTTTGTTCCAGAATTGATGTTAGTCCTTCCTATGGGTTTCCCAGACACTGCAGAACAGTTTTTCTTTGGTTGGTGGCTTCACAGGTCGGTTCATCTTCTGGGACCCATCCCTGCCTTCTGGTTAAGGAATCCATGCACACATACAGGATGACTCAACAGTGGGATGGATGTTCAGATACCAGAAAGGTGCTGGTAACTTGACAGGAACCTCCACATTCCTTGGAGGTAGGGGGGTGTGTTTGTGTGTGTGTGTGTGTGTGTGTGTGTGTGTGTGTGTGTGTGTGTGTAAACCTCTCATTTGAATACTACCTGGATTATATCACATGGGACTGTAGTTTAGCTAACTTCAGTTGTGTTTTAAAATACATACTGTTTATAAAGTATTCAGAATGAAATAAGGATTCTTATTTTTGCAGTAAACGTTGGGCCTTCATGTTCGGTAAAAATGTTATGATGCATAACCAATGGAACCTTTTTCTGGCTTTGCATCTCGCAGTGAATTAATTTTGCTAGATTTAAAGGACTGGAGTATAGAATACTAAACACAGAAATTCTGGAGACGGCAGTTTTTAAAGGCTGTAGCAACAAGAACAAGTTCTGGCCATGTTCCAGCAGGCAGAGCATAGATGCTGTGTACAGCAGCAATACGTTGCTGCATCTCTTCCTACATCTGGGGTGGATGTGCTGCATCTTGTCTGTAGCCTGACTTGTGGTTTAGGGGAATGCCCCTTCTGGTTGTTCTCACACACCAGAACTTTTTTGTGAGAGCCAAATCAGCACCCATGAAGTTCAAGTAAGTTTCAAATAAGATAGGAAAAATTTCCATTTTTATCAGAAACCTATCTTTAACCAAGATGTTGCAGATCTGCATGGGAATAGCAATAGCAAGGAGAAGCTTCTCAAACAACAGCATTTGTTTAATTTTATTTTTTATTGTTCTGGACTTTAGTTTTAGGAAACAGCCAAGTTTGTAATTCCTCTCAAGGAATTAAGGAGGAGAAAAAACAAACAACAGGGATATTTAACTCAAAGGTATTTAGCCTTTGCTAAATTTAGCAAGGCTATGAGCAACTGTAGAAGAGAGTTTTGTAATGGTTAATTACTACATCCACACTTAATAGTTTGGAATGCCCATTTGTTGTGTGACTTAAAGCAGTCTAAAGTCATAAAACGTGGTTGTGTGGATGATAACTTGATGGTCTAGTAGCAAAATGTTTATTCATGCTGAGCCTGCATCTTCATTACATTTGTAACACTATTAAATGTAAGGCACATGTCCATTCAGGGAAGAAAAACTATTATTTAATATAATTTAAAGAGTGTTGCTGGTTTATCCTTCTGCATATATTGCTGATTCCAGTCATTAATGGAAATTTAAATAGATTGGGTGAATATTTATAACAACTGCTAAATTAAATTCCTTGATGATTGAGATAATTTGTCAGGAAGTCAAGCAGTAGTGAAGCTGCTCATATGAACAGATCTTAATAAATTAGCTGTATTGCTCTTTCCAGCTTGTCAAAGAATGCACATGCTTTCTTTTCATAAAAATGGGGTTTGTCAGACACCTCATGAGCCAAACAGATCAGATTTTATAAGTTGGGGAAAATGCCAGGTAAATTTTTGATAGGATAGTATCGAGTTTGGCAGCTGTTTTTGCAATACAGGGATTTGTGGGGTTTTTTTTTTTCCTTCCTTTCCCCCTGCCCCCATAATGAAGATACGATGGAAAAAGCTGTGAGAGTTGCCATGGAAGTTTGTTCAGTAAAAATAGATAATTTGCTCTGTTCGTTCTTGAAAAATACATGGTTGCTTTGAAAATACAAACTTCACACAGGTTGGGAAGAGAGAAGGTCTGGATGAACATCTGATTAGTGGGACATTTGAGGGGAGGGGCCTCAACTGTACTAGACAGTTGTTGAAAACTGACAAAGACAGTTGTTGAAAATTGACTGGACAACAGAATTCAGTCTAGAATGGACCTGATTAGATTGCACTGCTTCAGCCTCTGTGAAAGCAGAGGTTTTTTCTTATGCTGCCCTTCTCTGAGCTCTGGCTCGTGTGGCAAATGTCCCTTGCTGAGATCCGTGCAGTTTGCTGATTTCCAAGGTCACTGTCCTTTTCCTGCAGCACGTGAACCTCACTTACTTTGCCCTGCTTTGATAAGTGGCCTCTGGAGTTTTTTATTGTTGTACAAACATTTTTACTCTGCTCGGTGTGATTTGGAAAAAAAAAAAAAACTAGGGGAAGGTGGGCAAAACTTTTCAAACTCACTCTTCTGAACACATCTGTTCCAGGTTTTATCTGTGTTTGAAAAAGGAGTTTGTGAATTAAGTTTTGTAGTTGATAAACTTTTTTTAGAGATCATGAGTAGATTCCATAGTTTGTCAACTGAGTTTAAATTTAAACTGAATCAATTTTCTACTTCTGAATTAAATTGCTGTTAAATACTTCTTGTTCCCCACAAAATGCTTTATGTACTATGAAATACTAATGCATGGAACTACACTTGGTAAATTAACGAGTCCAAGTTCTCCAGAAGCGATCCAAGTTGTACAATAGGTACCGAGGGAGAAGGTCCTTGCCAACATCTGTGCACTGGATATTGACATACAGATATACTTCTTTTCAAAGTAACATGCTATATTTAAATTGTATTAACTTGTTATCTCTCACTGTGTTTCCACTGCCCTGTCTCCCTTCCTCCCCTAATCTTCTGTATTTTTCTAGAGACCCCTTGTATGTGAGACCTTTCAGGAACCTGTGCAGTCCGAATACGTGGGATTGTTACATTCTGAAACTTTCATGATGAAGAGAGCTGGGCAGAAGGTTGTGGCTGGAACTGAAGCTCCTGGAACATCACAGACAAACAAAAAACAGAAAACTAGTTTACATGGCTCAGAGTTTGGGGAATCTGACCCGTGCACCTCGATGGACTGGGGCAGCCTTCCACACCATGTGATTCTGCGTGTTTTTCAGTTCCTGACTTTAGTGGATCGAGCCAGGGCATCTTCTGTTTGTCGAAGGTGGAATGAAGTTTTTCACATCCCAGATCTCTGGAGGAGATTTGAATTTGAACTTAGCCAGCCAGCCACTTCTTACTTAAAGTCTACACATCCGGATCTCATTCAGCAGATTATCAAGAGGCACGCTGACCATCTGCAGTATGTCAGCTTCAAGGTAAGCCATGGATGAGCGCTGGCTCAGTGTCACGTCACTGAGCACGAGGGATGCAGCTGCTCTGTGTCAGCTGCCTTAAGGCTTGTACCTGGCATGTCTTATGTTTAAAAATGGTGCTACTGCAACAATTTATTTCCATGCGTGCAGACAGTTTCATCCAGTTCTCTACACTCTAACCTCTGCAGAGTAAAGAAAAAGCAAATGTCATGCAAAACAGAGGAGGAAGGTGGGACGAAACAGATTTGTCCAGAGTTACTCTTCAGGCTTATGAATTGTGAATCAGTTCATTATTTAAGGTGCAAAGGTGTTGTCCATGCAGATAAAATGGATTAGTTTGCTGGAGCAAAGACTTTGTCAAGTCTATTTTGGATTCTAAAAATCAGCATTTTTAAAAATTGCATACATATCACTGTCTGTCATAGCACCAGTACTGTTATGGTATTGCAATAACATGAAGTTATTTGAAGACAAGACCTGGATTTAAGGTATGTGTTCATACTAGAAATACCCAGCAGTTGCACTCAGGAAAATTATCTAATAGTAACTTCCCTGAACTCTTTATGGTCTTGAAATTTCCAGTCAATGTTGCACTTTGTGCCTGTGATAACTGCAGTCTGGAGCAGTACAGCTGAGTAGATGTGGAACCCGCAGCTCAGGTATCCATGGTGCTGTTTTCTGAATAATACTGAAGAATGACCTCACTATTTTTATATTGCTTTTATAGGTTGATAGTAGTACTGAGTCAGCAGAAGCAGCCTGTGACATCCTTTCTCAGCTGGTGAACTGTTCTATCAAGACTCTGGGTTTGATCTCTACAGCAAAACCAAGCTTCATGAACGTCTCTAAGGTTTGGTTCTGCAGACTGTAACTAGCATATTTTAATTCACTCTTAAACCCTTTTAGCTTAATGTTCTGTTTTTCAGTCGATGGTAATTTTTATGGAGCTGTCTCTAGTTACTTCGTAATAACAGAAGAGTTACTTTCTGGGAAAATAAAGGCCATTTCTTTTTTTTTTTGCAGAAAAATTTTAGATACTTCAGGCTCATCACTGTGTCCATTATCCCTGTAGTTGTCACTGTATTACAGTCAAATGATAAATCAGAGTAGATGAGTTAAATAATGAGTGTAAGGTTAATTTTGTCACATGCAGCAGCATGTTTTTAAACAAAGATCTGCTATGTTCATGTTCAAATAAGCCTTTCTTTGTTACATGAAAAAGGGGATGCGTGGGAAGTGTTTTTTTGAACTTTCTGTGTGTGTAGAACATGAGGTTAAAGCACTGAAGTTTTGCCCATCTTTCATTAGAGTTTTTTTCCCTCTTCCAATTTCTCCAAATAGGCTCATTTTGCATCAGCACTGACAGTAGTTTTTGTAAACTCCAAGTCATTATCGTCAATCAAGATAGATGACACACCACTTGATGATCCTTCCTTGAAGGTTCTTGTTGCTAACAACAGTGATACTCTAAAACTGCTAAAAATGAGCAGCTGTCCTCATGTGTCACCTGCTGGTGAGTAGTGAATGTATGTGAAAAATGGAGGCATAAAGCATCGTAATTGACTGAGTCTTGAGTTTAGACAGTTGGAAGGTGAAGAAGAAGGTGGTTGTTGTTAGTGAAGGAGTTGGGCTGATGAAGGTGGGGATGCTACTCACTTGACTGCATCTTCTGGAATCCTGGGCAATTTTTTTCGTTCTCTCCAGCTGCTTTGCTACCTCTGATGATAGGCCTTGAGGAGGAAAAGCCTCCAAAATTAGTGTAAGCCTTTCACACATGCTCAAAGGACGTGATGTTCATTGCTTTACTGTGTCAGGGTAACCATATGGGTGCTCCTTAATGTGTGCAGATTTCTAAACAAACTGGTGTTCTGTGGGAACACCACAAAATCCCTGATCCATGAATCAGCTACTGCTTGGTGGGATGAAGGAGATTAAAACAGTTGTCAGTAATTGTTTTCCAAGGTGCTGTGAGTGTGTACAAATTTCAGAGACCTGTAGTGTAAGGCTGTGGGTGTTTCCAGAGTGTCCTTGTGTGTCCAGATCTGGGACTGGTAACTTCCTTGTTGGCTGATGAAGGACTCAGTCCCTTCAAAATACAGCCTTGCTGAAAGTTCAGAGACCTTCTCACTTGCCTTTCTCCTGAAACCTTAATGCTAGGGAAATGGAGTCTGGGTCTGATCTGTTTCTGTATTCTTTTCTGGAGTCCACAAAGGGTGACTTAATCTGTGTACTTCATATCCCAGCAGATTAGGAGGAGTTAACGTTATTTAGGTCTTAATTCATGGAAGGTTCTAACTGTTAAACTGGGTGTCTGATGGTGATGTAAATAGTTTAGTTGAAGGTTGAACGAATGAGTATTAGAGAAGGGAATGGTGGTAACTTCAGCTGAATCTGACCTGATTTCAGTTGCTTCTTCAAAGGTGAGGAAATTCTGCATAGGGAGGGGCAAAGAGGAGGATGTGCAGATCCAAGATGAATGTGACTTGAGTCTTTTACTGTTAAGTGTTAATGGCCAAAACCCTGTAAAAGGTTGTGGATACCTAGAATGTGGGTATTTGATGGGGTTTGGATATAAGTGTGAGAACTCAAGCCATAGAATCAGTACTTGCTTGAACTTACAGCAGACAACTGTGCTTATATTCACTTTTCATTTTACAGAGTAAATTTTTTTGTTCCTCAGGCATTCTTTGTGTGGCTGATCAGTGTCATGGACTTAAAGAGCTGGCTTTGAACTACTACATATTAAGTGATGAACTGCTGCTGGCTCTTTCAAGTGAAAAACACGTCGATCTCGAACACCTTCGCATCGATGTCGTGAGTGAAAATCCCGGACAAGTTCAATTTCACACCATTAAAAAGCAAAGCTGGGATGCTCTTGTGAAACACTCCCCCAAAGTCAACATTGTGATGTATTTCTTCTTGTATGAAGATGAATTTGATGCTTTCTTCAGAGAGGAAACACCTGTTACACACCTGTACTTCGGTCGTGCAGTGAGCAAGGCGATGTTGGGTCGCATTGGCATGAACTGCCCCCGGCTGATCGAGCTGGTCGTGTGCGCCAACGGACTTCAGCCTTTGGATAATGAACTCATCCAGATTGCTGAGCGCTGTAAGAACTTAACAGCCATGGGACTGGGGGAATGTGAAGTCACCTGCAGAGGTTTTATTGAATTTGTAAAGATGTGTGGGGGCAGGCTTACTCAGCTTTCCATTATGGAGGAGGTGCTGATTCCAGATAGTGATTACAGCTTAGATCGGCTTCATCTGGAAGTCTCCAAACACCTTGGAAGAATGTGGTTTCCTGATATGATGCCAACATGGTAAATTCTGTGTGTTTGTGGATAAAATGGTAGAATCGGGGTATTGCTTTCTATGCAAATAAAAAATTTAAAAATTAAATGTGAAAAGTTTCTTCCAGATTTGAGTTTTTCTTCCTTGTGAAAACCTCTAGTAGACTAACAGCAAAACACTCTACAATATTAATTGTATATTGAAATAGAAAATAGATTTAAGTGTACTTAACAGTTCTGAAAGTATGTCTGTGGTTTACAGGTGCTTCAGACTTCAGTGAATTTGGGCTTCTCTGAGCTTCAGTTTAAACGTTCCATTTACTTTAAAGTGGGGTTTTTTGGGGTTTTTTATGTCTTTGTTTAGTCTTTCTGATCTAGTCAGAAGAGGAATAGAGAAACAATTTTCCTTTAGGAAATCTATCTGTGGAAAGCTGGATAGAACTTTGAGTACAGTATTATTTGTCATGATGTTTTATATAGCTGGTTTTTTAAATTATTCATGTTTTAATTGTAAAAGCATGTATATTAAAATACACTAGCTCGGGCTAATCAGATACGATCTTTCTTAATTTGTGGCAGTATAATAAAATGTTAATAAGCTTATGCTTACCAAAAACTTTACAGTTTTAAATTGCACTTTAAGTAATTTTGTCAGATGACAGAAACTAGAGAATGCATTGTACAGTAGGTTGGGGTTTTTTTATGCATTAAAAAGATGGGAAAGATTTTGTTAAACTTATTGATTTTAAAAGTTTGGTTCTAGATTGATTGCTTGAGTGAGTAATAAAGCACTTTGGAAACTGTCAGGACAATAAGGAATAGCTTTGGATTTGGGCTCAACTGTGTGATCAAAGACTGATGTCTGCTGTTCCATGCTTTCATTACTAAGAAATAAGAAGGATTTCATAAATGTGGCTAGTAAGAAGGAAAGATCAAATGCAATATAGTTGTCTTTGATCCATTTCTATTTGGAATCAAGGATTTAGAGCACTTATATTTGTCACTTAGAGGCTAAAATGGACTGTAGTAATCTTACCTGTATCTTACAGAGCTTTGTATAAGCCCTGATTTCTAGAGAAAAGCTTGCTGGAGGTAATCCTGAAATATTTAATTCAGGACTGTTTAATACTTGTTGTTATTACCTGTTTTTTGAGAGAGATTGTATTATATTTATTTTCTTAAAAGGGGAAGGGCATGATGAGTTGATGTAAATTAGAGTATGTATTTTTGTGTTAACATTTTGCACACTGTAAACTCAAATGCATTGTATATAAATTTTGCTGTAATGATTTTGGTGCCACACTTGTTCTATCTTCCTATTGATAATGAGAAGTGTACAAGAATGTGCTGACGCTGTTTGTCACTGTTGTGAATTAACCCTGGCTGGCAGCTGAGCCCCTCACAACCAGAGCGATGAGGGAGAGAATCAGAGGGTAAAAGTGAGAAAACTCATGGCTGGAGATGAAGAGTTTAATAGTAAAGCAAGAGCCACACAAGCAGGCAACTCCAAAAAAGGGAATTCATTCACCACTTCCATCAGCCCTCTCCAGGAAAGCAAGGCTCCATCACACATAAACATCCCCGTTCCTCCTTCTTCCCCCAGCTTTATATGCTGAGCCTGGTGTCATACAGTATGGAATGTCCCTTGGGGCAGCTGGGCTCAGCTGTCCTGTCTGTGCACCCTCAGCCTCCTCCCTGGTGGGGCAGTACAAGAAGCAGAGCAGGCCTGGACTCTGTTGGCAATGCTCAGCTACAGCAGAAACATCCCTGTGTCATCAGTGCTGGTGCCAGTACACAGCCACTGCTCCACTCTAGCTCCTGTGAAGAAAATGAGCCAGAACCAAAACCAGTGCATCCACATTAGAAAATAACGTGTGTTTCTTCCCCGTTTCCACAAAACAACACCTAAAGGGTTAAACCACCCTTTGCTTGGACACAGTTGTTCCCAGCTGGAAGCCCAAGGATTTAAGCTAACACCCAGACCTGAGTCAGTAATGGTTTATTGCCTGCTGCACAGTTAAGAAGCATCTGACTCTGGTTAGTAGAGGCTGTGAGCTGAGCACTTCCATAATCCAGGGGATTATAATTTAAACACAGAACTGAAACATTTCCAAACAGTATTTGGTTTAAGATATGTGGTTTGCTTTAAAAGGAAATGTAATAAAGTGGTTTAATCTATGCACTGATATTAGACTCATTCCTCTGTTGCACTGTGTCCTGTTAGGGTTCTGTCCTGCTAGAAGCCGTGTATGTGACAAACCTTGGGAGAGACTGGAGAATGGCAAATTCGTCATTGTTATTTCGTGTTTGTGCCTGAACCCTGAGGATTTCTGACATGTCAACTGTAAAATGGAGTGTGGACAAAGCTTGTGGGTGTTCGGGAAGTCCTCGAGTCCTCGGTGTCCCTCCAGCCAACAGAACAGGGTTAGTGTGTTTATAAGCACTGGTGACAGAGTTACCGTTCAGGGGGAAACTCTTAAAGGACTGCTTTGGACATTGTCCCTTTGTCTGTCCCTGTCACTAAGGCAGTGTTTCTGTGAAGCCATGAATCACAGAATTGCTAAGGCTGGAAAGGACCCTTAAGGTCATCAAATCCAGCTGTCGAATGTCAGCTTGCTCCAGCTCCAAGCTTCCAGTTAAACATTGATGAATGTTGGCATTTTTGATGCACTGATTTTGTGGAGCATTTGTTCTGCTCCCTGATCTGAACAAGTGAGGCCAGCTGGTGCTTGGAGAAGCTGACGGGAGTGTGCCTTCTCTGCCACAGGAGGGAGTGAGTGCTTCGCATTTAGCTGATTCTTCAGACTTGGAGAAAGCTTGTAACTAGTCATTGCTAATTTCCTGATTCTCCGGTAAATGCAAATTCCAGCAAAAATTCAAATCGTTTTATTGTTTTGTGAGTCCCTGTTGCCACTCAACAGACACTGCTTGTGTGAGGCTCAAAGTATTGAACAGGCAATCGTATAAGCTGTTGTACGTGGGAAGAAAAAACAACTTTTGGATGCTGAGATGGATTTATTTTGAATTTACTGCATTTCCATTTCAATCTCTTTGCCCTTTCCCCCTTTCAAGATTGCTTGTAGGATCCGAGTGGTCGCAGTTCTCAATGTGGATATGAGATGTGATCCCAGGAAATACTCTTTGCATTGGCAACATTCTCCCAAGGACTTGTCCCTTGGAAATTGCACCGTTGTATCTTACGGGATGGATACAGAGTAGTTTTACGCAGAATCCTGGTGAAAAACCAAGAGGAGGGAAAGCATCAGATGACTGATGAAGCATTTGTTCTTCTGTACTAACTCTGTTTCAGAAATATTAACAATTTCTGTCTTGTCCTTTCCACTGAGATAGCAATAGGGGAAATACAAAAATAGCAAAGACACTGTGGTCATAAAAATTAGGTAGTGGTTGGAATGATTGACTTGGTAGAAGAGGGAAGATGGAAGGCAGGGAGAAGGTTGCAATTTGTGCTGTAGGAAAGGGAAAAGCTTGAAGATGTTCTGTAGAACTCGGTTATCTGCATTGTAGCAGGAGCAAAAAGTTCTGCATGTAAGTGGATAGAAGAAAACATGGCTAAAGTACCTGGCTAACTGCAAGGTAATGCATCCTGTATGAGCTTGAGACAAAGAAATGTTAAATAAAAGATAGCTATTTACCTGATCCCCTGATTTGGACTCCATCATCAATGGCATTTCCATTGTGGAAGAATTTAACAGGCCCAGAGAGCTGGCCAGAGAAGGGAGCGTACACGGTCGCCCCGTCAGCACAGATGACATCCACTGCCCGGTGCTTCCCTTTGCCATTGCGTCTGAAAACAAACGCATCAATACAGACATCTCTGGTCAGGCCCAGTGTTACAGAGAGAGGTCAGACAGCACGTGGTGAGATCTGGGAATGTGTTGTTAGGACAGAAATAGTGTCAGTAAACTGGCTGAAGGATCTGCACAGGGGGTGATGTGCCATGTAGGGTGGATGACCTGTAGGAGTTGGAGAAAAATGCCTTTCTTCCAGGTCTTTAAATAAAACCATAGAGACACAGAAGGTTCGGTTGTGTGAGGGACATCAAGTCCAACCTTCCACTTGAGTTAGGAGTGTTCCCAACACTAGGTCACATCAGGCATGGCTTAGTCTGGGGAGGTGTTTTGAACCATGTGGGCAGCCTAAAAGTTTCCTCAAGTCCAATCCTTCAAAGCTCTAATTCTTATGTGACCTAAACAGAGTTCAACTCTTATTTTCGTGGAAGAACAACAAAACCCCATGTGTTGCAATTATTATATTACCTTGGAGCTCCATAGTATCCACAGCCATACTTATCACAGCCTCTTATCTCGTTGGTAGGGTTCCCAGCACACACTGCGGCCCAGCGTCCGTCCTGTTGTTGCGATGGTGGAACAGCTTTGAAATACAGGAACACAGCACATCAAAGTTAACTTCTAGATTGTTTTAAACTTGCATGTTTGCAACTACTATGTTTGATTAACAGTTAGGTAAGAACATACTGAAATTACATCACATGCTTGTAGTTGGATTTTTCTCCCCAAAATTTGTCGTCCTTTAGGAAATGTAAATGGAATGTAGATCTAAGCTGGATGGTGTTGTTTCTAGATTAGGGTTATTTCATAGAAGAAACATGCTTTAAATACAAAAATTCAAAAATACTATCACAGGTCCTAGAGTGCAAATCTACTCTCGTTCTGAGTTGTGTTTTTTGTTGTTAAGGGTTTTTTTACCAGGCGTAAGCAGATGAGTGGGATCAGAGTGGTCGCAGTTCTCAACGTGGATATGAGAAATAATGCCAGGATATACTTTTTGCATCGGCAGCATTCTCCCGAGTTGCTGCCCTCTGCGGATTTGGCCGTGGTACCGGATGGGGTGAATGCAGACGAGCTTCACACAGTAACCTGGGAGAGACGGGAGAGGAAGCGAGGTCAGGAAACATCAGCTGCATCTGCTCCTGGGGTGAGCAAGAAGCATTCCCTGCCAGCCTCTTACTGGAGACTGTTAGTATGAAGCAGAAATGAAGTCAAGGTACCAACAATCATGAAATCAAAATTACTGTATTTGCCAGGGCAAAAAGGAGAAAAGGGAGTTGGAAAATAGAGACAGGAAAACATCCTCTCAGCAAAACTGAGGACATGTTTCCGGTGCTTTATTTTTACTGTTTCCTATTTTTTGATTTGGGGTTGTTATTTTCCTGCTACCTGTTTTTCAACTCCTTTCTTCCCTCCTCTCCAAGAAAAGCATAGGAAAGGACTACATCCTGCTGGTGCTGTCTTCCAGTATTTCAGCGTGCTAGAGAGGGTGTGACACTAACCAACACTGTGCTCGAATTTAAGGACCACAGAAACCTTGCTAAAGTAAATGAAGTGATTACTTGTGCATGCTTCACAGCACACCTGCTGTTAAGTTACTTGCCTGATCCCCTGATTTGGACTCCATCATCAATGGCATTTCCATTGTGGAAGAATCGGATGGGTCCCGAGAGCTGCCCGCTGAAAGGAGCGTACACCGTGGCTCCATCCGAGCAGATGACATCCACACCCGCGTGCTTTTCTTTGCCACCGTGCCTGGAGGCAGAAATACAGAAGTAGAGACATCTCTCAGGGTTGATGTCATGTATCACTTGGTCACAATGCAGGATGATAGCTGAAGCTTGTCTAACAAAAGTTTTTACCTGCAATGAAATTGGTCAGAAGTAGCAGGTTTGAAGCATCTTTTTTGTTGTTGTTGTTGCAAATTGTTCATGTTACTCTGAACTTCTTTAGAGTGGGATGCAATTTCAAATTTAAGCTTATTTTTTATTTTCGCAAGTTCATGGGGTATTTCAAACTATTATAGAAAAGTACAATTTTTTTACCCCAAAAAACATCTGTGCCCATGTAAAATAGAATCTTATGTTTGGCATTTTCTCACTTGGAAATTTAGAAGTTGCATAACGAAGATGGACACTTACAGATCCTGGAGAGAGGAGATGACAGGAAAATACAGGAGTGATTCCACATAAAAAAGCATTTTTTCAGAGAAATATAACCTGTTGTTTTATGAGGTCTCTTCTTAATGATGCTGACAGATTTTTCGTTTGTGTAAATGAATTTACTCAGCTTCCTGTAAGCTCCTGCTGAGTGTTAATTAAATTTCTGGAGTATAAGCAACAAGGACAAATGATGCAAATCCTTGAAATACTTCCATTTTCTTTACTCTGTCTGCAGTTCATGTAACAGTCCTGCTGCTTCGCCCCTGCCCTGCATCTGTTAGCAGCAGTGGTATCACTGTGCTTCTGTAAGATTGCCAAGGAATATCCCAAAAATGAGTAAGAGGTCCCGCAGACAACAGTATTCTCTCATTCTGGGTGTCAGCCCTGTTTAACTGTTCCCTTTCTCCTGCCTGAACATCTGATTTAGGAAAGCAAAGTGCCCCTCGGTGCCCAGGCTCTGCTGTGTTACCTGTCAGCACCGAAATTCCCGCAGCCGTATCTGTCGCAGCCGCGGATCCGGTTGGTGGGATTCCCGCTGCAGATCTGTGCCCAGTGTTGGTGCTGTTGTTGGGGCGGGTGTGCATCCAGCTGCTTGGTGAAAACTTCTCATGGAAAAGAAGAAAAACGGGAAAAATTCGACCATATTCTTAGTCCAGTGCAACAGAAAGTGTTCAGGTGCAAAACAGGGTGTTGAAAGTGAAAGACATGGGCTCAAAGGAGTTTGTAATTTCAGAAACTGTAGGTAAAAGGACATTTTACAACCTGCTGTATAGACTTCATCCACTTTTTCCTGATGTCTTATTTTAAGTTATATACACTAAAAAGAAAGCAAAGCTATAGATAAAGATTTTTAAAAATAGTTTGCGAAATAAACTATTTTTACTTTCTAATGTTGCTGGGTTAATGGTTGCACTTGATCTTAGAGGTCTTTTCAAACCTTAAGGGTTTTATGATTCTTTCTGAAATCTCCAACTACTTCAGTATATGTCTCTTGATGCGCATCTAATTCCATATTTTATAATAGTTATGACTGTCCATTACCATCATTTTTCATAAAACTAGAGAGAAAAACCACCAGCATTATTTGTGTTCAACTGAATTTCAAAAATTCATTATTGTCTGCCTAAACCCAGTCAAACCCAGCTGCATTACAGCAATCTCAACTCACCAGTGGACACCAAGCTGACCAGAGCGACCAGACTGAGGGCTGGCATTTTGGGGCCGTGTCACCCGTGTTCTTTGATCCAGTCAAAGACATTGAACAGCTGCCAGCTGAGGTATTTATGTGTTTCTGAAAGCCCAAGTCTGTTGTCTTGGCCAATCAGTGTAGAGCAAAGTATTGCAGCTCCAGGCAGGTGGTGTTGCCATACTGGGAACTCTGGATGTCTACAGGCTCTAACAGTTGGTAGAGCTGGTTGGGAAAGATGGATAAACTGATTGGGCTCTTAGCACACAGCAACAGATGGAAATGAACAACCCCACATTTCAGGAAACTCTGGCTGAGCTGTGTCTTAACACCTTTTCTTCCCCATCCTGAAGCAAGGGCACATTTAGGCCAAAAATGGTAGGAACCACAAATATGGTTCAGAGGACTGGGCTGAAGGGATAAGGTGGTCAAAGCTCCAGAGTGGATGTCACCAGTTTGTCCTTTGCTGCTCAGTCCCCCCTGGGTGTTTGTGCCCACCAGAGCTTTGTGACTGAAAACATAGGAAGTGTTTGGTGTTCATGAGTATTGACTTAGGCTAAGAAATACAGATGCTTTTGCATCAAAACATCTCTTTTTTTCTGGTTCAGCTGAAATTGTCAATTATTTCACTTAAATCCATGAAGTCTGTTCACTGAAACCCTAGTTTTTAACAGTGTAATACTTATTAAAACATCTTCAAGTTATGAAACAACAGTTGCAAACGCAAATTGCATGGGCAAAACTGACCTGGAGGTCAACAATTCTAGGTTTTAAAGTGATGCCTTTAGTGCCTTCTTGGTTTCAGCTATTGTACTATAAAGCAAACTCCGTTGTGTCTCTTGTAATCCTTCAGTTTGATTTTTCTGCACTACTTACAGAAAAGCATTAGATTTTCTTTACAGACATGTCTCGGATAACATGAAATTTAAATGAGTCATGGTGCTTTCACATAAATTATCTGATATTTTAAGTTACAGAAACCTCTGGAAATCCTGCAGATTTTATTCAGAGAAGAAACAGATGTGTCTCTGCCCCACTTCTAGTTTGCAAAAGCATCTGCACACTGTGTTTTCTGAAAACCTCCATGGAACAAACAGTTGGAGAGACATTTTTCACTTGTGTTTCCAAGCTTTCCTTTACAGCCAATATTTAATCCCCAAACAATGTTTTAGCCCTCCCTGGGGTATGACAAGTGGTTTGGCTGGTTTTATCTCTGCTGCTTTCTTCTCCGTCCTGCCAGGAGGAACTGCTGGTTTCCACACTCACAACCACCAAACAGATATTTATGTTAAAGTTATGTCCCTTCAGTCCAGTTTGGATGGGGCTTTTGGTTGTAATTTCTGTAACATAATGGAGCCTTGGCTGATAAATGATACAGTGTGCTGGTAAGGGCTCTCAGTGGGTATTCAGGGTTTGGGAATGCTGCTTATCCCTGAACTGAAAGGTGGGGTGTGTGGCTTTGTGTGATCCTTGCCAGAAACAACCTTCATTGCTTATTCCCCTTCATTTGACACAAGCTCTCTGCAAACCCCCTGAGCTCTCCTTAACAGCAGCAGTCAGCAGGGGAGGTGGAATCTGTGGCATTTTCAATGACGATTTCATAGCAGAGGAGTAGTAAAATGTTTCTGAGCCTGGCTAGCTCCATACTGGCTGCTGGAAGCTTTTTTCCTACTGCAATCAAAACCATTTAAAAATAAAGATTTTTTCAGGGGATGCCTGGCCATTCCCAGTTGAGAGATGTCCAGTGGGATTTCTGCAGTAATGATCTCTCTTAACCAGATTATATTTCTGATTTATTTCAGTTTGCAGTGGGAGAATTTTAAATACCTCGTTAGACAACTTTAGCCTGGGGCAGACCTGCCTTGAAAAGCTACTGATTTTTATAGACTCCTGTGAACTCACATGCTCCAAATTTTACCAAGGAAAGAATTGCAGCACTTCAATCCACTCTACAAAGTCCTGTGAAGGAAAGGCTTAGTGTAAAGCCAGCCAAGCTGGCAGGGACAAGAAGCGAAGGTGTTACGGGTGCACAGACACTGAAGAAGCTTTTCCTTGAGTCCTGTTTTGCAGTCTGGTGCTTTGTAAAATGGCTCTAAGCTGCCTGTTCTTTGCAATTTTTTTCCCCATCTCTCCTGTGTGCAAGGATGACTCCAAATTGCTCATAACTGTGTACATTTATTTTTATTTCTTCTCTGTAAGGAATCCTAACAGGATTGTATCTTGCTCTGGCCTTTCAAAAACACATCAAAATGCCATTGCTACTGCAATATATCTAATACACTTGTGGTAAAGTACTCTTAATAAAACAGCTTTCAAGAGTAGGATGATGCAGTTGGGATGCCTCAGTGCATTCCCCATCTCTCCTAGGTGAGCTGGCAGGTGCAGATCTCTCACCTCGGGCATGAGGAAGCTGAGAACCAAAGTTGGAGGGATTCCTGTGTTGGGCACCCAAAAAGTTAATTTAACAGTTGGTAGGTGCAGTTGTGAAAGACACAAATTGGCCACTTATCATCCAGTAACAGAAGGATATGGAACAACCCCCGGGCATTGCACAGTGCCGGGAGCTGCAGTTGCACCATTTCCTTCCCTGTGCTGGGGAGCGGCCACGGAGATGGAGAGGAGCCAGGTGGGTTAAATTGGGAAATGCTGATTCCTTACTCCTGCACAGGGTGTGAGGTCCCCATTTGCTTCCTTTTATGTCAGTAGTAACTCACTTGGCTGTGTAAGGAAACCCTTCAAGGTCTTCTGATGGACTGAGCAATAGCTCAGCAGGCAAATGGGAGTGTTTGGGCTGATATCACTGAATCACAGAATAATAGACTGGTTTGGGTTGGAAGGCAACTCAAAAACCATCTCGTTCCAACCCCCCTTGCCGTGTACAGAGACACCTTCCACTGGACCAGGTTGCTCGAGGCCCCATCCAACGTGACCTTGAACTCTTCCAGCGATGGGGCAGCCAGAGCTTCTCTGGGCAACCTGTGCCACGGCCACAATACCTTCACAGGGAAAAATTTCTTCCTAATATCCCATCTAACCCTGCCCTCTGTCAGTTTAAAGCCATTCCCCCCTGTCCTGTCACTCCAGGCCCTTGTCCCAAGTCCCTCTCCAGTTCTTTTGCAGCCCCCTCAGGCATTGGCAGGGGCTCTCAGGTCTCCCTGGAGCCTTTTCTTCTCCAGGTGAACACCCCCAGCTCTCCCAGCCTGGCTCCAGAGCAGAGGGGCTCCAGCCCTTGGAGCACCTCCATGGCCTCCCCTGGTCTCGCTCCACCAGGTCCACATCCTTCTGATGTTGAGAACCCCAACAGGCAGAGAAGGACTTGAGCCTGATGCTGTCCTGGAGAAATCCCTCCTTTGCTGTTCAGCTTTTCCGAGATATCCTGATTCTGCTGTGTAAATGATGCCATATTTCTGGAGTGTAAACTGCCAGTTACCAGGGCTTTTGGATGGTACCTGCCATGAATGTGTCCAGAAACCCTGCAAACGTTAGACTAGTCCCCCTTAACTAATTAATTATCTTAACATTATGTGTTAATAAATAAAGTTGCGTAGTAGAGGAATGGAATAAGATTTTTGGAAGAAAAAACCCAGAAAACTGAGATATGCCTGAGCAATGGTAGTGGGGCCTTTGAGCAGAAACATCAGCAAAGCCAGGGCCAAACCCTGAGCCAGAGCAAATTCACCCCAGCACCAAACCCTCTGGTTTCCTGTCAGCCACGCTGCCTCCCACTTCTGCTTGCCCACAAGTGAGGGCTGGTTTCTCCATAGTTTCCTTTACACGGCTGGATTCAACCAATGTCCAAAAATTGATAAAGCCCTTCCTCTTTGCCACCTCTGCAGGGTTGTTCCCCAGTGAACTGGATAAATGAGTGCTGTGCATTTTATTTCTTAGTCATTTTACAATATCACAACTGTAGGCTTGCCGGGTTTGTTGGCAGGTGATTGAAAAAGTAAATCTTCCTCCTATATCTATCTGTATCTATATCTATATCTAATCTATATCTATATCTATATCTATATCTATATCTATATCTATATCTATATCTATATCTATATCTATATCTATATCTAATCTATATCTATATATCTAATCTATATCTATATCTATATCTATATCTAATCTATATCTATATCTTACCTTTGGCCTGGTCCTTCTTGGCTAGCCCAGAGTGTTTCATGTGGGAACAAGTCAGTGCTGAGCACTCATCTCCCAGCTGAGCTGTGTACGACAGGGTATTAAATATCCCTAAAAGCTGTTTCTCTGAAAAATGAATCATATTCTATGTGCTAATCATTATAAAATGAAATATATGTTGAGAAAATACTGTAGAAGAATTCACTCGTGCCTGTGCAGCGCGGGCTTTTGTAATGAAAATCCAGTGGGCACAACGTAAACCAAATTGCACCGGACAATAATTCCAGCTTCTGGTCATTGAGATGAGAGGAATTTTGCCCCAGCGATTAACTAAGCCCCGTGTACGTGGCTGAGATTGTAGTTCTGGTGGGATATCAGCAGGCTGCGCTCGCTGACCAGCAAAAGGCAGGGCTGGGCCTGCCGTGTTAAGGAGATATCAGGCTCTGGGAGGTGCGAGTATCCTGCCCTTCCTCTTTGCTAAGTGTGAGTTGAAGACAAAGCTGAAGTTGTGCCACTGCACAATTCGGATTGAAGGCTCCATCTCCAATTTATTTTGCCCTAATTAACAAACTTGCCTAAGCCTGAGGCAGGCTGGTTTCAGTAGGGAGGATTAAAGAACACAAAGTATCTTTTTGCTACCTGTGTTCTATCTGCTGGGGAGGACAAAGCTTTGGCTGAATCCTCAGAAAGTCCTTTAATGCTTGAGGAAATAGGAGGGCATAGTATAGTTTTGGGTTGCAACTTTAGGCAGTTAGTCTGGGACCTTGTGGCACAAACTTATAAAACAAAGGGCACAGAAGGAAATTAATCTCTGCAGAACTGGTGCAGAAACAGCAACTCTGCACGGCTGAGTTTGTTGGCTCCCTACTCAAAAGCTCAATTCTCCCTGTTTCTTCCCCCAGCAGCCCTTCCCCTCACCTTAAATATTTCTAGAACTGAGTGTTTTACCAGCTCTTTATTTCTCTCCCAGAATCAGCTACACATTGTATTTTTCCTTCCTCTAGACCCAGTTAATTTTTAATAGACTGAGAAGATAAAACTGGATTTACTTATCCTGTTTGCCCCAGCTGGTCTGTAACTTGAAACAGAAAGTGATATTTACTTATTCTCCTCTGCTACCAGGTGACAGCCGCAGCTAAAACTGGAAGGTTTTATGTAGGAGCATTCCTGTGCTGCTGGAAAAATTCTGGTTAAATAATGAATCCCCGAAAATGTTTGTGAAACCAATCTGTGGGACACACTGGAAAAGTGCTGAGCTGTGGTCATTAATGTATAGGTGAAAATGTTACTTGAGGAGGAGCAAAGCTGGGGTGCTGCTGGAGGCTCAAAGCCCTGCTCAGTCACAAAAGTCAGCTCAGTTCTCATTAGGATTTGCATGGAGAGGTGGGGGTTTGAGTGGGATCTTCTCTTTTCAAATATAAGTTGATAACTGTGTTAGAACCTGGAATTTTAAACAAGTGAATCGTAGGTGGGAGTCTTTCTTTCCTGAGGGCAACCAACTTCATGACAAAAATTTTTAAAAAATTGTCAACCTGGATAACACTGGAGACTTTTGCTGAAATATAAGCAAAGAAGGAAAAGAAGGAAAAGTGTTGGGGTTTTTTTCACAAATTTTCACAACTCAATTGCACTGACTTGTCTTCAATGTCTGGTCACTATCTGCCTCTGCAAGTGGGGCTGAATATTTACGTGGACATGCTGATTTTTCATTCATAGCAAAATTAAAGTGGTTCCTGGGGAGGGTGAATAAGACAGCAGGTTAAGCACCTCTCACAGGTGCAGCAAATACCCTTCTGTAGTTAGAAGAAACAAACATGCTGCCAGGACATGCACAGCCCCCACAGAAGCAGCTTCCCTGCTTCTCCAGGGCAGGAGTTGCGCCAGGCACTACGTGAGCCTGCAGCACTTGCAGAGCACTTGAGCCCTTGACACTCCCAGTAGCACGCTGGCAGCCTTGCCCTGAGCAGCCCTGTCCTGTTCACAAGAGCTTGCTGTCCCGGGAAAGTCTTCAGCTGGTTTACGAATGGAAAGAAATGCCTCACTTGGACAAAAAGAAACCTGGGTGTGCCAAGGCAATCCTGAGGCAGGAGTCTGGGGAAAAGGAATGACTTACTTCATCAATGTTGTTTTATGGCTTTGGTGATGGGCCCCAGGGAAGATTTCGGTTTCAGCTTTATACAGGTTTTTTCTCCCCAGCTGCCTTAAAAAAGCAGAACCCAGCCCAAACTCTATGACAGCACCAAAGACATTCAAAGCAATTTGTAGTGAAGCAGCCCTTTAATAATGCGATTTTCCATGTTTAAGCACATGTGAAATTTCTGGCTTATTAAAGAAATCTTCATTTTTGGCTGCAGGAAAGCAGTGAAGTCCAAGAGGAGTGAGCTGCAGCAGGGCTCAGGCTGCTGAGCTTTGAAGATCCATCTCCTCCCACCATCCTTTGTCCCCTCTGCATCAGCCCCCATCCAAGAGAACAGTGATGAGCAGGATATGGTAACAGCTTTAAAGCAGGTGTTGTACATTACTCTGACTCTGGTCTTGCTCGGATAACCACCAGTATTTTGTTCATGGATACTTCTGAGGTGGAACAACTGCTTGAGGCTGGGTGGTTTCCACTCTACTGCAGTGACTGCCTACGCCCAAGCAATGCCTCACGAGTCGGGGGCTGGAGCTTTGACCCTGATGTGCAGCCCTCTGCTTACAGGTTGGGACAGGATCTCTCAAGGCACAGTTCTGGATATGAACATGGAATATAACTCCTCAGTCACCCTTTGCATGGGCACCAGGATGCTGATTCACTCCCTTCTTATGGGGCCACTGTACTCAATGGGTTTGATGTAAAACATCTTCACGTAGAATCCTGTTAAAGTGGGAGAATGGAGGGAGAAACTTGCTCCTATGAAATGGTTTCAAAGCCTGGCAAAGTTGTAACATTCAGCAGAAAAATACAAATGACAATAAAATGATAAGAGATTTAGTAGCAATGCTTTAAGAAGAAGCCAAGAGTTGACATTGGTGTGTGTGAAAAGCTAAGCAGGCACCATCCCCGCTGGGCTCTGGGAAGAGGAAGGGAAAATTATATGCTGGCACTGGAGGTCTGACCTAAAAGGGTGCAGGAAATCTCTAATGCCTTCCCTAAGTAAAAGAGCCCAGGTCCTAGGCAGTCTGCATTTATTTTATGTATTCTTTGTGAAGTCGAAGGGGATTGCATTAAAGACAGAAACATCACTGGATACGCTCTGAAATGATCTTTAGTAAAGATCTAAAGTAAAAGGCTTTTAAGAAATCAGTCATGCTGTTAGTAATCAATATGCCTCAGCCGATTCTTGCCTATTCAATCGACATCATTTCTTCAAGAAAATGTTTCCACAACCCTTGACCAGCTGATGCTGGGCTGGAGTTGGCTTCAGAGCCTGGTGGAGACCAGAGGAGGTGTTTCAGCTCCAGACAAGCCCCTGTAGATCAGCCAGATGAGGTGGGGGCATCGCGCTGGTCCTGTTACATGAGGGGTTTTAAGCCCCTGCTGTCTTCCCATGCCTTGTTCTCCCATTTGGATCCCTGTGTGATTTTTTTCTCAAGAAGAAACACTCTCAGTGTACTGTTTCCCTGTTTGTCAGATGTCATACATAGAAAGGGGAAAATATTTGACAGTAAAATTTTGAAACAATACGTTTAGACAGCCTATATAGGCAAAAAAATCACAGTAGCTACTTCTGTGCAATGCTTCCCGTGCCCAGAGCTCAGCTAAACCAAGCCAGAGAACATTGCATCATCCTAAATTCATTTTGTTAATTATCAATTTTGTTTGAGAGATCAAAGAGTAGAAATGAATGAGTGAAGTAATTTTGTATGTTTCCTCAGAAGCTCAGAAAATGAGTGGTTTTTTTCCTAATTCTGATAATAAATATCCTGAGGGCCACATACTCTGTGTTTCTTGTGTGTTGCACGCTCAGCTTAGAGCAGTGGAGGTGAATGCACCATGGTGAGATGCCACAGGGAAACCCACCAGCTTCAAGGGCATCCTTTGAACACAACAGCAGGGTCACCAGCCCGTGACATCTCTGATGCTCCCCTGAGCCACAGGAGAGCAGCCACCACCGCTGACTTCTGCTCCTGTCCCCAGAGAGGGGGGTCACCAACACACTGGACTGCAGAAAATGTGCTCCAGCTCTTGTGCCACACTGGGAAATACAGGTTAAGAGCTCTTTGGAAATCTGGATTTCCGGGCTGCAGATGGGTTTCTCTGGGGTTTTTTAATGAACTTCTGCCTGGCTGCCACTAGTGTAGGAGAGGGGAAGATGGTGAAGGTCTGCAAGGCACAGCTCCTGGCACCCCTCCGGGACAACTGTTGGCTTCGCTTTGATTTTGGTAACTGCAATGAGAGGTTTTTACACTGAGTGAATGAAACATGGAAAACATCAAATTACTTGCTGACATTTTGCATTATACCCTGAGATAAAGATCAGGGAGGTAAAGAGTGATTAATGAAGGTTTTGTGTGAGCTGTGCCAGAGCAGGGGATGCTTTGCTCACCTCCACTGCACCCACCACGCTGCGTTTCATGGGGGTTACAGCCTTATTCTGACTCTGAGCAACATCCCAAGGCTTGGAGCAATGCAGATAACCAACCAGTTGCTTCACCTTTTGCTTGTTCCTAACTGGATCCAAAGGTGGTTTTTTTTTAAATTTGCAGGAAAACTGTTAGCAGACAGGCGGCAGTGATTGGCAATTCCTGAATTTGCATTGATGGCAGGAGTGTGGAAGAGGTAAAGCAGGACAAGGAAAGCAAAGCAAGGGCAGGGTGATGTAGGCAGTGAAGGGTCTCTCGCTGGGAAGGAGATGGGGGAATTGTGTGGGAGGTAAGTGAGGCAGGGTGGATTTTTCCTCATCTCACACAGTGCTGGGAGACCTGAGAAAACAGGAGATGTGTGTGAGGCACAGGCAATTCTCTTTAGCTGTGGCTGCAGAGCCTAGATAGTCTGAAGGGGAAAAAGTCACAAAAAACCCCCAAACACTGCAGCTCTGCAGGCTTTGCAGGACACCCTGTGGTGCAGGAATGCCCACTGCTCTGTATTTGGGGGTCACACCAGGGAGAGTGGGTGCCTTGCTTGCAAAGGGGTGAATAAGTAGCAAAATGGTGAACAGCTCATGTGCAAGTAAGCACCACAGAGCAATCAAATTAAATGGAATTCAAGTAAGATTAAATTTAAAAGACAATGGCATTAAATTCTAGCTCTAAAACTCATAAAACTCTCTAAAAGCAATTTCCAAAATCGTAACCATGCTGAGATCTAATAAAGTTTTCACTAAAGAGGAAGTGCTTGACTCAGTCTGTCACTTAGCAATAGGAGAGTTGTTTTCCCCTGTTATGGAAGGGATGCAAATAGCTATAATAGTTTCCTTTCTGTTTTACCAAGTACCAAGGCATGACTAAAGTGGTTGGCAATGCTCTAAGGGCTGTGAATCCCCAACTTATGCTAAAAATGCTCTTTTTATAAGACAGGTGTCTGAAAACTCACAGCCTGTTCCAGCTTTTGACCCAACAGACAAGATCCTTCTTGTTTTCTTCTATTCACCAGTCAGTACAACCTGATAGACCTCAAGGTGCTTAAACAGAAACCCAAACAGAGTGAAATCCATGGTATGGGTAGATTGCAGTGAGGGAGAGAGGGTGATTTGGTTTCCTGAATGCCAGGTTTTGGAAATATCCTGGTTTTCTAAGATTCTACTTTAATTTCTGACAGGAAATAAGCCCTGGGGCACAGCACTGCAGATGCCCGTTATCAGTGTCTTATTTTTCCTCCATTTTCTTCTTCTTGATGGTGACAAATGCCACATGAACCATATGAGATGACACACTGTAATCCCATGTGCCAGCACACTTTCCCTCTGACTTGTATTGCTTCTAATTCCTAGAGGCTGCAGAGTGCATAAAAGAGGGCTTGAATTAGTAAAAAAAAAAAAAAAAAAAGCTGTTTATGGGGATAATAACTTACTGTTTCTGTCAATTCTGCTTATAAAAATAATAATTTGGGTGAACTAGAGGGGCATTCTAGAGGGCATTGTGGTGTCCAAAGGCAGCTTTTGCTTCCTCTCCTCTGATAACATCTTGGACCTTCAAAAAAACAGGACATACTTTAACATCAAAAAGTCTTCTTAACATAATTTTTCAAAGGAAATATTGTTGTTAGCATGTAATAGATTTCTGAAATGCAGCATCCAACTTGTGTAATGAGCTCTGAGGGAAAGGATGGTAATGAAACCCAATTTAACTAATGAGTGTAATTTAGAAAGAGACTTTACTGCAGACTTTCACAGGAAATCGTTTAGAAACATTCTGCCTGTGGAAAAGAACGGGTTTGTGGTTCTTCAAAAAGCCCTGTTTCAATCTGCAGAAACACTTCGTGGTTTTTTATTAGTTAATGTGAGCAACGGCACTGCTGTGTGCAATCCTGACATTGCACTTGTGCCTCCGGTGCTGCGCTGGCCGAGCGAGAGCTGCCTCTGCCTGTCCCACGAGATGCCCAGGCAAGGGGCCATTTGTGACTCTCTGCACTACATTGATAATTTAGTCCATCATCAGTTTAAAATCCTGCAGTCTTCTGTGCAGAGATGGCTGTTTGCTCTTGCAGAAAGTAACTTCTTTGGGGTCCTGGGTCCCCATCAGCGTGGCAGGGATGAGCTACACAGCCCCATGTCCTGCCCTGCTGCATCAGCCCCAAGATGTCCCTCATGTCCCACCAGGTTAATCGTCACTCTGTGTTCCCCACAGTGGTCCTGTCTCTGCTCTTGTCCTGCTGCTGGGTTCGGGAGGATTTTTGGATGCTTTTTTCTCCCGAAGTACTTGTTGAGCAAGAGCTCATCTTGGCACATCAGGGCTCATCCAGGGCAAGCCTGTGGAAACCTGGTCCCAGCCAGGTCTTGGGTTTGGGCACTGGAGAACCAGGGATGGGCAGCACTTGTGCTCCAGGGCAGGAAGGTGTTGGTGAGATGAACTGGGCTGTGCAGGGGACAGTGAAAGTGGCAGGGCTGCCCCTGCCCTCTGATGGAAGGCAGGGGAAGGCAGTTCCACTGAGCAGCCTGTCCCAACCTCCCTGGGTCCTCGTGTCTGTGTATAGGCAGAGATAAAATGTCTCTGGTGTGTGTATATATATATATTTGACACCTGTACTGCTCCTTCCCTGGTTAAGGGGAGCTCAGCCCCAGTGCTGGGGTTTATGGGGATGCTTGTCAGCATCTGCCCACGGGGATGTGCAGCCACTGGCTGCTCAGAGGCCCCGTGATCCTTTTTACTTTCCCCTTCTGCTTTGTGTGTGCTGAGGAAGGGCTGTGTAGTGCACAGTAAGTCCTTTGCCTCCGCTGCTCTTTATCTGACATGAAATGATGACCTGGTGCCTGCTAATAGCAGAGGTTTGTCGGCAAAATGGAAAAGTTGCGGTTTTTTCCCCTTCGTTTCAGTATCTGTTTATCCCTGCACCTCCTGCCATCCAAGGTTGTGCTCTAGCACCTCTGCTTTCATTTGGAAGAAGGAAGAGAGATTTAACCCATCTCGAGTAGTTTAAATCAAAATCCTTAAATGGGTCTTGTGTTGCCCAGGATCCCAAATCTCTCCTGTCCAGGTGCCTCAGTTTCTGGGATCAGTCCACAAACAACTTCTCTGCTTTGGCATTAGCAGGGTGGAGAACTGCAATATACTGGATATCTAATTATGAAAACACATAAAGAAGACTATAAAAATAAGTTATACAGCTATTGTGGTGACTGCTACTCTTTTATGTTCAGCAGATTCCTTTTACCCTTTAAGAGGAGCTGTTGATGGGTTTAGAAAAGCTGCAGACAGAACAGTGGTGCTGCACAAGGGCTGGTTTTGCTGATAGGCAAAGGCAGATACCACCTCTCCCCTCACCTTCGGGCTGGCAGAGCCCTGTCCTCACTAAAATACAGACTGTGTGGGAATGGCCTCTTGGCAGGTCTCTGAACGGAAACCATGTAATTATAAACCACTGTCTAGCCTAAAGGACTGCTAAATGTTTAAGCTATCACATTTCCACAGCTCATTCGGGGGTATTTTTAGTGCTGGTGGAGAAAGTTGCTGACTCCAGGTCAAGTAATCTCTCCCAAGGTCTATGGTCCTGATTCAGGGAAGATTAACCATTTGTTTAAATGTTTGTTACAGCAAAGCCTCTCTCCCTGCCTCTGCCCAAGCATTCCCATGGCAGGGGACTGGGCCTGGATTGCAGGCACGAAGAAAAAAGACCAGCTTGCACTGGCATTCAGAGTAGGAAAGTCTGATACTGCTAGAACATAGATATTGTCTAAATGTCATTTCTTTTACCTACTTGCATTGCTCATGCCTGACTTTCCCAGAGCGCAGGGAAGCAGCAAGGAGCTGCCTCCATACGCAGTGCCTTAACAGAAGCTGTTTGGGGCTCATGAATCCAGCTGTGCAGCACAGCTGGCTCAAGAGCCTGGATTTGTTTGTTTTACACAAAAGTCTCTTGGTAAGGTAATGAAGGCATCGTTAGGCTGTCACTCACACAGCAAAGACAAGAGCCAGACGTCAGAAGTTTGCATGGCATTTGTTGTCCCGTTTGTGTGTCCAATGATTCACTGCTCCATGGCCGTGGCTGATCGTCCCCATCGTGGGCAGGGATGTGTGAAAGCCACACTGAGTGAGGGGACTCACAGGGCTGAACCCACAGGAGGGAGAGAGCAGCAGGGACACCACGGTGGCCAGCACCAGGGAGAAGGGCTCAGCTGGCTTTTCCATGCGTGTCATGGAGGAGCAAACTTCCAGGGGACAGCTGAGGAGGGTTTCTAGGTGGTGGAGAAGCTCTTCTGCATGAGGAGGACAGTTGGATGATGGAAAGAGGCTTCCCTGCAGACAGCCAAGCAGGGGACTGGCTGGAGTTTGCCTTTGGCGGTGGAGGTGAGCAGGGCTGGCAGATTGGAGGTGGGTGTTGATGGTTTGACAGCACGTGGGAGAAGAGCAGTGTTGGGACGAGCTCTGAGGAGCCTCGAGATGAGGATGAATCGACATGTCTGACATTACAGGGGGGAGCCATGGAGAGAGAGGAGTGATGTGGTTTTGCTGACAAGCCAGAAAATGAGCCCAGGCTCCTCTGAGTGAGGAGATATTCTACAGTAGAGCCACAAATGCTGGGGCCAGAGTGCATTATTGAAGTCACCCAAATTCCAGTTAATTAAAAAATAATTCTAGAAAAACCACCCAATTTAATTTTAACCTGCAAACGAGTATCCAGCAGCAAGTCTTTCTTGTGGGCAACAGTCCCTCAGAGTTGAGGACATGAGCAGGGTCTCCCTTGATACATTTGAGGGGTCACAGCTGCTTTGTGATACCTTAAATGCCACTTTCAGTGGTATCAGCACCCTGCTGCTGAACATGTACTCCAGGTTTGATAACTACATTTCACCATTAAGAGAGGGTTTGTAAATAACTCCTTCTTGTGCCATTAAATTCACTGATCATTCCCTGTGGTTTTATTACCTTTGTGTTGATAACTTTCCTGTATGCATTCTCTCTGAAAACACTTTCCTGCTAAGAGTTTCCTTCCACTGGTGGGTGAGGATTAATTAAAACATCCCCAGGATTTGGTGCTTTGATGCAATGAGGGCTAGGGCAGGGGTTTTTTTCCCTTTTAAGAAAAATCAGGTGTCTGCAGGTAGTCTGCATGCTCCTGCATCTCTCATAAGAAATCCCTACTTGTTTGCAAGGTCCTTCTTGGACACACAGCTTTGGATTAGTTGATCATATTGTGAAATGGGGAAGACCTGTGGCTCTAGAAAACCTCATGGACTAATGGTTTATTAGGGAAACTAGGAGTGCTCTATCTCAGGCCATGGTTACGCAGCTCTGGAGCTGGATGGTGCCTCTGTTTTGCTCCGTTTCCCCTCAGAAACTGGCCATGTCGCACCAAGAGCAGCGCAGTGTGATCAGCTCACATGGGGCTGAGGATCCCCAAAACCTGCTCCAGTTTGGAGCATGCCCTGGGCTGTTTCAGCTCATTGGTGGGTGCTCCTCAGCAGCAAGGGGAGCCTGGTCCTTCTCCAGCATTTCTGGCCCAGATGTTCCCAAACCAGCAGTGTTGGATCTCCCTCCTTTGCTCCTGGATGCTGCTGCAAGTCTGTCCCTGAGCCACTTTGGATACTTAGGCTGAAAAGATGTTTCATTTTAATTATTGCTGGAGCAAACTTGCCTGCTGCCCAATTAACTTGTAGGTGTGGCTGACACTGAATTTATAATTCCTGCTGTCTAGAGCACAATTTGCACCACTGTTCATCCCTAATTGGGGTGAGAGCTGGTCTGAGCCATGTTGTGCTTTCATCCGTGCTGTACAACTGGAAAGACATAGGATAAATTAATTTCTCTTGTAAGGACAACACATAATGTGTGCAGCTTGCTTGAAGTCAGTCTCGAGGAGTCCCCTCACCAGGCTCCAGCAGAGGGTGCAGTGGCTTTTAGTGTCTGCAGAGCCCGCTTTTAGGAAAGGTTGTCTTCCCTCACTTCTCTTTATCCACTTTTTTGTTTGATTGAAGGCCCTTTTGCTTCTTGAAAACTGAAGGTGTTTAATGCCTATAACAAAAACAATCTCTACTTAATCTTAGAGAAAAATATAGCAGTATTATAGTCCGTACAGCAAACACTCTGATATCCAACTGTGTGAAACTTTTGTCAATAGGCAACAGATAGGAGGTTATAAGAGTCCCCTGATATTTAATCTTACATGCTTTTATTAAGTCTTTATCTATGAAATTGTGTTGGGACTGTTATAATTTTGTAATACTTTTTGGGATGTGCTGTTCCCAGTGTTTGTAGTGAGGGTAAGGTATTTCTTTCCTCATGTTACCAGTTCTCAGTACCACATGAGCCACAGGAGAGCATTATCCAGCAGATCCTCTGAACCTTTAGACCCGTGCCTTCAAAATGCAAACACTGGGCAAAATTAGCTCTCCTTCACATCAAGTACAAAACCTCTCCCAGGGCTCAAAGGTTGCTCCTTCAGTGTCTCTATAGACTCAGGTGAGCTTTTTCCCTTGGAGTAACAAGTTTTAAAAAGTGTCCATGCAATATGCACAGTTGGGGAGAAGGAGTCTGATACCACAGCAGTGAAGCCCTCCCTTGTGGTACTGGGTTCAGAAGTTGCTTGGTTATGATACTTACATCAACCAGTTGTGAATAATTCCTCTGCCGCCCAGGGTCAGCCAAACTGCACCAGAGAACTGCTGGGGATCAAGTTTTGGTCAGCAAAGTCTGGTTTCATGCTTTTTTAAATTAAAGAAAAAGAAAGAAGAAGAACAAAAGAACAAAAAAACCCCAAACACAGGTCCTGCAAAGAGCCTGCAGGCCTTTTGCCCCTGGCCAGGCAGGAACAGCCCTGGCGAGAGCTGGGCAGCCTCACCTCGCCCAGGCAGGCTGTGGGCTCTGTGTGCTGGCACCCAGGGAGAGGGGCAGAGGATCATTCCCCTAGATTACAGACCAGGGTTTGATGCTGCAGGCTGTGTTGAGCAAGGAGCTTCTGTGCCAAGTTCCCCCACTGGTGAGCAGTGTGACAGGAGTGCCAAGTCTCCAGAAGGTTCCCGACCTCTTTGCAGCAGTCTGGGGGCTTATTTATTTCACAGTGCCAGTTATGATTGACAGGAATTGGCATGGGGATAATGAGGACTGCTGCAGAAATGATCAGTGGGTTTGCAAAATCTGCTCTTTGAACACCTAGCATGTAAACTGTACATCTCCAGTGGGGTGGGGCTTTTGTGGTCTCGTTAGGGCCTGGAACATGGCAACTCAATGCAGCCTAATTGGATTCAGCCTCCTAACTCAAGTCTATATTCTCTTCATAATGAGCTACAAATCTTACAGAGATTATTGATGGGGTATCAGTGTGTGTGTTGTGAGCAATGCACCAAATTTATTCTTCCTGCAAAGGAAGAGAGAGCCAAGACCTCGACAGTGCTGCGTGTGCTGGTGCACCCAGGCAGAGCCCCCTTTGCTGCCTGGCTCCTGTAGCAGCCGTGTGCATTGATCTAATGAGGGCCAAAGAGTGATCTAATTCCTGCAGGAGCCACACTGACCAATTCAGCTTCCATACTCAGACCTGCTGCTCGCACTGACACCTTAGGGTGATGCCAAGGACATCAGCTCAGGTCTGCGTACAGCCTGGGACCATGTGCTCTCCTGCTTATGGCTCTTTGATTGATCTATTTATTATGAGCTGTCTCTAGACATCACTAAAGAGCTTGCTAATGTGTTTGAAAAGCCTATTATTCCTCCAAATTCCCTCATTTAAATGTGACATTTCTTTGTGTTTATATGTGCCAAAATGATCCTTGTTTTTACACCAGGCTTGGAAAGTTTCCACTGAACCTGCTCAGATGTGGTGGGGTCAGACGATTTGGCTGCAACTAAGGAGGCACAAATTCAGCAGCTCCTTGTCACTGTTCTCCGGTAGAAAGAGAAAATGAGTAATTCCCCTTCCCAGTGAATGGTCTGAGAAATTGGGTAAACTTCCCACATCTCTCAACGAGGAAACCAGCCAGATGCTGGTCAGTATTCCAGTTTCTCCATTACTTGTGCTGTGGGTCAAAGCTGACCCATGTGAAGGGGCAGCATTTTCATTTCTGGAGGTCATTTCTCTGTGGAAAGGCTGAGAGCCCCCCATTTGCTGTTGAGGGTGGCCTGGAATGCAGTAGCAGAGCAGAACAGATCTCTGTAGGAGGGTGGTGTCAGGGCAGGTTGGGATGAATTGATATGGACAGCAAGATGAGATCCTTTCACATTTTTCTCAAAGTAAATCATGGAATGGCTTGGGTTAGAAGAGACCTTAAAGCTCATTTCGTTCCAACATCCCTGCTAAAGGCAGGGACACCTTCCACTAGACCAGGTCACTCCAACCCATCCAACCTGGCCCTGAACACTTCCAGGGCTGGGGCAGCCACAGACTCTCTGGGCAACCTGTGCCAGGGCCTCACCACCCTCACAGGGAAGAATTTCTTCCTAATATCTGATCTAACCCTTCCCCCTGGCGGTTAAAACTATTCCTCCTTGTCTTCCTTCTTGCTTGCCTCCAGTGGCCCCTTGGTTCAGGGTGCAGACATGGTGGGTGGAGGACTCAGCAATTCTGTTTCAGCAAATTTCCAATGGAAAAAAAGGAACCAAAAAGAGTATGAAGTCCCCTGAGAAACCTTCCTGTGGCATTTCTTAAAGTCTTGAATAGTCAAAATCTTACCTGGCCCTGGGGGAAGAGGAGTTGCTCAGGGTGTTCTGCAGTGAACAGGACTTGTGAGCAGCCCCGGGCAAACGGCTGCCCACTGCTCTGCTCTGGTGATAAACAGCCCTGGAAAACTTTCAGCCAGCTCTTGCTGGCAACTAAGAGGTGACCAATTAATATGATTCCATAGTGGGTGTTTCCAACAGGGTATTTACTCCATTAGGGTATTTCCCTAATGACCAAAGCAAGCTGAAGCCATGGTGTGCAAGCTGAGTTGCATCCTGTGCTCTGCATCCCTTCAGGGAAGGAAACTTTGTTCTCCTAGCTCGATGTGCTTCCTAGCAAAAAGTTCAAATCCTAACCTAGCTGTATATATGTTCTTCAGAAATGATGAAGCAATATTTTCCTACTCAAAAGTTATTCCACCTCCCCTCCCCCTTCAAGTGAGCCTTCATTTTCATTCCCCTTGAAAAAAGCACATCTTGTTTCAGCCTTGTCCTGGTCTCAATTTTTTTTCATTTGCAGTTAATATCCTACTTCAAAGAAAAACAGAAAAGTCTTTGATTTACTAGATTGGCTAAATTCAATATCTTTTCCAGAAACAGTGGCTCAGTGTTTCCTAACAATAAGTTCAAACATTTGAGTGATATAATTTCCTCACTTCTGACACTCATCAAAATCAGCATATTGCATCCAGTTTGGGCTCCTTCATCTCCCTGTGGCAAGCTTAGCATAAATTTTATCCATTTAAACAATAGCTGTGTTTGCCACACAGTGTCCTAAAGCTGCAAGGTCTGATTCGTGATATGAATAACATGCACAGTTGGATACCTACATTAAGTATGTATGATGAGATCACTTCCAGTAAAATCTTGAAATGCAGTAATGTGAAAAACATCTGGTTGTTGTGCGTTTGATTTAAAGTTGGAAGTCTTGGACAAAGAGACTATACATTTATTAATGAGTTCTCTGCTTTATGGAGGTTTCTGTGCAATTTACTCATTAGACTTCAAAAGCAGGAAATTATACCACCTCTTGATTGAAATTAGCGTATTAGACATCAAAAGTAGGGAAATATATGATCTCTTGGTGGAAAAAAATTATTGCATTGGTTTGGTTTTTTTAAAAACGTTTGAATTTAGCATAGCAGTTGCCTCCTATGAACTCTCCACTGATGCAATATGTCTGTGTTTGTTTATGTATGCATATGCCAAAAATAAAAAGGATGGGGAAAAATACTTGGATGCTGGCAGTTGTCCACCCTGAGCTGTGCTGATGCCTTAGCTGGAGATGCTGGTGCATGTACAAGGGGTAGTCCCAGAGCAGGGACCTAGAGCTCAGCCCTGTGGCATGGCCAAACGTTTAAAGCCACAGGAGGTGGCCACATGATGTCTCTACCCCAGAACAAGGAGAAGCAAGGACAGAGCACCATCTCCCCATTACCTCTCGCGTGGGTTAGTGCCTGGCATCCCCTCTGTGCCCTCAGCAGGGCTCATGGAGGGTCTCAGCTGCACCCACTGCTCTGGGTGGTTGTGTCTGCGTCCCCCCAGCAAAAATGCAGTGTGTTTGAGTCCTATCCATAGCAAGCTGTGGTAACCATGGAAATCCTGCTGTTTAGCAAATTGTGGAGAGGAAAATTCAACAGAGATGGCCAAGGGGATGAATTAGAGCTGCCCCTTGGCAAGCACAGCAGAGAAACTGGTGGGTTTGTTTTTTTAAAAAAAAACCAAACATGTAGGCATGTGACATTTCTAATTTTTCATTCACTGCTGACTTTCTGCTCTGAGATGTGGAAAATGTTTGCAGTGGCATTGCAAATTCTGCCACGTTTTTCTTGCAGTCTCGCCTCACCTTGCTGGATTGGCTTCTCCCTGTGCCATGAGTGCTGCTGTGGTGGGGTGTCCCTCTGCCCCCTCCACCTCACAGGGAATGTGCTCTTGACATCCCCAGATCCACATGTCCTGAGGGAAGGTCCCCAAATCTGTAAGAAACGTTGCTGGAAATGTTGCCAAGAGCCAAACTGGCAAGCAGAGGGACTGGCCCTGTGTGACCCATCCATTTGCCCATCACCTCTCTTGCTATACACAAATCTTTGTACTGGACCTCTCTGCTGGTCTCCTGTTGTGCCCAGTTCCTCACAAATGCTCAGTTATGGTGGTTTTTTGATAGTTTTTTCAAACGTGGAAGCTGTGATGGCAGATTAGACTGGAAAAATCTAAGAAATGTGTATTATAAGGTATCAGTATTTCTGGAACTGCTTTGTGCTACAGTCTTTCTGATGCTGCTTGAAGGTGCATTTGTTTCTATATTTTGTTTCCTACTGCTGAGGATTTTGTTGCATTAATTCTCAGTTTTTTATAAACTATTATTTACCTATAGAGAGAATTATTATTTTAATCCCTATAACCTCTGCTGTAGGGAAACACGGATGGCAAAGCAATACATCTCTGCAGCAGTCCCTGTGTTGTCCTTAGAAATATGGGCAGTGAGCCAAGCAGAATTTAAACAGTTTATTCAGAAAACCAGTTATTTAGATCTTGCCTCAGGCTGCGTATTTGGGATGTGGATACACAAATCCGTTGGCTTGGGCACAGTGGGGATAAATACGACCAGTTTCCACTCAATGTGCAGTTCCCCATGAGAAAGAAAGATGGAAACCTCAGGACTTTTATAAACAGTTTTTCTGACCAGTCATTTTTAACTCGTTCTGTTCTGGCTACTCCTCTTTTGGGTCCAGCAGTGTTTCAAACACGACCATGGTTTGCTGCATGGACCAGGAAGTGGCTGAGGAGACCTGTCCTCTGGGTGTGCAGAGCATTGCAAATGACCAGTTACTGGAAAATACTCTTCTAATGAAACCATCTGCGTACAGTCTGACTCATCCACGAGCTGACGAAGCAGACTAGTCACCTCTCGTGTTTCAAAAACCAGGTTAGCCCCATGTATAAATGTTCTTTTCCAGTAGCACCATTACTTTATCCATCAGGCATGTTCTGCTGAGCCTGCTGCGGGTCGGCTCCCAGGAAAGCAAAACCAAGGCACGACAGCCCCACTAGTGCAGGACATCTGCTCTATGCTTTCACATGATTTATGGCAACATGTTGAAAATATTGATGCATATGTATGTGTATGTATATGAACGAATAATACCTTATCACTGATCAAAAATCTTGCTTACTACTCTAATGCCAGCTTCTTAGGCTTCACGGATCACTTGCTGCCCAAATTCCTGCATGGTATGCTTGCATAATTAAATAAGACAAAAGCAGCAGCTCCAGTGATCTTCAAAACCAACTGCATTTCATTCTTCTATATGAAAAGATGATGGAGAGATTTATATATGATATTCCTATATTCCTACAGTTAAGATTGAGGTACTTAGCAGGAGTATGTTTCAGCTTTGGACTGTATGGAATCATTTATCTTCATGTAATACCAGTAAGGGTCTCTAATTATTTAAGTGCTTACAGGGTTTATAACATTAGCTCAAATTCCACACATTAGGCTTTTTATTTGCTTTTTATTCTGAAAAAATGTGATAGCCTTTGGAAGGAAGAGAATAGGGTTTTTTTCCTAGATAAAGAGAAATTGGAGCTATGACTTGGCAGGAAATTCTCTTGATGACTTTCTTACAGACTGGATTTCACTATTTCAATTCTTTCGAGTTTTCTTCTTCCCACTTTGCCTTTCTTTTCTTTTTTTCCTTTAAATGGGAAGAACTCTTTCTTCCTTCTTTTCTGCTTTTTACAGGCTGAGCAGGACATGAGGCAATAGAACTGGGGACTAATGTTAGTGCCAGACTTTTCCCAGGGGGCAGACAAAACAGGAGAGTCAAATTCTAACTTGAAAAATATGAAAAACCCTCGGTGGAGATGCCCAAGGGCCTAAGGCAGTGCACGGGCCAGGCACTCAGCTGTCATTAGTGCGTGAGGATCTTCGAGCACCAGTGGGGCATCCCCAGCTCACGGTGCTGCCGCTCGTTAGTGCCGGGATTACCCCGGGATTTACGGTCTGGCGAACACCGACAGCTCAGGCCTGGCCGGCGCTTGCAGGTGACAATTTGATGGAATAGGTTAATTCCAGATGTTGCACAGCAATAAGCAGCTGGGATGTTTTCCCCTGGATCCTCTCACTGCTCTTGCTGATGAGTTCATCGTCCCACAGGTACCGCCCAGAGCCGCAGCCCGGGGTCCCCTCCACGCCTCCGCCGGCAGCTGGGAACACAAAGGAGCCCCTGACGGCAGCGAGGAGCCTTCTGCAGGTAGCGGGATGGGATGAATCATGGCCTGTGATTATGTCAGACTCTGCAATATATTCTTCATCTGCTGAACTAAGTCTTTTATAGGACAATAGTACAGTGTGTGCTCTGTAAAAGCAATGGAGTGAAGGATAGCAGGGAAACCAGAGCAACGAGAAAGAAATAGCCCATGGCACGTATGGACCCTGCTTCCTTCTCTCATTTTTGGTTTAAATTCAGTGCTTAGATAGCATTGGATTTATTCTCCTACTGAAATCAGTATTGCCCCATATCCTCCTTTTCTCCTTTAGGTTATTTAGACCCTTCCAAACTTTAGGGAGAAAAATTATTTAATTAATCATTGTAAAAAAATAATAATTGGCAGTTATTTAATGCAGTTGTTCATTAATCCATTAATCAGGACATATAGGAACGTCAGGCTCTTCTTACTATAACCAAGCAATCCAAAACCTTTGCCTGGTGGAGGTTACCAGCCCTGTTTTCAGTGCTGAGGTGTGCTGCAAGTCAGGGGGGCTGTGGCCAGGGCCCTCTGGGGCTGCCATTCCTGGTGCCAGTGGTCCCCATTTGCAGGCTGTCCCCAGGCCACGGAGTAATCGCAGCCACCGCAGGACTTCCCACACATGAGAGCTCCGACATAAACACTTCATGTAAATCCTCCAGGGCTCATAATGCCATTTTTTTGCAATGACTATTTTGGCTGAGAGCAGTATAAACTTACTGGAAAATGAATAACCACTGTTACAAGTCTCAAAACTAAACATTTTCTCTGCTCCCAAGTTTAACCTATCTCCCTTTTCCCTCAGCATCTCTGTGTTTCCATCTCACCTCGTTCCCCAGGCTGGAGCCAGCACCTGCGGGTTCCTGTGTGTCCTGGACCAACCATATCACTTACTGGAAAAGAATTGCATGGTTTTGTCCTTGGTGGGGGAGCAATAAGGTGGCACTTGGTGCTGCCCACCATGCTTGTCTGCACCTCAGGAGAGTTGCAGTCAGGGTCCAAAGTCTCCATCACTGAGATGAGCTGTGGGAGGAAGAGGAGGAGGTGGAGGCAGCCTGAGGTGGACAGGAGGGAGGTGCTGGGAGGCATTAGGTGGCAGGCCTGGTGGGTACAAGCTTGGGGATGCACAGGGCTCAAGGAAAAGGAGACATGCTGATATATTAGCCCAGGGGACCCCAACTTTGCAGGTTTCTGGGGTTTCGGTGAGATTTCCTTTATATCCATTTGCTTTAAGGAGCAGTTTCTATGAGGCAGCTCTCCGGGGCACTGGGGAAGGGAACAGGCAGCATGGAAGGGGTGGGGGGATGGAAAGCAAGCTCACATTCCAGATGGGGAGAGGGCTCTGGGAGACGGGTTTCCCCAAATTTCCTCATGGAAAACATGAAGCACCCAACTTGTGAGATCTTGTTTTGGAGAGAGCCAGTGGTCCTCTCCTGGGGCCAAGGATCTGATAGCAGTGGAGGAAAAAGGAAATAAATCATCACTGGGACCTGTGTGAGAGGCAGTGAGCTGAGTCAGCACTCGTGGGCTCACTGTCCCACAGACACATCTTCTGGTGGTTTTATCTCAGGAAATTTGGAGGACTGGTTCCAAGCAGTGTTGGCCGAGTTGGGCTCCCCTGGCTGACGTGAATCTGGGAAGGGTTCAGCCTCCAGCTGCTTTTCAAATGGACATGATGTGAGCTATCCTCTGTGCAACTAGTGGATTTGAGTTAAAATGAGGCACTAATGTCTCTGAGGAGATATCTGTGTTCTTTCACAGCACATGGTTGTGCTGTTTTGCAACCAAACCTCACTGTTTGGGATTTTTGCTGAGTTGCTCTATTTTCTGCTTCACTCATTTATGGTTCACCATTTATTGCTGTGGAAGTGATGCTGATGGTGAAGCTGGTTTTACACTAGGCAGAACATCTCAACCCATGGCATCTCTGCAGCACAAAGAAGTGAGCAAGGGCTGACTTTTTGGTTTATCTGGCGAATGTCTGGTGCTTGTTCTGAGGCTGCAGTCAGGAGGAGTTTCCAGAGGTGTTTGCCAACATTCTCAGGTGCTTGGGGTGTCCAGATTGGGCACCTTGTACCCCATCACTGAGGGTCCTGTAGAGCTCCAACACAGGCTGTGGGCTGGCTCCTGCACAGGTCAGCACTGAAGCCCATAAACAAATCTCCAGGGGTTGAACATTTCATCCTGTCAACCTGGGAGAGATTTGCTCAGATGACTTATATTAATTTTAATGGAAACTGTGTGCAGAAACCACAAGTTTAAATCAAGAAGATTATGTCAAAAGAGCAGACTTCACGTTCATAAATCTAAATGACAGACTCCAAGTGGGTTTTTCTGTTCACTGCAAAGAGCCCATCACTATTTTCAGCTTCTTAAAGCTGACACAATGCCCAGCCTTCATGGGGATCAAGTTTTGGAATGGTTTTCATAATTCAAAGGATAAAGGAAGAAATCTCCCCAAGTAGGGTCATGTTAATAAGCAGCTGCACTAAAGGAGCAGTTCTCAGAGACTTCAGCACAAGTTCTGGCTTGGCATCTCACTGCTGTCTCTGTGCCAAGGTGGGATGAGCTGCTGAATAACATTTCCTTGTGGTGGTGTGGTTGGGAGCATGGCAAAGGATGTTGCATCAGTCCACCCTGCCTGCCCATCCCAGTAAGGAGACTGGCACTTTCCATGGAAGAAACAGTCTTTCCTGTCCAGCTGTACTTTTAAAATTCTATCCATTCACTGCGATGAAAGGAGGGGAAAATATAACCTTCAGGAAACTCCACAATGGATAGTATTAATTTTTTTGAGGATAATTTGGCTTGACAAGGTACCTCTTGGGCTTGTGTGGAGATGGGGGTATAAGACAAGTCCAACACAGCAATCTCAAGCCGATCAAAATGCAATTGAAGAAAGTTATGAAACTTAATGTATTGCAACAGGTCAAGAAAACCATGACATGCCTTTGGGCAAAGGAAGGGACCTGGCAGCCACTCTTGGAACCAAAATCCTGTAGCATTCTGTGCCTGAGAGAGCCCCTTGTCACAGAGCTCCCAGCCTTCTCCGTTAGCAAGACAAGGACACCACCACACGGCTCTCCCTGCTTGGGTGGAGGGAACAGGCAGAAGATTTCCCTCTGTTCAATCCTGAACTGCTCCCAGCCAGCCCTCCCACCTCCTTGTTTTCTCCAAAGCCATCTGGACCTCGGGGCCTGCTCGAGTTCCTGGCTCTCTGGGACTGGCAGTGCCAACACAGAAGATGCCTGGCTAATGCCACCAAACCTTTGGAGAACCTCACAGCCTAGGGTTGTCAAACCCCACTGGCAGGAGACAGACCTGCTACTTGTTTCCTCTCTGCCGATCCTGAAATGCCGGTGCGATGTGGTGCCCTGTGCAGTGTTCCAGCAGCAGCTCTGGGGGAGCCTGGGGCAGCTCTCAACACCAGCTGGGATGGGGATCTCCTCATGAGCCATCAGACAGCAGCCCTGTTTCTGGGGAAGGAAGAAAAAACCCTCCCTGTAAAACCTGCTTTTGGAGGTGGGGAGAAAAAGCTTTTCTGCCAGGAAACAGTAGCCATCACTAATGAACACGGAGCCACTTGCCATTAGGCTCTTGTCAGTGACTGACATGTTTGTGGCTCTGGACATCTGGAAGGGATTTAGCAGAAAAGTCTGGTTCCTGTGACACTGCTAATCTCCCTGGCTGATGGATTCGAAGGGAATGAGGTAGAAGGAGAAAACTGAAGATACAAGGGCTGATTCTTCCCACATGTGAAATAAATAAAGGACCTGCTCAGGGAAGAGGGTAAACAACCCCATTCTGCAGCATCAACCACTTTCTCTTGCTTTTCCCTTCTCCAGTTATTTACTGGAGTTAACTACAATGTGCGGAAAGCAAAACACGCTCAGGCCCACAGGGTGTGGGTTTCTGCAGGGTAGTGGAGACTCGGGGGCTCTCCCATCTCTGACTCCCCAGCCACCTTCTGCTCTAGGACAGAGTGTTTGGGGCTCAGTGATGTTTCTGTGCAGAGGCGGTGAGCAGAGCTGGAACTACACCCCAGCCCACCTCCTGCTACAAACTCTCACCCAGATTTTGTGAGTACTTTTGAGGCTCAGCCTGTGATCCTGCCTCTGGACCTTGTGCATCTGCTCAACAGCATGACCCCAGCAGACCCCAGTGCTGACCTGGGACAAACATGGGAGTCTTCCTGCCCACGCTGCAGACCTGGGGGACAGACACGAGGACACAGAGGTTTTAATTGTTGGTTTCATCTTCATGTGACATAAGAAAGAAGAGTTATGGAAAAAAACGGCAGAGAGATTCCCCAAAGCCAAATCTGGTGGCTGGTGGTTGGGACTCACCTCATCTGTGGGTGGCCTGACCTTGGCTGCAGGTAAAGGGGCTGCTCTGGGTTAGTCATGCTCAGAAATCACTCAGTCATACAGAAAATTGCACAGCTAAAGTCTGGTTCAAAATAAGGGACATGATCTGCCTTTACAATCTCCTTGACTACTTGGTTGTCAGGTTCTTCTAACAGTGACTCAAATTTCATCTTGTCTGAGGTTTGGGAAACCTTCCAGCTGCAAATGCCACCCACAGTATGTTGGTTGTGTTCTTTCCCTTGGTTCAGTCCTGCTCAAGAGAACCTCATGCCTAGACATGGTGCTGCTATACATTGTGTACTCATGAGCAACATATTTTACGTTGTTTCGCTGAGTATGACACATTATTTGGACTATTATCTCAAGCATGGCATTCCTAAAATATACCATTGGATGTCTCATGGCTTTGAGATGGTCTTTTTTTAGTACCATCTGGGCTAAAATAATTAGGGTCTGTCCAGGACCCATGAGCTCAGACCTTGTAGGATTCGCATACAATTCCTAATTTGGACAATTTCGGATTCTAACAGTCACTGGAGGAAAATGGTCAGGGAATTCCCTGGTTCTTCAGTTTAGCGTAAATCACCAAAGGCCAGTGAAAGCTAGTGAGCGAAACAAAGATACCTGAGCCACCCAAACAAGTATTCCCAGCAGTAATCAGCTCAGAGAGCCTTTAAGTGACCTTTAAAAATTATTTTATCACACTCTTTTCTTCACTTTTGAGAAGGGTTTTTGCTTAAAAGAGCTTTCAGGGAGTTTGCCAATTGGATTTTGACAAGTTCTGAAAAGTTAGAGCAACAGGTGCCCAGAGTTGGTGCTGGAAATTCAACGCTGGCAGCCCTGATGTGCTCTGGAGCAAGTCTTTGAGCGTGTTCATGGGTGTGTATTTGCACATCATGTCCCTAAACCCCTGTGGTTTTTTCCTGGCCAGCCCCAGGCAGGGATAAGTGTGCTCCATCTTCCACCTACCTGAGCTGGCCTCTAGAAAAACAGGAGAGTCTGGGATTCGACAGCCATGACCTCATCCAGGGAGTTTCACATTACTGCGAGGATTAGGACCATATGACTGGAAAGCCCATCTGATAAATATTTGTTCCTGCTCATGGATGAAGCATCTCTCCAGCAGCTGGAGGAGGGAATGTTGTCTTCCCGCTTCTCCCGGCTCTGCCGGCACGCTGGGCTCCTGGTGTAAATCAGCCCAGCCCTGTGCTGTAATAAAAGAAGCAAATGTGTCTGCTTGCCAGCTTCGGAGTTGGAGAGTGATGAGTGTGGACAGTGCCAAACCATTGTGAAAAGCAGACTTAGAAAAATCAAAAACTAATAATGAAGAAATTAGTCGGTCTTGATTGTGCTACAACTGCCAGACTAATCCTACTGGAATCCTCCCAGGCCAGAGCATCACTTACTCACTTTCTCAGTAGCTGGCAACTCTGCTTTTTAAAAGCAGTGGTGGAAACTACTTTGGTTTTAAGAAAATCTTTATTTGTAGTGAGGTTTTGCTTCATTTGAATTCCAGATTTCCAGGCACTTGGGGCTAATGGGAGCACAAACTCCTATTGCATCACACCAAAGAAATCACTCCTCTGATTCTTCCCGTCAATGCCCAAAGCTGAGTTTGTTGACCCTTTCTGAGTGAGAAGCCCCACCGAAATCAAGAGCTCAGTTTGCCTAAAGAAGAGGAACTGGATTTAGCCCAAGATGTCTTGCTTTACAACGTGCTATGTCTCCTGTAAAACCCATGTCTCCAGTTTCTCACTGCTTTGGCTATGCCAAAGTCCTGGTGCATGTTCAGACATCCTCTACAAGACCTCTTCCCACAGCTGCCTCTCTTGTAAAAAGCCACAAACCTACGTGCATGTGAGCTCAGAAACGTGTGTGTGCTTCGCAGGATGAATCAGCGTGTGCCTCCTTCAAATACTTGACTGAAACCTGTAGAAAATGCTGCTCCTCATATTTTATGGAAAATAAGGGACACGGACCTGGCTGGCTGTAAAAGTGTTTTATCCAGGAACATATGTCTGTACATCGAACTTGCATAACGAAGGCAATTATTTTCCACTCAACCCCCCTAACACATATTGCAACAATCGTTCTCAGCAGTGGTGAGGAAATGGATCCAAACTACTCCAGCTCTGCCTGGCCCATTATCAAGGAGCCTCTGTGAGCGCTGCAGATTATAGTATCAAACCATTCCCTCCTAGAAACAATCACTCGCCTTGTCATGTTATCTATTCAGCTGTAACTAGAAAACCATTGCAACTAAATTAAGGCATATGCCCCCCGAAATTCCTAATGGTGATGATGGACTCGCAGTATCTAACTGAGAAGTGTGTGTCCATATGGTTTTGGGGTTTGTAGGTGCACATGCATCATGGACTGGGGGGAAGCTCTGCTTGGCATGCAGCTCCAAAGCAGACAGTGATGAATAGGGTGTCTCCGTCTGAGGAAGCAGAAGGAAAAGGTGAAATCCAGACATGGAGGTGCTGGTGAGGCATAGAATCACCTTCAGTGTGCAGTGTCAAAGCTGCAGGAAAGCCTGAGGAGGCGTTTTGCTGCCAATGGTTTGGTGCCAGGCAGGAGAGCACATTGAGTGGGGTTGTTTTGCTCTTGTACCTACACAGTCCAGCCCTGTGGGGATCAGCGTGGAGGAGCCCAGTGACATCTTTCCAAGCTGTTACAGAAAACAAGAGGGGAGATCTCTCAGTTTTCTCCCTCTTATTTGTGCAGAGCCTCTCCAGTGTCAGGTCTGTATAGAACAGAATCATTAAGGTTGGAAAAGACCTTTAAAAGATCATCACTTCCAAATGTTAACCCAGCACTGCCAAACCCACCACTAAACCAGGTCCCCAAGTGCCACAGGGCCACATCGACACATTTATTGAACACTTGTTTAAATCTATCTATTTTCGATATCAGTGATGTGCAAATACTACATGTAACAGATACCAATCATTTTCTAATTTTCATTATTATTTCAAGCCGTATTTCTTCTCTTAGATGCAGCATCTCTTTTTAAGGTGTGACTCAAACAAAGCAAGGCAGCCCTGAGAAATACTCTGTTGTTCTCCAGTTTCTTGACTTCCTGGAACTGAGTGATTCTAAATGTTTTTAATATGCTCCTAACTGCAAGAACCCACAGGGCTTGGATAAACCCCTTGGTTTACTTCAGAAGTATGGATAATATGTTGGAAAATGTACAGTAGGGAACATGCTGGCACGTTCATGCTTTAATGGCTCATTTTCTTTGCTTCAATAACACATGAAATGCATTGAGAGATTCTTGTGCAGAGGGCCCATGATCTGTGGGCAATGCCCACCTTGCCACGGTGGGTGTGGCATTGTAAAATGTGAAAATCTGAAATTATTGTTCTGATCCACACAGGGACTTTTTGAGGCTGGCCTTAAAGTCACAGTTTTGTTATGTTTTCAGGGAGCTGAACTTCATCCAGAGTCTGCAGGCCAACAGGAGCAGCCTTCTGGCTATGCACCTCCGGTTACGAGATGGTCTATTGACATAATGGGGTTTGTGTATCTTTTTGGCAGGCAATGCCTTCTTCTGCCTGTTCTATTTAACCAGAATTAATGAGTATCTTGGGTTTTGTTCAGTTTTTTCCTTTCCTTTTTTTTTAAGGAAGTTCCAATATATCATAATAAACTAAATGAATTCAGATTTCAAAGCTTAGCGTCCCAAAATAACAGTCACTTGTAATTTGGCTCAGGATGCTCCAACGTTTGCTCTCTTCCTGCATTACAACATGGCCTAGGGCCAACCTCAGCAGATTACTGTGCTGACGCTGGGCGTCTATCAGACCTTTAAATCAGATGGAACAGGCCAGAAAAAACTTGCTTTTATCTGTTTTGAGGTCTGCAGACTCTGCTCGTCAAGTGGTTTGCTCTCCAGTGATGGCACAGACTTCTCCATGGCTTACGCAGTTATGCATGGAAATGAATACTCCCCAGAAAGATATCCCAGAATAAGATTTCTTAGTGGTTTTCTACTTCATTTCTGGCTTGCTGAAAGTAAGAAGATAAATTGCAGGATAAGGAATAAAATGAGAACATGTGAGGGCTAGAAATGCCTTGTGGGAGCTGTTTTCTACCTCTCTTTTTTATTTTTCACATACATGGACAATATGAATAAGTGACACTGAATTATTCCCTGAAAGTCAGATTGCTACTTCTTGTGACTTCCTGCTCTGTAAATCTACTGTATCACATATCTACAATATTGGGCAGTGGGAAGAAGTGAAAATAGAAAACAGATGGGGAGATGTCAGCTTGGCCCATAGCTCCCCTCCTGATATTCAGTGGGTTTGTTTTGTGTGTGTGCCTGTCAGCGAATGAGAGAGCAACAGCAACAGAGAGGTGTTCTTAAAAAGACTTTACTCGAAGTTTCTAATGTGGGAAGATAATTGCAAGCTTACACGATGAAGTAAGAGAATAGTTTTGTTTATACAAGAGAAGATAAAGCACATACTTTTTCCATCACAACGATATATTAAAAGGAAGCAGAATATTGTGTGTAATTGCCTTTTTGGCCAGTGCTCCCGAGGCCCCTGAGGACAGGACAAGGGGTGCCTGTCCCATCTGACTCAGGGCAACAACCCTGCTTGAATGCTTGGGGGAGGCCCTTTAGCGCTGCTCAGTGTAGATTAATTGGGCCAGACCTAACAAGACCCACAACAGTATCTTCATCTTTAATCAGGAGAGACCAAACAAACAGTAACTGTACATGGGCATGGAGTGACAGGACAAAGGGGAGTGGTTTTGAACTGATAGAGGGCAGGGCTAGATGGGATTTTTGGGAGAAGTTCTCCCCTGTGAGGGTGATGAGGCCCTGGCACAGGCTGCTCAGAGAAGCTGTGGCTGCCCCATCCCTGGAAGTGTCCAAGGCCAAGTTGGATGGGACTTGGAGCAACCTGGTATCAAGAGACTGAAATGTTATAATTTATGGCTAAATGTTATAATTTATGGCTAAAACATGTTCATGAAGGACTTTTGCCTATTATAGCAAAACTATAAAAGCTGCAGAGAAGACCACCATACCCTGACTAAGGCCCTGCACTGCTCTTTGATGGAATAAGATAAAGTGACTCAGGTCTGGGCTGGGGGAAGAAGAATAAATTCCCAGAGGGATCAAGCTCAGCACCTTCGGGGTGGAGACCCCAGCCCCGGGGCTATCAGCTGCCAGGCTGGAACAGACCCTCACACCAAAGGGTGGGGGGAGGAGAGGTTTTGGGTGTGTGGTGAAAAAGCCTCCGGTGAGAAGCAGTGAACGCCAATCCTCTGCTGTGCAGACCAGCCCAGCTGTGGGCCCCTGCACCCCGGGAAAAGCCACATCCACGTGAAGGACAGCAGAGGGGGTGTCATGGCCCATCAAAGGCCCCCCCAGAGGTGTCCCCAGACCCTGCACCAGAGCACTGCAACGTGATCCACAGCGTTGCAAGGGACAGTGTCAAACTTGCCCTCCCCAGGGGAGGCACGTGGGCGTTCCCACCTGGCCCAAACATATATTAATCCACTGGATTCTATACTTTTCAGTGGTGGCAGTGGGGGACACTCACTACCCAGAAGACCAGATGGAGGGAAGCCATGAGATGTCACTGGGACCCCTGGAAGGTGATACGTTTCTACCTAACCCCTGTCACTCTCTCCCTGTGCCCCTCACCCTGCACACCTCATTTTCTACTTCTTTCTTTTTTCTTTTCTCTTTCTTTCTCTTTGCCTCCTTTACTATTAAATAAAATACATCGAGTCTTTTGGCACCACCATCTAGCCTCATTTGGTACTAATCAAATTTTGGGGTATATTTCAAACCTTTCTGTGTTTGATCCATTTTATTTACAGAGACCTAGTTTTCCTTGCTCTTCTGTGTTTAAACCAGTTCGTAACACCTGGTCTGGGATCATCTTGCTCCAACCAGCCTGCCATGGGCAGGGACACCTCCCACTACACCAGGCTGCTCGGAGCCCCCTCCAACCTGCCCTGTTGTGTTTGTTACTGCATGTTACTGTACAAATATGTATTTTACTATTTTATTAGTATGTTACTGTACATAATAATAACACTTTAAACATATAGAGGGCCTTTTGGACACAGTTTTGAGTGGAGTTGGACCATAAATCCCATGAATTCCCTGCTGTGTGTGGTAGAGGCAAGCGGGATTAGCTCTCTTCCTTTTCCAGCATGCTCTGGACACATCAAATGGAGCTGTCTGCAAAGGGAAATGAAGAAGATTATGTGATCTTTATCGGGATCTTTTTACAAGACTGATGCATGAAAGCAAGAGCATGGTGTGAAGGACCATCTGCCACATCATTAACACACTGGACGTGGAAACAAGACCCAAAAGGCAAATGTGGGGGGATTTGGGGTGGGTAAGTTATTCCAAAAGAACTAAAAAGACACAGAAGGGAAATATATTCCCCTGATGTTAGTAGGGGTAGTGAAAACAGGGAACAAAGTGAGAGTGTGGGATGAGATGGGATGAATTTCACACCAGTGTATGGACAGGCTTGTGGTTACTGTCCTTTCCCACCAGTAAGTGACTCCTCTGCACTCGCAGCCCAGGCCAGGCACAAGCCACTGGCTGTCAGCACTGCAGTCACCAGGGGATATTGTTCTGTGATATTCTGAATCCACCTCTCTGGACCACTTGTTGTTTGCTTTGGCCCCGTTTGTGCTGGAGCTGCTCTGATCCTGCTGTGTCCCATGCAGGACTGTGCCTCCAGCCATGGCAGCGACCTCTCCACCTGGCATTTCAGAAACACCCAGGAGTGAATTGAATGAAGGGTCACCTCTTAATTCTCCTCAATAAATTCTGCTGAGGTTCACACAAAAGCACAACAAAGATGCTCAGAGCTATTTTCAGTGGTTTTTCTCAGTGTCTGTGAAAATAGCAGAGGCTTCTCTGAGTGAAAAGAAATTCAACCTGAAATCACTATTAAGTAGAGCTTCAAATGAAATGGAGATTCAGCCTGTTGCAGGAATGTGAGGGTTACCAAACATCACTATAACTTTTTAATTTGGGAATTAGAGATCATACTATTATGAGGATAGTGGAAATTTAATATGGCAGACAAATACAAAGAAACCACTTTTAGTTCTATGTTGTTGATTATTTGCCTTGAAACTATTCCTAGAGAGGTGGAAAGGTGGTTTTTCTCCAGGAGCTCTCCTTCTGGCCTTTCTGTGCAGCTCACAGAACAAAGCGAAAAATATTTATGGTCTTAATGATTCGGTCATTTCAACCTTCAGTTTTGTTTATACAGGAAAAGCTTTTTAAATAAAAGATGTTTATTATTGCTGAAGATTTCTTCGTTTGGCTTAGGGTATGTCTTTCGGTTCCTCCCTTTTGGTGGAGCAGCTGTTATGTCTGAAATGTGTACAGAAGGGTCTATTTGTGTAAGTGCAATTTTCTACGTGATTGATTTTAGAGTATTTGTATGAGTGTGCAGAGAGTCCATTGCCCACGGATTTCGTTTCAAACTAAACATCCGTCTGGAAGCAGAGGTTAAAACAAGTGCAAATCAAAGCACTGGTTATTCACAAGTAGGTTTGTCACAGTCTGATAGCCAAGTGTATTTAAATATTTCTTTGCAACACTTGAACTGCTCTCAAACAGATTCTAGAAGCTAATTGAAGGCTTAGTCAGTACAGAAAGTCCCGCTGGAGAGGAATAATGAATAAAGATGCACTGAAGAAGAACGAGGAGGCAGCTGGACCGGGAGGGAGGGATGGGGAGGAAGTAAACCAGCAGTGGTAGATAAAACCAGTGAATTTGCCTGCATGTGACTCGGGGGACCCAGGACGTGTCAGTGCTGGGCACAGCATGGCAGTGGGGCTGCCCCGTCCCTCCCCACACTCACCCTGACCCCCCACAGCTGGCTGTCCCTCCTCGCTCCCTGTTTGCTTAATCTCCATGGAAACATTTCACTGGGAAAAGTCTTTGTCAAGTTAATTTCCAACATTTTGGGTTCAACAAACTTCTGCTGGATATAGTGTGGGGTTTGGTGTCTCAAGGACATCATCCTTATTCTGGAAGGTTGTAATAGGAACATGGTCCTGGTGAGCTCATCCCAGGACAGGCAGCCCTGTGCTCCTGGGGAAAGATGCTCTTCTGAGGATCTGGGGTTCCTGCTTCTTGGGGTGTCCGGGAGAGAAGCTCATACATCTATAAACCAGCTTTGTGAGTAAAAGGAACCCTGCTATTCCCCAAACAGCAGTCTAGCACGTGGGGGCAAGGCAGGAGCCCACACCCAGGGGCTTGGCTCTGCCACCACGTGGGATCTTTGCTGTTCTTCACACAGAAATTGCAACTGGCTGCTGTTTTCAGAGGACTCAGCAGTTGGCAATGCCTTTGCTTGATTTCCCTCCTCTTTTCATTCCATTTTTTTAAGAGCTTTAAGCCTTCCCCTGGCAAAAAATGGCAATAGCTGGTGGAGGAGGAGTTAGACCAAGGAGTCTAACTCTGGCCTGGAAAAATGCACAACCATCAGATCAGGCTTCACAGCTGAAAACCTTTTCCCAGAGCCAGGGAACCAAGTCACCCCTTTCTGGGCAGAGCTTAGATTACTCCTCTCTGTTAAACACAGCACTGGAGGCTCATAAAATTGCCTCCATTTTATAGAGGTGCAGCTGAGGCTCTCAGGCAATACTCAAGAGGGTTTAAATCATCACCTCTTCCTCTGAAAGACCTGAGACCTCTGTTTCTTATCTTTTGGGCTGGAGTCATGAGCCTTTGCAGGTAAGATTTCATGATTTCCTACTTAGATGGAGGAAGCAATGAAACACTCCCTGGGGAGAGGAAACCTGACAGAGGAATGGTTTTATGTATTTTATCCAATAAGCATTAATGGGGTTTATGCAGATCAGATTTATTACTGTGGGGAAAAAAATCTTTGTAAATTAAAATTGGTTAATATTGCTAAAGATTTTTTTTCTCATTGGCTCAGTGGCTTCTTGCTGGACACGTTTCAATTCCCATCCTTTGCTAAGCAGCTGCCCTTGCTGGCTACTGCCCAGTCTGCAAAGCCACAGGAGGATTTTGCAGAAATTTGTCCCTAAGGGCAAGTGGCCCCAGAGGACCCCGTTTGCTTCCCAGGCAGATTTAGGGAGGAAAGAGCCCTTCAACTTTGATGTCAGTCCAGTCAGACCAAATCTTTTACAAACACTGGGATGCTGCAGTGAATCATGGAATCACACAAAGGTTTGGTTTGGAAGGAACTTTAAAGCTCATCTCATTCCAACACCCTGCTGTGGGCAGGGATGCCTTCCACTATCCCAGGTTGCTCCAAGCCCCATCCAAGCTGGTCTTGAACACTTCCAGGGATGGGGCAGCCACAGCTTCTCTGGGCAACCTGTGCCAGGGCATCACCACCCTGACAGGGAAAAATTTCTTCCTAATATCAAATCTAAATCTCTCTTCGTTTAGTTTGAAACCATTCTCCTTTGTCCTAACACTATCTGCCCATATAAAAAGTTGCTCTCTTTCCTTTTTTAAAGTCCCGTTTAGGTACTGTTACAGTCTCTAAGATCTCCCTGAAGCTTCTCTTCTCCAGACTGAACACCTGCAACTTTCTCAGCCTAAGAGCTCCTGTTTTCGTTTGGTTTGGTATAAAAGCAACAAGGAACCTCTTGCCAAGGGTGACCCCTGCCAGTGCTGGAAGTGGCTGGGATGGGGGCGACACCAGGAGGCACTGAGGGGACCTGGGGAGGCAGCGCGGGTGACATTCCCGCGGCGTAGGCTGAAACCAGGAGAGCCCCCGGGCAGGGAGATCACGAAGGGGCTGGAGCTGGTGGGACACCCGGAGCGTGGCAGTGCAACCCCCCGCTCTGAGTCCCCACTGGCGGGAGGATGGAGGGAAAAAGTCCGGATGAAGAAGAAAGTGAAGATGAAACACTGGTCTGGGAAGGGGGCTACAGGACATCCCTGGCTGCTGCCCCCCCCCCGCCGCGACGGGTCTGCGGGGCACGGACGGAGCGACGGGTGGAAAGA
>VXBT01011167.1:432550-501027 GCA_013400235.1 Oriolus oriolus
GGAGCGGGATGCGGCCGGCGGGGGATGCGGCCGGAGCGGGATGCGGCCGGCGGGGGATGCGGCCGGAGCCGTCTCGCCCGTCCCGCGCAGCCCCGCGGGGTCTTTGTGCGGGCGCGGAGGCGGCGCCGAGCCGGGGCCGTGCGGGCACCGCGGGGAGCGCTCTCGGTAACCACTTCTTCTTTCGTTTCTTTCTCTTTCATCCTAGGGTAACTTTTTTCTTTCGATAACTTTTTGCCTTTTCCATCAGGAAACTTAACACTGCAGATGTCATTTCAGACCCTTTAATGCTTCTTTGTCAGTTTATCCCTCTTAAAGAAAAAGGGGATAAAAATCCCTAGATTTTGAACCATTAAAGATTTTGTGGAAAGAATTCTAGTTTTCATTAATTTGTAGGGAAAGAAAGGAAAATCTCTTCAATGTCTCTGTGGAGTCAACACCAACTTACTCTTTGACTGGAAACCCCAGTCAGTGTTGGAAGTTTTCTTGCAAAAATAATCACTTGTTTACTCATAAATCTTACAAGATAAGGCCTGCTGAAAAATGCATGTAGACCTCTGTTTCTTGATACACAGCATGTTATAGAGTGGGTACTTTGAGCCTTCATTAATAGGCAGAGAACCAACCCAATGTTAATAGTTGCTCCCACTATTTTTAAAATTTACTAAGAATTAGCAATGGTGAAAGGATAACAGACCTTTCAGCTGGCTTCCATCTCTCAGGATGGTGACAGTGATTGAGTTGAAGCTTCTGTTTAAGTGCATTGCTGGAAGCAGGGTCATGAAATGCTTTAAGTAAAAAGAACTCCCAAGATTTAAATGTTGCAATTTGATACATTCTCTGGCAGGGATCCAGGTCAGAATTTATGACAAGGGATGTGCTGTTTGTATGTCTGATCAGGTACACAATCCAACAGGCAAATTCTGAGATGTCTACTTGTAATAGGTCAATAATGCCAGAACTGCAGTGATTTATGTAGAAATACAGTGAATCTTGTTCACCATCTGTGAACTGTGTGATGTGAAACTAAGTAAATAGTTCTGGTGATAGCCCTGAGACTGAAGTTTGCTCAGGCTGAATAAGTTAGAGCAGTCCTGGTGTAAATCAGTGCACTCATCTCTGCAGAGAGAAGGTTGTTGTGTTGCTCCCTGCACAATTAACAGAGGCCCTGGGTAAGATGTGACTGCAGTCCACTCTGGTGCCTGAGATCCTTGGAAGACACAAGGAACTGGAATGCCAGAACTTCCATCTGAGTTGAGATAAACCCAGTGTAGCTGACCACAGCTCTTTGCTGCTCCCATTCTGATGGAGAGAGTGATTTATACCAAACTAATTTTTGAGCATACACAGACTTTTGAGCATTGATTAATGATGTGCCAAAGAGACACAGCAACACAAAACCAGCCAAAAACATCCTGGATGTGGGGCATGTTGTGTTGCTTGCAGGAGCCAGCTCCAGAGGGATGTGCAACCAGGACTGCCACCCTTTGCTGTGAGCACCCCCCACAACATCAATGCCCCCATTGAGCCGAGAGTGAGGTGGGAGGCAGAGCTTGGCTCTACAGCAAAACTTGTACATCTTAATTAACATTTTTAAAATGAACCAGCTCAAGTCAGTGAGAGGAGCTGAAAAGTGTACAAGGAACAGTAACATTTGAAGACGAAAATGTGGGAGTGCTCTCCCCAAACCCACCCAGCTTTGTAGGCACAACGTGATGCTGGGGAGCTCCATGGCCACAGTCCTTGCAGGTATCTGGGGCTGTACATTAAGTCCTGCTCTTCTCAGCCTCTTCCCAAGGGCAGCCCCTGTCCCAGCAGCTCCCAGCTGCCGCTGCCAAGCAAAAGGCTTTGGCTGAAGGGGAACAATAGGCAGTTTTATCCTGGAGTCAGCACGGCTGGCTGGGAACGGCATGGCAGAGGTGATGAACTCCAACGAGGAGAGGGAAGAGTGTTGACAAATTCATTTTAAGCCAGACTGGGCAAGGAACCAGAACATGCAATGCGGGGAGCCGCTACTACAGCGTGCCTGTGGGAATCATTGATAACACAGTCCTGAGCAGGGGTTTTTCCACACTGAGGAGAAATTGGAAAAAAGTTCTCCCCCGTAAGTCAGGGAGGGAGGAGCAGCCCCACAGAGCTGTAGTCCCAGGCAGGGAGGAGGGAGCAAGGCAGTTCAATACTGTCCTGGAGGCATAAGGGTTTTCTTGGCAGGCTGCTCCTGGGGATGCAGGGGAAGTGATCAAACAAGTCCTTCAGTAGCCAGGCTTGTCAAGATGAATATTAGAGGGATTGTCCACTGCCGTCAGCCAGACGCTAAAATCGAGGCAAGGTTTGGAATTTCGATGTAATTGGAACCATATTTCGGCACGGCGGGGCCGGGTGGCCAAGGTGGGCTGAGTCAGAGAGCACAGACGTCTCTCTAAGTGATGATTTGGCTTGGAAGTTGCTGAGTCTGGGCCAGTTTGCACCAGTTGAAAGTTTGGTTTTGTGATTTCTAACTTTTTTTTAAGTAGGTTCTTGCTCCTTGTTCCCTGCCTCATATACAGAAACTGAATGAAATCCTTTCATGAAGAAACAAGCTACCATTACTGGATGTGGCAGTAATGAGGGAAACGATGAGCTGAGTCCCCGCAGGTCCTCTCTTTCCCCTCGGGGCAGGATGGAGGTGCCTGGGACACGCAGGGTCGGATGCTGCCTCCGCAGGGCCTGCGGCAGCCGCACCAACAAAGGCTCATTGAAGGCAAGCCAGGCTCCCGTGGAGGCTGGCACTGGAGTCAGCCAGGGTATAGGAGACCCTCAGGTTAATTCATGCTAATGATGGGCAGGCTGGCCCGTTTCGGGATGCCGCTGAAAAGCAAGCATGGCTGCAGGAGGACTTGGTGGTTGGGCTGCAGACTCTGCTTTTGTTCATTTTGGGGGGCAAGCGGGCAGCGCCTCGGTCAAACGCAGCGGGACACAGGCTGCTCCTGCTCTCCTGAGCAGATCAACAAGACCTTCACAAGAGCATCTCCAGACCCCATCCAGAGTTTCATTTGTGCAAGTGAAAACTCTGCCTTGGACAGCACAGAGCACTTCTGACAGGCTGAAGTGATGATTTATGTGTTTTGCTTAATTATTTGTTTTCCTTTCATCTGCTTGGCAGCCAGTACTGTGCATACTTTTGGTGATGCTGCTGCAACTGGGACATGGTGTTGGTGGTGGGAATCCAGCCTCAGCTGGACTAAGCATCCTCAGCTTGCTTGGGCATTTGCTACACCTCTGGTCAAGCCCAGAGGCAGTTGATGGCCTTGCAACCCAGATCCATAATTCATATCTTTTGTGCTGACACGTTTTGCCTACGCACGTGGCCAGGGCTGCTGGCCACAAACCACAGAGATGGTGAGCCAGGCAGGGCAGGGAAATGCTGTGCTGGCCAAACCAGCAGCAAGGAAACTCCCAGCTCCAGCTTGACCACATCTCTGCTCACGGTGATAGCACTTCTTAGAAAGCTGAAGGGCTGCAGTCAGCTCTCAGCAGGGTTACTCACACACGGAACACCAACCACCAGGTTTTTTGGCTGAGCAGGAGCTCTTGGTACCTTATGGGCTGATAAAGCCACTCCTGATCTGGGCTGCCGTATCTGGTGTGTTGAAGCAGGGGAGGGCAGTGCCACTGCTCCTCTTCCCCTCAATCAGCTCAGCATCCATGCCCAGAATTTGCTGAGTCCATCGTACGGCAAAAGTTCTGGGTTTCGTGCAAGTCTGTAGGCTGATAAATATCTGCTTTATCTTTTTTATGTCCTAGACAATAAAGTAAGGGTTTCTTTTGGAAGAATTTGTATTATTGCATAACTTTCTCAGGTTTTAGCTGTGGTCCCAAATTTTAAGTAGCTGTTCACCATGGAAATTCTGACCAAAGTATTTTTACTTGATTTCTTTATGTTTTGGCAAAAGGTGGAACATGGAAAAAAGTCAAGAATTTGCACTCAGAGAAGAAAGAGATGCTCTAGCAGAGTCAAGAGAGATCTCTTTCAGTGGTTCCTCCACTTAATGATGGTCATTGTAGGCCTAAATTGAGCAAGTTGACTTGCAGCTCTCAAGTTTTCCTCCCTTGCAATCTCAGCAGGGCTTTTCAGGCACTGTCAGGTGGGGTCTGGCTCCGTGCTGGGGGTCAGCACTGGAAGGAGGGAGGCTTACAGGACCCTCTTGTGCTCTGTCGTTCCCTGCAGCCCCAACGTGTGCGCGGTGCAGAAGCTGATCGGCACCAACAGGAAATACTTCACCAACTGCAAGCAGTGGTACCAGAGGAAGATCTGCGGGAAGTCCACGTAAGTCCCTGAGTGCCAGACAGGCTCTCCCCAAAGACCCCGTTGTGGAGGTGGGTGCTGGGTGGGAGAAGCAGACAGCAGATGTGGGATGTCAGAGCCCGTGGTGTGCATGTCACATGTGTATGTGTTAAGAATTGTTTTAGCTTCTTACCCCCTAAGAAATATTTGCTTTTCTAAAACACTTTGATGTTAAGAATGAAAAGTGCCATGTAAATATAAACCCTGATGGTTTATTCTAATTGCATTTCTATATATACTTCTATAGCTCTCAGTGCTGTAATGAAGTGTGTACCAGATGTTTTCTAGTACTTAGCCTTGTCTGTCTCCATGATAGGCTCAATGCTGCCTAGATTTAAGAAATAAAAAAGGGGAAAAAAAGGCAGCCCAGAGCTGATGGATATTGGAGAGAACGTAAAATTCATCTCCATCTGTTTGCTTTGGAAGGGAAAACAAATAAAAGGAAAGAGGTGTCAGCTTCAGCCAACACTCTGATGACTCCACCAGGAAAGTTAATCACACTTGCAGGCCAATTCCACGTCTAAAATTGCAAACAATAATATTCAAGTAGCTGTTGCTGAAGAATCTGTGTGAGCAGCCTCGGGACATTCTTTTGAAAGATGCAGTCAGCAGATAATTGAGGCTATGCATGCTTGACTATCTGCCAGGCTGTAGAGCAGGAGCAGGGAATCTTCTCCCTTGCTGCAGTCCAGACTGGGCTTTTGGACACACTTGCTGGCCCACAGCACGGACCATCGCAACACCCAGGGTCAGTGCAGAGATTCCCTGAGCAGTCCTGGCTGTGGGATCAGAGCTGTGCACCAGTTCTCATCCTGGATCTGCAGGGTCAAGAACAGAGAGAAGAAAATCATCTCATACGTTTCTCTTACGCCTCAGTGTAAATTGTAATTAGATCTATGGCAACATTCTGTTCTGTACTGCAGATTTGGGTTGCCATCGCTGGGGTAGCTGTGACACCTGGCCATTGGGATTCATGTCTGGTGTTGGTGTGGGGAGGAGGGAGGCAAACCAGGAGTCGTGGCTATGCACAGCTTTTGGCCTTTCATTGTACTTCACATGAACTTGCCCTAAGAAGGAAAGTTCCGTACGTCGGGAGGATGTATTTCTGGATGTACCGTGTGGTGTGCATGTACCATTGTTTTCCTTATGTCCAGCTGTCTTTACAGGAAAAAAAATAATAAAAAGGAGAGGTGATATTGTAAAAACAAGCAACCAGCCCCCCTCCCCTGAATTCTACAAATACAAAGATTTGGGAAGGGTTAACTTGGGTGATTAGAGCTCAGGCTGTCGTCTTGGCCGAATAATGGCCTTCTCGACATAAAATGGACGAGTTTATGGCACGGCAATGTGGTCTCATCATTGCCTTTTCTGATAACAGAGTAGCTTAGTATGTCTCCAAAGAAAACATGACTCAGCTGTGGATGTGGGAGAGTTTTGCTGCTGTGGTCACTGAAAGGTAAAGCAGTCCAGCCATGGATTTACTTAGCTCTGAAGCAAATGAGAAACTAACCTTATGTAACCCAAGCGTGCAGCTGTATTTGGCACAGACAAACTCATCCATCCTCTTATCTCCAGGAGGAGGTGAAATAACTGGCATCTGGCAGTATTTCATGGTTTCATTTGAGGAGATGGGGTGATCTCTTCTACCTCATTTTCTCTGCTTTTACCCAAGTGTCTCACCCAATGATACATCACTGAGAGAAAAGCACACAGACCATTAACCTGCCTGTTAACCTATGAGGTAATCTTTCCATTATCCACGGAATTTGCGCACTATTCTTTGTTTTACATCATCTCCACAATGGGTGTTATTGTCTTCTCTCCTCCCAGTCATTCTTGAGCCTGGGCCCTGCTTTCTCCTTTAGCAGTGCTGGTGCAGAACAAAAGACACGTGCCTTGACTCAGATTTTCCAGAGGACCCTGGGACAGCTCTGATTACAAATGTTTGCTTGTGATGGCTCCCACTGGACATGGTGTGCCTGGCATATGGAAGCAATCAGGAGTCATTTGGGCTGTAAAGGACATGATGCATTATGCTGTAGCAGTCAAATTCTTACAGCAGTGTTGGGAGTCTGATGCTGTGCCGTGCTCAGGTGCCAGAGCCCACGAGAGCGGGTGGGCACAGCTGATGGTGCTCAGCATGGACCTCCAAACTGGCCCCTTCTGTTGGACTGAGCTGGTCTGTGAGAGGTTTTGGGAATACCACACGCCCTTAAATCCCAGAAAAAGTCAGGATTTGGCATGTTTGTCATCATAACTGGGTGGATGCAGCCTTTGCTTGGGATCTGTAGTCAGCAGCCCTCTCCTGAAGCTGTGTGCGTGGTCCTCTCGCTGGCAGGGGGATCCCCTCCATCAGCATGGTCATTTTCTCCTCCTCCTAGAAGGTTTTTCCCACCTGAGAACAGCGGTCCCAGGGAGGAGACACTTGACCCATCTCATCTACTTCACATTTGACCTGGCTGTTATCCTCCCTATTTGCTTAAGGGTTCAGTGGTGCCACAAGCTGAATGTGTGTTGCAGGTGAAAATGCCTGGCTGTAGGATGATAGTTTTGGCTGCTTTGGTTTCTTTCCTTTTCCTGCTCTGAGCACTGTTTCAAAGAGGTACTGGGGAGGTAGGTCAGTGAGAGTCCAGGAACTGCTGAGGAGCAAAGCTGAGCTCCTGCAGAGCTGGCTCAGAGCAGAGAAATTCATCCCTGAGCAAGGAAGGCAGAAAAGTTGCTGCAAGCCTGTAGCACAACTTCGCTCCTTGTGGAATGATCACGTCCTGCGTCGAGAGGCTCAGAGTGACTGGAGCAGCAAGGAAAGCCAGCCTGAAAAACACAGATGTGCTTGGTCCTTAGTCTTGGCTCCGTGTGCCTCACCTTTGGGCTGCTGCTCCAGGCTGAGAGGGCTCAGACACCTGGGGAGCAGCAGGTGCCGTGCAGAGCTCCTCCGTGGCCGTTGGCAGAAACAGAGGTTACACCTCGGTGGGGAGACTCTGGGGCTTCGTGGACTTGATCCTTGGAGGCATCTCCTGGCCCACCGGTGTGGAGTAACTGCACTGGGGCTGTTTGTGCACAAAGGAAATTTTAATTCGTGCATCAGAAGAAGACTCCTACCTCTTTATCTGCTGGTTTTTTTCCTTTGTTTTTCTCTGCTGAAGTGTTGGCTCACACAGTTACAGAGATATTAGGTAGAGGATTTATGCAGAGTTTTTATCATTGCTGATGAAGTGAGATAAGACAGTTGGCAAGAAGTCTGACACTGCTTGGATTTCAAGGAGCACTGAGACAAAATTGTTTTGGTAATTAGGTAATTTTCCACTGTTGGTTATTCCAAAGCCAGAGAAATAGTTTATTTAGAGTATAGTTTCATCATTTTGCCCGTGTATTTTATATTTTTCTACCTTCCTTATGCATTGGACTCATTCTTCAAGAATTGGGATTGCAATGGAACACATCCCCACACAGTGTTTCATCTTGAGAATGAAAAGACAGCTCATAAATTCTGGTTTGGGTTATTTTTTGAGGAATAACCCATTAATAGATTCCCTTTTTTTTCCCCTTTTAAATTAACTTTCCTTTTTCCATGTCTGATGTACTTTCCTCAGTTTAGAAAAAAATTACTGGCACTTATTTTACAAAAACAAAACATATGGGTTTTATTACAGGAAATTATTACAAATGGATCTTTTTTCACTAATATATGCCTAAGCTTATTTTTATTACCTTGAAAAATGCACTTAAAATTTAATTTCAGCTCCTAAGAATGCAACAGCAATGGAACAATGACTAATAAAAGCCTAAACTAAAGGAGTTTGCTTCTGCAGGCAGACACAGACAGACATTTAAGAAATACAGTGTTTCAAAACCAGAGGCTAAAAAACTATAGATTTGACTTGAAATTACTCACTGAGGAGGTCAGGAAATTGTGGTCAAGGCATTGCAGAGCGGATGACAAATGCTCTTTGTGAGGGCAGTGCTGATCTAACCCACATGGCTGGCATCCGCTGTGTCCCGCTGGATGGTCTGTGGCCACTGGGCAGGCAGCAGAAACAGGGATGGACTGGGCACTTCCAGAGGCTTTTGTGCAGAGCCCACCGTGTGGAGCAGTGGCTGGGAGCTGTTCAATGGAAGTCCTCCTCCCTGGGCAGCCGACCGTGGCTCCGGCCTGGCTGGAGCAGGACATGGCAGGAGCAGCCTCCCTCCCCCCTGGATGTGTGGGGCATGGCAGCACTGAGGTGCAGAGCACCCTTCAGCCACGGCTCTGCTGCTCCTCTCTGAGGGCTGGAGGTGGCTGCAGGACCAGCTGGGAACATGCCCTGGACCCTCTCTGAGCGACCCCTTGCATGGTGCCTTTGGGCAGGCTGGGTGGTCTTGGGCTTCCACCAGCCATAGGAGGCCAAATGCCTGAAGCTGAAGCTGTGTTTTATAACCCTCATCTCTGGCTCCCTGTGGGTGCCAGCCCTTGGCTGAGCACCTCTGTGTTCACCGGGCCCTTTGCAGCAGTTTGCCAGCGCTTGGAACGGTGCTGTGCCGGACACTCACCAGGTGGTGCTGAAGGTCACCCTCGGTGGGAGAGTGAGACGGGGGACTTGAGGGAGCCCCTGCCCAAGTGGAGCTGGCCCCGTTACTGCCTTGGTTCTTCTTGCCATGAGCTTCCATTCGTGCTGGAGATGCCCACAAACCCACTGAAAAGCAGGAGGTGCAGTCATGGAATCACAGAAGGGTTTGGCTGGAAAGGGACTTCAAGCACTATCCAGTTCCACCCCCCTGCCAAGGACAGGGACACCTTCCACTGGACCAGGTACCTGCATCCCTTCCCAGTGCCCTCCCCTCCTGGCAGGCACCTGGTGGCTGGGGCAGCCCTGAGCCAGTGTGCCACAGGCTGTGTGCATCCACGTCCTGCCCCTTTGGAGCAGCTCATTAATCTCCAACTGATCTATAAGTAAGGCTTTTAAAGCCTTTGTCAGCACTCAGGAATTATTTATGCTGAACTTTGGAATGATTTCTCTTTAATCAGCTCTTCATCTTTGATTACAGGTCTGAATCAAGGGAACTGTCTAGACTGGATTTAGTTTCTAGGGTGAAAAAAAGAAAGATTGGAGGTAGGGGAGGGAAGTGGTGGGGGAAGCAAGTGTGTGTTTCCAATGAACACGAGACAGGGGGGCTGGGAAAGCGGAGCAGCAGGGTGTTAAGATCTCCAGTAGTCAAAGGAAGGGACAGCTTTAGGCAAAGTCTTTCCCACATGGAATATATAATGTCTAGACAATCAGTCTGGGTTTGCTTTGTAATTCTCTTAGGAAACCGTGACACAGAATTTATTTGTTTCTGTCACAGAAAAGCAGGTATTTGTTTCACTTTCCGGCTCTTAATTACCCTGAAGAATTCCCTATTAAACCCCAGGCATTTCCACTGTTTGTTAACAGTTTTAAAATGATGACAAATATCTGAAGCTGGAGGATTTTCCTCTCTGTTTGAGTGAGTGTGTTGATCCTCGGCGATACAGCATCCTACTTGTCTCGAATCCAGCCGGGAGCACAGAGGAAATGCTTGTCTTTGAGAGGAACACCTATTCCCTGGCTCTCTTGGCCCATCAGTCAGGTGGCCCTCTCCTTTCACACCAAGCATAGAGCAATAGGTGAAAGAATCCCCTGGGAAAAATAAACAGGCAACTTCTGGACTGCTTTTTTTCCCTTTTCCGTTTTGGTTTTTTTTCCTCTCCCTGTTAATACCAAGCCATGTTCCCTCAAATGGCCACCTTTGAGAATCAGATGACTTGTTTCCCATTGAGCTGCAGATGATGGATGCAGTTTTCAGGCAGCTCTTGCTTATTTAGGGTCTGCAAATCTGCAGGAGAGCCCGGGATGGTGTCTCTGACCCTTTTGGTTTTACCAGGGGAAAGTGCTGCTCTGGGGGTGCTCACATGGGCACAGCTGTGCTCTGGTACTGCCCAGGGTGCCTGTGGATGCACATCCCACTGCTGGTGAAGTTTCTTCTTGCAGGGCTTTTCCTAAGTCTTTGTGCCAGTGCACATATCTGAGAACAGGGTTCTCCTTTCCCTCCAGGTCTGTCTTGTGGATTTTGCTGCAAGTAAGCAAATAATTTCTGGTGGTGGACAAAAACAGGGTGAAATGAGAGGGAAACGCTTGGCTGGTTTGGTCAAACAGCCACGGTGGAGTTGTGGGTGTTGCCTGAACAGTGATGGGATGTGACAGCAGCAGTCAGCCGAGGAGATCCCCAAATCCTGCGGGAAGGGTGCCCAGATGAACCAGCACTGGCAGTCTTGTTGGGACTGTGGAATCAGTTTCCATGCACTGTTTGTACAAAGTCTCCTGGAAAGTGTGGTTTTGAAAAGAAATTGTGTCTGCTTTTGTTCTGTGGAGAAATTGGCAACATGCAGCCCTGAAGGAGATAAAAAGTGTGGTTTGTCTTTTGTTGGAGTCTGTATTTCTAATGAAGAGTCTGCTTGGAGACATCCCCAAATATGGATGGACCCAGAACTGTAGCAAGCAGAGAAAAGCAGTGAGACACTGTTGGTTAATCTGCTGTGTCCATCTCTTATTCCAGGGTAATCAGTTACGAGTGCTGTCCTGGATATGAAAAAGTTCCTGGAGAAAAAGGCTGCCCAGCTGGTAAAAATATGTTTGACATTTTTAGACTTCTTAAAATTATACAGCTGCCTAGTAAAGGGAAATGTTAGAAAATTGCTCAAAGTGGATTCAATTTTTGCAATTTATGCACAATATTGCCATGAACAAGTCCAAAATGGACTCGGTGGGGGACCAGCCAAGGGTCAGATCAGCTCCAAAGCATGCTAAATGTTCCAGACATTTAGAACCTTGGATATAATTGAACTTAATCGAGCATGGGAGGGCCATAGGGAACTACTTATTCCAGAAAGTAATATATCTGTATTGGCAATGCAATGCAAAGGAATGATGGAGTAACAGACAGCTCTACCAATCTCTGCTCATTTCTGTTTTCATAGATTCATACAATGGTTTGGGTTGGAAGGAATCTTAAAGATCATCTGGTTCCACCCCCCTGCCGTAGGTAGGGACATCTTCCACTAGACCAGGTTGCTCTAAGTGCTGTCCAACCTGGCCTTGAACATTTTGGCAAGCATGGGGTTAGCAAAGTTTTATTTAGGAGAAAATACAGGTGATACTGGGGGGGAATAAACTAGGTTTATTGAAGAAAGCCATATTCTACTTTTGCTTTCGGAACACTTCCTTCCACAAAAGTCTGATGCCTCCAAGTTAGCCATGTGGGCTGGTGCAGGTGGTCAGTGGAGAGCGAGACCAGCAGTGTCCAACACCAAATCCCAAAATCCTGAATACGAACAGGATTATGTGAAAGCAATCAATAGCTTTGCTTGCCTAAATCCCATCTGTATAAATCCAGAACAAGTCCATTCAAACTTGCAGAAATGCAGTAGATCCTGGATTACACTGCTGTAATTGAGGGTGAAGTTGTCAGGCTGTGATTATTTATTATCTAATTAATGAACAGGTACCAATCCCCTGATGTGCTTCATTTCCTCAAGCGTTCTCACCAACAGCTGTGCTTTAATTCAGCCAGGAGGATGAATGATGCTTTTGGGAACCTAACCTTCTCTTCTTTCAGCTCTGCCACTTTCAAACATCTATGAAACCCTGGGAGTAGTTGGGTCTGCCACCACACAGCTCTACTCTGACCGCTCCAACCTAAGGCCAGAAATTGAAGGACCTGGAAGTTTTACCATTTTTGCTCCCAGTAATGAGGCCTGGGCGTCCTTGTCTGCTGTAAGATAATTCTTCTGCTTTCTCCTCTTCCTCTCATTTTCCCTACTGGAGATCCAGCTCTGCAGGGGTCTGGCAGGATAGACATAGTACTGATAGAAGAAGGACTGTGGATTTCCAAGGTGGTTATCACTGTTCTGGTCCATCAGCTCCTGAGCTTTGCTTCTGAAGGATCCCATCACTAGAGAGATGTGGATGTAGAAATCCCCGCATTCAGTTTTCCCTGCCTGTTACCATTAGAGATTGCACTGAGACCTACAGCAAGAAGCTTCTCATCCCTTTCCAATTTTCTGGTTGACCCTTACATTGCCATTCTGGTTGTTTTTAATTTGTACTAATAGCCAGTCCCAGCTGGAGCCTCAGTAATTCCCATGTGTGTCCCATGCTCAATTCGATGAACATTTCCTTTACATTCATTTTGATTTTCTCACTCTGTCTTCTGATATTTCCACTCCTGAAGTGGTCACTGCTGTCCTGCTGGTGCTCTCATCCCAGCTGAGCTTCCCTGTGAGCAAGAACAACTACTAGGGCAGGGAGGGGGGATATTTTTGAGTCTCTCCACTGCCAAGCCTCTGCCCCAAATGCCCCAGCAGAGCCCCTTGCAGGGATGATGCTGCTAGGAATGGTCTTTTGGTGTATTTGTCAGTGGCCCTGTTGCCTTTCTGCTCATTTCAGTGCAATGATCCCACTCTGGAGCTGCAAAGATCGAGGGTGTCAGAGCTGTTAGCTGCTTTTGTAAGGCAAAAGATAAAGATTTGAGAAAGTTGAGCTCTTAATTTACACAAATGGCATGAGGCGGAATGAATCACTTAATATTCATGCCCACACCCCCACCTTGGAAGCACTCTGGGTGCAGCCAGACCTCCTGGCCCTCCCTAACAACTGCCTAATTGCACTTGGTACTGAAAAATTGGTATTTCTGGTTTTCAGGAAACTCTGGATTCCTTAGTCAGTAACGTTAACATTGAGCTGCTCAACGCCCTCCGCTACCACATGGTGGACAAACGGGTCCTCACGGATGATCTGAAACACGGGACCACGCTGAACTCCATGTACCAGAACCTGCCTATCCAGATTCACCACTACCCCAACGGGGTAAGCACCCACAGAGTCAGAGAGGCTCGGGCTGGAAGGGACCACAGTGGATCATCTGGTCCAACCTCCCTGCTCAAGCAGGGTCATCCCAGAGCACACAGCACAGGGTTGTGTCCACATGGTTCTGGATGTTTTCAATGAGGGAGACCCCACACCCTCTCTGGGAAACTTGTTCCAGTGCCTGGTCACCCACAGTAAGGAAATTCTTCCTCATATTAAACCTACCTACAGCAGGCTTGCTTTTTGGCTGCCTTGCAGCTCCTACCCTGTCCTGGGACCTCCAGGACTCTGTAATGCTTAGGTTGACAACTATTGATTGAAGATACATATTTGGAAGGAGTTTGAAAAGAATGTTTATAAGCAGATGGTTTCCTCAATGCTGTTGCAGGGCAGTTGCCCACACTGCTGTGTAACTGTGCTTGCCCAAGTATTGCTTGTGGCTTATTTTCTGTCTTGAGGGTAGACAAAACCACTGATGATTTTCAAAGCTCTTTAAACATGAAATACTTCAAACATTCTTGATAGAACGTTCTCACTCTTGGTGTGTCTTTTGAGGAAATCACATTTCTGCTCTTGCTGATTCAATAAAGTGCTCTCTGCGTTTGAAATACAAATAGAAAAGCAGCAGAGGCTGCTTTACCTTCTGGTTTTAGTGCATGTAACACCCCGTGGCTCCTTCCCTGTGCAGATTGTGACTGTGAACTGTGCCAGGCTGTTGAAAGCCGACCATCATGCCACCAATGGAGTGGTTCATGTCATTGACAAAGTCATTGCCACCACTACCAACACCATCCAGCAGATCATTGAGACTGAGGACAGCCTGGAAACCCTTCGGGTGAGTCAGCACATGGGTGCTCCAAGTCTCCTTAAAGATGCTCAGTCATCCCACTCCCAGTGAATTGTCCTGAAGAGCTTTGCTAGTGTCTTGGGCTGACCCTGGAGCTACAGATGAAATCCCTGTACCAATGTAGCTCCTTTTGCTTCAGGAAGAGAAATGTTTGCTATCAGTGCGAGTAGGGTTTTATGGCAATAATTGTCACCCTTCTATGGCTGTCCAGAAAAGAGACTGAGTCTGTCTCCTCACTCATGTAGGGGGGTCTTAGCCTTAGGAGACATTAACTGTTCCAATTTGATGTGTCCTGATTTATTTGCCTTGATACTTGCCAAGTTAAGGAATAACTGAAAATGCACAGGAGATTTACACTTAGCCAGCTGTGGGTTCTGATCTGAATTATTCACTGGAACTGCTGTGACCCTTTCCAGGCATATCTGGGTATTCGAACTAGCTCTCAGTCTTGCCAAAAAAAAAGGGCTCTTGTACTCAAATTTCTGGAACATCAGAGAACCATGGGGCTGGGTCAAATTTATAAAAGGACCAAAGTGCTGAATGAAGCTATTCAGGATTTTTTGTAAGTCCTCTGAAATTATAAATGCCTTAATAAGTCTGGCCCTTAGTGTGTGCCTGGAAGAAGTTTCTGACCTTTATATTCTGGCAGAAAGTGTTTTACCCTCTCTCCTTATTTCTCCGAAGACCGCTGTGGCTGCATCCGACCTCAGCAGCTTGCTGGAAAGTGAAGGCCAGTACACGCTCCTGGCTCCGACCAACGAAGCCTTTGAGAAGATCCCACGAGAAACACTGAACAGGATCCTGGGAGACCCAGAAGCCCTGAGGGGTAAGTGCTTGTTCACTGAGGCCGTGGAGAGACTGACGAGTTTTTTTCAGTTCTTCTATATTTTTCTCAAGGGCATCTCAACAGCTCCTTGATACACTCTGACAACAGCTGCAGTAAACAGATGTGACAGAGTCCATCTTTTTAACAGGACAGCCCAGAGCCCTTTGGTTGCAGATGTGTAGACATGGCAGAAGGAGTGGCATCCAGATATGGATGAGGAAGCTGAAGCAGTCCGTTTTATGAGTTTTCTTTTAGCATTTTGTGCAGTGGTGATTCCTGTTGATCCAGCAAGATGCAAGAAAATTGGTGTCTAATCAGTGTAACTTCCCCTGACACTTTGAATAGCCACATGAAGCCTTTTGAAGTTGGCAAAAGTGTATAAAAAGTGACTCTTTTCAGGCATTTTATTTCACAGGCTGTGAAATCAAAATCAGCACAATTTAAAATGACTGCATTTTATGGAGTACACCCTGGCCATTGAACAGGCTCCCTAAAAGCTGCAATACTTTCATAGCTGGCTTTTGCAGCTCTCTAAGACGCTCGCCTCTCTCACAGACTTGCTGAACCATCACATCCTGAAGTCAGCCATGTGTGCTGAGGCCATCATCGCTGGCCTGACCATGGAGACACTGGAAGGAACCACCTTGGACGTGGGCTGCAGTGGGGAAGAGCTGACCCTCAACGGGAAGCCCATCATTGCCAACAAGGACGTCCTGGCAACCAACGGCGTTGTACATTTTGTTAATGAGCTGCTGATCCCAGACTCAGGTACTGGTGCCTCTCTGCATCTTTCTTTCTGTTGCCTTTCTTTCGTCTGTTTTGCCAAGGAAATGCTGGACTTAGAGGGCACAGTGATGAGTGGATAGCCTCTAATGCAAGGTCACTATGTGTTGCTTTTCTTTTCAGCTAAGACTGTGTTTGAGTTAGCACAAGAATCTGAAGTTTCCAAGTCTACAGACCTCTTCAGACAAGCTGGTCTCAGTTCTCATCTAACTGGCAGTGAGCAAGTGACCCTCCTTGCCCCAGTGAATAATGTGTTCAAAGGTAAGCCACAGATTAAATCCCTTTCTTCCATCAGTTTGGGCCACAGATCTCCTTCAAACAGACTTCAGCCAAGTTTCAGTGCACAAGTATGTAAATCCTCTCTCAAATGCCTCGAGGCAGTGGCATCTAGCTTTACAGTTTAAAACTGATGTGGGTAATACTCTGTATTTGAATGGTTTTTAGTATCTCAGTAGTCATTTTAAGTGAATCACTGGTTCTTTCCATACTTTTTGCTGCAGATGGACTCCCCGTTATTGACAGCAACATGAGAAACCTGCTTCTGAACCACATTGTCAAAGACCAGCTCTCCTCTAAGTATCTGTATCATGGACAGAAACTGCAGACTCTGGGGGACAAGGAACTGAGAGTTTTTGTGTACCGCAATGTGAGTCCTTCCCATGTGCTGTGCTCCGTGTGGCTGAGCAATGCTCCAATGTTACAGCTATCACGTAAAAAGTGTAAATCATCATTGTGAAAAGTGTCAAAATCTCTCTTTTGAAGTGTATTCTGATGAAGTCTTTTTTTCTGCGATTGTGTTTGCAGAACCTTTGCATTGAAAATGCCTGCATTGCTGCCCATGACAAGAGGGGAAGGTTTGGGACCCTGTTTAGCGTGGACAAAATGCTGACTCCACCGACTGGCTCAGTGATGGATGTTCTCAAAGCAGACCATCGCTTCAGGTGACCTTTCTGCACTTTCCAAGTGCCAGTTAAGAGCAGAAGAGCTGCCAAAGCAGTTTCTATTTATTATGGGTCGTAGTCATGAGAATGTATATGTCTTTTTAGCATAGAAAGATCATCCAAAACCATGGTCTCTCTAAATTATAGGGAGTGAAACTTCAAATAACCCTCAATCAGCTGTGAGCCAAGAGTAAGTGGTTCCCTTAATACCATAAGAATCTGGCTCTGAAGCCATCTCTGCCCATCAGATCCACTGTGGCCAGACCTCTCTGTCTCCCCATAGCATTTGGTCCCCATGGAGTCAGCACTCCCAGGCTGCTTTGCCATTGCTCAGATGTTCTGGTTGGCCCTCACAGGCTCATTTCCTCCCCAGACCCCATTTTGGTTATTTGAGTTGCTGGACCGCAGCAGGATTTCACAACTGGAACTTCCCAGCTCTCTCTTGAGCCCAGCATGCAGCTGACCAGCAGAGTGGTTTGCAGGGAAGCATTTGATGCGTGTTTGCTTTGCAGTACGTTGGTGGCCGCAATCCAGTCTGCAGGTCTGACAGAGAGCCTGAACCGGCCGGGAACCTTCACCGTGTTCGCTCCGACAAACGAAGCTTTCCGAGCCATGCCCCAGGGGGAGCTCAACAAACTGATGGGTGAGCACCTCTAGAACATTTAGCTGCTGTGTGTGACTGCTGCGATACTGGGAGGAATGGCCAAGTTTCTCTGCTCCATCTCATTCTTTGGCTCTGTCTGTTGGAAGCATGAGCTTCCTACCCAATGGATTTGCGTAAGCAGAAAGCTGAAGATGCACAGAGTGGCACTGAATTCCCCAAGGGGGGTTTATAGTGCCTGTGTTCTTGGAAGATCTGTTTGTAGTGTGTGTCACAAACTCACGATGACTTTTGATTTGGCTGTGCTGGTGGTGTAAGCGAGATAACTCACAGATGTTTCTAAAGGAACCAGTGAGGTCTCTGCCTTTTTCAAGGATGAAAGAAGTGAGAATGTGACTCTTGACCACACAAGATCAGGGTGTCTAAAGTAAGTTTTGCAAAGAGAAGATGGGATCCACATACAGCCTCAAGTTGCACTGTATGAAAATTAAGTACGGAAAGGCTGGGGCTGTTTCTCCTTCTACATGTACATGGACAAAGCAGGAGGTCCAGTCTAATCCTGGGAAACCAACAAACGTTTCCTTCTAGCTCAGACAAAGACCAGTATCTGAAAAGCAAAGGCATGCAGGCTGGGTGTGGAAAAAAGCATGGGAACGTTTAATAACTCCCTTCTGGATAAGCAGCATGATCTTTTATTTTGTTCATGTTGAAAACCGGTTGTGGTTGGAAACAATGTCAGGTATTTGAATGTAATGTCTTCTTGTCATTAAAACCCAGCCAAACATTGACATCATAATTTGGGAAGCATCTGCCCATGGTAGCTGGTTATCCTTTTAAGTGCAGGGATGTGGAACCAGTAATATCAGTCCAGTCTTACGCTTAATATATAAATATTTCAGAGGTGTTTTGCAGCCATTGTAAATGGCTGCAGGAATGAAGATTCCCAGATGCAGACACTTCAGATGTTCTTTTCTCACACAAATGTTTAGCTTATGCCTCTGATGAAGAAATGGATCATGCTGGTGAGGGTGTGCAGAGTGAACTGTGGCCACCCTCGGAAAACCATAATGGAAAAAAGCTTGCATACAATCCTTGAAAGCATTGAAAGAAAAGGTCCCCCTTGCTGAGGGAGCTACTCTGGTGTTGTAGATGGAGGCCACCTTTGCACTAGCTGTCTGTAGGGCTTGTCAATGACCCTGTCTGTCCGTGGGGCTTGTCAGTGGCCCTGCATCCTCTGAAGGAGAAGATGGAGAAGCATTGCTGGCCTGTGCTGTGCACGTCACCCGCTCTTCTGGAAAACAGATGGTGCAGAGAAAGCACCTTATCTTCCTAAAATCTGTTTCAAAGCACAGCTTGTATGAGTAGAGACTCAGTGGGATGGTATCAGGGCACCAGTCCATGAGACGTAGGTGTCATTTCTCCTGCACTTTTCCCCTTCCTACCCAGCTGTGAGGATTGTTGCCAAGTGACACTGGCCTTGGTGACATTTGAAAGTACCAGAATGCCCTATCTGCTTCCTTCTTTCACATGGGTCTTTCCACACCCCATCCCAGACTTCCTTGGGAAGTGAAAGCAGCGAAAGAAGCAGGTTCATGCTGTGCACAGTGACAGAATGAGGAATGAAAACCCAAGAAAGAGGGAATTCCTGTGTAGGGCAGGCTTGGTAGGTACCAAGGTGGGACACTGGGAGAGTGTCCTTCTGGACTTGTTAGGATCCTGACCTGCCCAGGCAGGAATGGCCTCAGTGCCCTAACCAGGTCCTTCTGCCTGGTTTTCGGTTTTGGTTTGGTTTTTTTTGATTTTACATTGGTTTTTTGCACTTTCAGGAAATTATGGTGTTTTCCATGTAAATTCCATTCCAGCACATGAAATACAGGAGGCAAGTGCTGATGCTGGTTTGTAGATGTGAATGTTTTCTTCCCCCAGGCAATGCCAAGGAGCTTGCCAACATCCTCAAGTTCCACGTGGCTGATGAGATCCTGGTGAGCGGCGCGGTCAATGCCCTGGTGAGGCTGAAATCCTTGCAGGGAGATAAACTGGAAGTCAGCATGGTGAGTCACCTCGATGGGGTTCTGTGGTCAGCAGGGCTGTCCAGTGTTCGGCTGCCCACGTCAAGGACCGAACCATGTCTGTGCTCCTCGGGGTGGTGTGGGAACATCTCCTGAATGTGCACACAGTCCCCCCAGTGTTTCCTGGTCTGTACTGGAGGGACTGTTGCCATGTGTTTAGCAAGCTGGAAGAATGAAATGTGGTTTGCTTCAGCTTTCTGCCCAGAAGACCAGTTGTAAATGATTTCCAGGAGCTGCTATAAATTTAACCCTGAGTCATGGGGGGGAAAACATAAATAAATGAAATGAATAGCTTGTTCAGCTAACATATCTCTTTTTGTGTAACGAAAATGATCTCTGCATGGGCTCCCTTAGCACAGCAGGATTTATTTAGATATATCATTTCATTTCACAATCTCTACACTACATTAAGAGAATGTAGGATCCTCTACTGAGGAAAAAATAATTTCAGAAAATAAGTAATCATGGCCCACTCTATGCATAAGAAAACACAGGACAAAAATGGGAGGGACAGTGTTTCCAGGTGCACTCAATTGGCCAGCATGCGTACTGGACTCTTCCCATGTCCAGTCCTGCTCTGCCCTCTCCTGATCCCATCTGCACAGCCATCTCCCTGGCAGGTTGCTGGTGGATGGGCTCTGCTGCCATGGCACAGCATTCCCAGCCCTGCACTGAGGAAGTCCAAAGCCTGCCAGCCATTCCAGGACAAACTGCTCAGGCTATAATTTGGTTTTATATTCTCCTTAATTGGCAAGAGGAATGAAAACGCCTCCAGCCATCCAGTAAAGGAATGAATGCAAAGTGAGGGCTTTTTTAATAACCTTGGAAATGACAGAAGGTTCTCATCTTCTACTTTTTTATTTTTTCTTTTACTGAACAGAAAAACAACGTAATACATATCAACAAGGAGCCTGTTGCTGAAAGCGATGTCATGGCCACAAATGGTGTCATTTATGCTGTGAATTCTGTTTTACAGCCGCAGGGTAGGTCCATGGTGAGAAATGTCCAGAGCCAAGCCTTGTAATAGCAAAACTGCTTTGGGAAGGACTGGGGACACAGGGCAGTTGCTTCAGTTTGGTGAGGAGGGATTGGTCTGTTGTGGGATTTTCAACAGAAAATAGTGGAAGGAAGCAGCCTGCATGCTCTGACAAGTATTTCAATGCTCTCAATGTCCCCCCTTAGCTTCAAGGCCACAAGAAAGAGGTGACGAGCCTGCAGATCCCGCGTTAGAAATCTTCAAACAGGCGTCTGCATTATCCAAGGTAAAAGGGAAAAATCTCTCACTGTCAAACTGCCAAAATTGCATTTGGTAACAATGATTGGAAGATCATGTCACATCCATATGCTGACTTCCAAGGAAAGTGGGTGTATGCGTTCCATGGAATTATCTTCTTGCATGATTTAATAATATAAGAAATAATACATTTTGCAACACAAAGCCTCAGTTTGCAGCACCCGGTGAATGTAACCTTGGCATGGTACTATCATATATCAGCTTCCAATAATGAAGAGTCACTCATCCATAGGTTTTGGAGATTAAGGATAAATATATTGGTGTGCAAACTGTTCTTATGGCTGTTGGAGATTTGTTGCATTTCTGTAAACCCTGTGTTTTGTTTCCATGCAGGTTTCTCAGAGGAATCCTCGACTAGGTAAAACAGCTTCTCCAGCTCATTTCTAATTTCCACTCTGTCCCCCATCCCTTAAAGAGGGGTTTCTCCTGTTCTCTTGCTCTAAGCAAGATGTAGCAGGGCTGGGAGGAGAGGGGGCAGGGGGATGGTTTGTGTCAGTCCCACCCAACTTGCTCTTCTCCTTGGCAGCACCCGTCTACTCCCGGATACTGGCGAGGATGAAGGAGAACTCGGGTGGATTCTGAGCCCATAGTGAGCAACCACAAGTCAGTGCCTCCATCCCATCCACTCTGGCTCACAGCTGAAGAGAAGGACAGAACCGTTTTTAAAAACCAAATACCAACCTTGAATTTATTTTTGTTCACAATGAAACGGATAGGAAAAATGAAAAGCCATATATATATGTATATATTTTAAGACCATTTTTATTTGGTTTTGACTTTAAAGTTCCCAGACCGAGGAAATGTTTTGAGGTTTTTTGTTTGTTTGTTTTGTTTCATTTTTGGTTTTTTTGTTTTTTAATAAAAATTATTCACTAATCTTCAATTTTAAACATACCATGTTTTGGGCTTGATAAGTACGTCCAAGGGCAGGTGCCTTTTTTTTTTTAAACAAGCATGTCCTTCCTTCTTCCCTTGGATTTTAGAAGTCTTCCATGAAATTCTGAATTGAAGGCTTTTAACAAAATTCTCTCTATTGACATTGAGAAAATTGCATAGTTATAAGCTATGGTTTGAAGCATTTTCTTTTTTTTAACTGGGTTGGGTTTTTTTATGGCTATGGGTTATAACTGTGCTGCGTTTTGTTCACGAGATTTGAAATGAGAGTTCTCCCTGGCTGAAGCCTTCCAGGAAATGATTCATTTTTAATAATGGTTGTTTTTTAATAAAAATTAAAAATAAAATCAAAAATACAAATAAGAAAAGTGCTGACAGTGCGTGGTTGGGTTTTTGTTTGGTTTGGATTGCCTGATGGCACCAGGTGGTCAGACCTGAGCACTGGGAATGAGGGGAATCAGATTTGGCTGGATCAGCTTCATTAGGTCTGATAGTTACCTGAGTGGAATGGCAACGCATTTCTCCTCTCTGATCCTGGCCTGGCACCATTTTTTGCTGGTACTTTCACGAGCAGTCGCTGTCACACGCTCCAAGGAGCACAGGGCAGCCGTGCACATCCCTGCCGCTGGATGCTCAGCCACCTTTGCTGGCAGCTGCAGCTCAGTGCCACATTCCGAGCTGCCAACAGCATTTACTCACCATCACAGCTTTATATTCACTCCCTGGTAGTTATTGCCTTGGTGAAACCCAGGAGTATGAGGCAAAAAAAAGAAAGAGGGTGTCAAGTGCAGAATACAAAAGACTCAGACTGTTTTGGTTGCCCTGGCTGAGAAATACCCTGATAGTTCTCCTTCTACTGAAAGCCCAAACTGAAATCCCACATGCTCAGAGCCATCTGCATAACTCAGATGTGTGAAAAATATCCAGCTCTTCTTTTATCTCTTCTTTTATTTCTCTTCATTGCCATCCCCCTCTCATTCTTCTTTATCATTTTTCTGGCCTGGAACAGTCCTGGTATTTAGGGCTGAGGAGGTGAAGTGGAGCGCTGTCAGCCACCTATTCCCAGCAGCTCAAGGCAGAATAGTTGTATCAGGGGGTTGGCTGCTGGGGGAAGCTCAGTTTCTTGCTGTTAAACTGATTAATTAGTATTCCTTCAAAAGCCTGAGAGAGAGGGAAGGCCACCTCAAATCTGCTCTTTTTTTCTTTCTTCCTTGCTGCTTCATAATTAAGAGATAAGTCTTCACAATTTGGAAAGGTGGAAAGTAGGTCTGATCTTTATCTAGGTGAGTGCCCCTTGCTTGTAGCTTCTCAGCATCTGGCTTGGTGAGTAATTAATTGTTTCACTGCAAAATGAAGCCACTGGAGTAGACAGGAGTAGGGGAAACTGCTTCGATGAGCTTAATAACCATGAGCAGTCCCATCTGCTGAGACAGCAGTTTTCATCTCCTGGGAGTACAGCCCTGGCTTTTCACTGCATGGTTTCTGGGCAGGTATTAGGATGTGTGGTGATGGGGTGATGGTCTCCTTTGTATATGGCCTGGCTTTGCCAGGCTTGCTTTTGGGGAGTCACCAGGTTTATGAGTCCCAGCAGTTTCCAGTAGACAGGGGCACATTGTCCTTTCAATCCCATTCTCTTTTTGCTCTCTCCCATTGCCTATTCTCCCTGGTCCTTTGGCAGTGCTCTCCTTCCCTCACTCCTGCTGCCTGTTCTATCATCTGAGCTGCTCTGGGGTGCCAGCAGCAGCCCCCCACAGTGCTGTGGGTGGGGGGCTGCGCTCCCTGTTTTGTTGACTCTCTAATTTCCCGGGGATCCTACACCCTGGGAAGCCGTCACAGGGTGCCTTCCCACAGGCTGGCTGCTTGGCAGCCCCCCAGGATTTTGATGTCTCCAGATTACAGCTCATGTTGGTGGAAACTCTTGGGAGTTCTTAATGCCCTCCCTTTCCCTGCTGCGAGTTGATTTCTCCCCGCTCTGTGTTTAGGGAGGGATATGCAGATGGATTTGATCAGTAGGGACTGTATCCCTTGCCTTGACTCAGTGACGCTTTGGGGATATTTTCCCCCGTGGATTTGTCACTGTGCCTTATCCCATGATGTGAGGGTAGGTGCTGCCGGTCATTCCACCAAGGGGAGGGAGATGTTAACACTTCAGCCTTCGAGGGGTGCCCAGGGATGAAGCAAGAGGAGAGCAGCTGAAAGATGGGGAAATGAGGAGTGCTGAGATGATGGGAATAAAAACTTATCTGTCATTTCCTAAAGAAATATTTTTAATATTTTTTTTATGTGAGAAAAGGTGGAAGTGAAAGGAAGAAGGAAGTTGCTGGTGCTGAGGCAAAACATAACTTCCCTGGGGAAGTGCTGGCCAAAGGGCAGAGAGCTCCCAGGGGCCCAGCTGGGTGTGGGAACCTGAGGGATGTCCCAGCCAAGGGCTGCGGTGGGATGGGGCAGTTGGAACCCCCTGTGTACCTATCCCATCCCTGGAGTCTCCAGATAACAACACTCAGGGAAGGGAAGAAGTAAAGCCCAGTTTAGAAAGTGCTTGAGTGATGGTCAGGGCAGCCTCGGGATGAGCAGCATTTAGGATTGGCCCTCAGAGGCAGCCAGTGCTGGGGTGTTGAGCACAGAGCCATACTGCACCAGGGGGTTTTGGTTTCTCAGCGTTGCCAGGGTATTTCCACATGAAACCCAGCGTGTGGTTGAATGGTGTCACCATGACCTTGAACCAGGTCTGTGCTCCACAGGAACTCCCTTCAGGACTGGGGCAAAAAGAGTAAACTGAGAGCAGATAAGAGCCTTTTGGAGGATAATTTTGCTTTTTCTCTCCTTAGGAGTCAAGACTGTTTTTCTATTGAAAAATTGCAGGGATGTGCAGCTGCCCTTGTTTATTTTTTTAGAATAATGATTCCTTCACTTGCAGCAGCTCCAGTTCAGCAAAATAATTAAATGTATGCAGAAATCCATTTAGGAAAAGTACAGCTTTAAAGTGTATGCTGTAAGCCCTGAAATGATGCTGTCATGGCTGGGCTGCTGCTTGTGGGTCACTCCTGTGCCAGCGGAGCCCCAGTGCTCTCCAGGGCTGGAGCAGTGAACAGAAGGTGGTGCCTCTGAAGGGCTGGAAAAGCAAATGTTGACTGCAAAATGCTGTGTTTCGGGAAGCTTCATGTTGTGGTTTTGCTCATTTACATCTTGAGATATGAACCAGAGGTGCTTTTCTTCTAGAAAATCCTTTTACTTTCTGGCAGCCTTCTGCAAAGATAGTTAAGGCAAGAGGAAAAGCAACACTGAGCTTTGTCCCCAGGGAGATCTCACACACAGGGCTGTAGTGGAAAACACGTGCTCCTGCAGTGTCACGGGGATCTCAGAGCCCTGTGTGCTTGGCTGAGAAAGGAGGTTTGCAGCTGACCTGCCCCAGTGCCGGGGGGGAACTGGGCTGGGAGGGCTGCGGGGTGGGCGCAGGCGCTCCCCGTGCCCCGGTGTGGGGGCAGCAGAAAGGCAAAAGCCTTTGCCGGTGTCAAAGGGCAGGCAGAGGCCTGAGTGAAGCCAAGGCATCGCAGCCAGATGGATGCAGAAGGATGACCCCTGGAAAGGGTCACCTGGAGACAGGGGAAGCCACCCACGGGCCGTCACTGGAACTCTGTACTCCTGCTTTTCTGCTGTAGGGAAATTCTTGTTGCTACACATGATTTATCGCAAAGTTGTTGCACTGTTAGCGGGTGTCCCAGGAGGAGCAAAGAGAAAAACTAATGGTAATATTAGTGCTGGTGAAAGACAGGCTCAAAGGAGCAGCTGGGATCAGAGGCATTCAGCTGTGGCTCAGGCAACTCTTGCATTATTTTGTTTTTCTTTTGAGTCCTTTTTGGAGACACATTTGAGAGATTTTCCAGAAACCTGTAAATTCTCCAAAGAGAAACATTTAGGGGGACTTTCTTTCCAACAGTGAATGATCCCTTACTGTTTTGTAACATTTTGATGATCAAACACTTTACAAAGGGTCAGCACTTTTCCTAGGAGAAGTCAGCTGGTGCAGGAGCAGAGGGGTATCAATGCCTGGTGAGCCGTGCGCTGCCGCGTGAAGGCATCTCCTGCTAAGGGAGAATAACTCTTCTAAGGATTTGTTTTCACCTCCTGGAAAAGAAGGTGACAGGAAGGCTTGGTTTGCTGCATGATGCCATTCATGATATACTGAAAAGTTCTTTACAGAATTGCCATGGGCTGGCCCAGACACATCTGTCCTGCCACACTTACCCTTGAGTTTTCTGCAGCTTTTCAGAGGGCACGGCTGCCTCTGGCTTTTGACCTGTCTCTGCTTTCCCTGTTCAGTCTTTTCAAGGGGACTTCATCTGACTTCAGAAGTCACATTTACATTTCTTTCACATGCAGCTTGTGCATCAAGGCCTATGAGCTGGCAAAAGCAAAACTCATTCTATTTTAATTGCTACTTCTGGGAGAAGAATCAAGATCTCCTGTTTGGAAAATAATTGTGTGGAAGCTGGAGGCCTTCTTGGGGCATTTGTTAAATTTTGCAGAGGCAGGAGGATAAACTCCTGGATTTCAGGATTTCTACCACTGTTGCTGTGTTTCTGCCTCTGTTTTGAAGTTTGCAATTGGGATAAATGATCTTTCTCAGCAGCCTTTAGGTGGAAATCCCAGATGATCCCCAAGTATTACTTGTATTTTTACTGTCTTTGTACATGTAGCACTTGGGAAGTCACCACATCCACAAAGGAAGAGCCAGAGGATTGCTCTGAAGGGAGGTCAAGTATCATGACGACCATGACAGCATCCATGAATTTATAATTAAGGCTGGTTTTATAACAGTAACCTGAAGACACATCCATTTGCTGTAAACTGTAGGTATCCTAATCCTGTGCTCAGCACAAGTGTGTGTTCTCCTACCAACGTGTTTGTGCTTTGGGCACCACACACGCTCATGTGGTGATGTGGCTTCCAGCTTGGAGCTGGCATCTCAGAGTCCAGGATGTGTGACTGGACCAAGCCTGGCTCCACCTGGTCCTACTCATAGCCAGACAACAGATCCTCACCCTTCTTATCAAGAACACAAAGTTCTCAGACAGAAATATGGACAGGCAGTGGTAGATCCATCGTGGCCCAGTGGGAGGTGTCCCTGCCCATGGCAGGGGGTTTGGAACTATGTGGTCTTTAAGGTCCTTATCAACCTAAACCATTCTGTGATTCCTGCATTCGAAGCTGAAGGGACCTGATTTTGCAATCGTGGCTCACATGAATGTCAGCGACACACCCGTCATCGCCCCGCGGACGTGCGCTGGCAGCAGCGAGGCATTAAAGGAGCAAAAGTGGCTGGTTCCTTTCCGTAGCTCGTAACTAAAGAGCAGGAAAAAGTGGAATAAACAAAGCCAAGCTGCAGAGCAGTCACGCAAGGCAAGGGGAACTGAGGAGCATCAGCAGAAAGTGCTCCAGGACAGCACCATCTGCGAGCACTTGAGGCTCAGGAAATGCTGCTCTTTAAGGAGTTGGTGGTGCTGCTATGTAGGACCGGAAACAGGCTGGTGGTGAGGCTGTGCCATTCTGCCTTTTATTTGCTCAGCAGATTTTGCCTCTTTTTACGTAAAATCAGCAAATGAGGAACTTAAAGTCACTTCTCCCATAAAATTTTTTTACTGCAGAATTATTTTATGGACTTTCTTCTTCTGGGCTGCCTCTACCTTACATTCCTGCTGGTGTTAACTCTGAAATGTAGGTAAACTGTAATAAAATGACTCGTGCTCCGAAGTTTTCTGAAGCTAGAGAGGCTTTGAGTTAAGGGCCCGAAAGATGTGGACACTGAGCTGGATCAGCACTGAACTGTGAGCCACAGTGTGATGGCTTGGACCATCTCCTGTGCTGTAGAGCTCCTGGTGCAGATGTGGGACAATGTGTGTGCAGACAGGGCAGGAATGACACTCATTCACACCTGACTGCCTGAGCTTGGGCATGGGAATCTCTGCTTGCCATGGGGCCCCAGCTGGCCCTGGCTCTGTGACTGGTGCCACTGGGGCACCGTGGGGCTCTGGGGCTGCCCTGGCGTTGCACAGTGTACATGTAGCACCAGGGAGGTAAAAACCAGAGCAGAGAGGAAAGCAACTCACTGGTACATGTGTCCTCTCCACCTGCCATTGCTCTGAGTAATCTCTCCCTTGCTCAGTACCTTTGCAGTAAAAAGGGCAGCTGCTCTTTCAGGTAAGTGGTTTCTGAGGCAACAGCACTGCCTCGCTGTTTACTGGGTGTCCTGACTCCTCAGAGCGAGCTGGCTCGCTGGGAAGCCACATTCTCCCCCTCCTCTGCCCAGCACAGGGTGGTGGGGCACCGAGGTGTGTCCATGCAGGATGATGTGCATCAATTGCACAAAAATCTTTCTGAGTCCAAGGAGATGTCGAGATGTTTGGAGGCTTTATTTTGTTCAGGACCAGATCAGTTCAGATCATACTGGAGGCTGTTTTAAAAAGATGAGTAGAAATTTGCCCTGGGAAGCCCTGAAGTGAGGTGATGGCTGCCTGAGGGGCAGTAACCTGCCTTTGGTTCAGCACAGGGGAATGCTTCAGAAAGCTGTGGACAGACTTGCCTCGGAAATCAAAGGCTTGTCTTCACCCGGGCTCTTCCTTCTGCCCTTCACTCTGACTTGCTGATCTTTAGCTCCTGTTAATGAAAGTCAGGGGGAAACTGAGGTACCAGGTAGAGGATGGCACACTGGGATGTAAGGAGCTGGCAGGCAGGGAGGGCTGCTTTGCTTGGAGGAGTTTCTGCCCTGCACAGCCTGGGGATGCCTGAGGGCACAGGGGGCGAGGGAATCACAGTGAGCAGCGCTCAGAGTAGGTGGTCCCAGGCCTGCTGACCAAATGTTCCTCCCGAGCTACTATATTTGGATACCAGAAGCAAGTGATTTCACTTTCCTGTTTGAAAACAGACCCCCTGAAGCTGGGCTGCTGGCTGCTAACACTCTCCTTGCAGCACACACAGCTCACCCAGCAGCAGCCCCTCTCCTCCCAGGGGTCACCTCGATCCTGCCTGGGAGTGAGGGACTGCACAGCTCCATCACTCACTGCTTAATTGTAACCAGATTTCCCTAGAAATGTCTGATGAAATATTTATAAATATTATAGCCAGCAGCTGCTGATGCCAAACAGGAAATTTTAAGCTGAACAAACTTTTCCACATTTCTAAGTGGGGAAAGTAAACTGTAGCTAAGATCAGTATTAAAAAAAAAAGTCTAAACAGCAACAGGCTTGCAGTGTTCCATATCCTGAGGGAAGTTCATGATTTCTTGAAGCCTTGGTTCTTTCAGCCAGGCCATTTTCTATCTGCACATAAGCAGTGTGTCTGCACAGTGATACAGGAGGTGGCTTTAAAGAAGGAAATTAGGTTATATCTCAACACAGACATGGGTAATGTAATTTCAAGGGAAAAAAATAAGAATACACAACTTAAAAGAAAACCAATGAGCCAGGGATGAAGCTGGTGGGGGCAGCAGCCACCTGAGGGAATGCAGCCCTGTTTTATCTTGCACTTCATGTTTTGGGCTTTCCTCTCTTTCCCCCANCTTTTTTATTCCTGCTTATTCAGTACTTGGTGTTGAGACAATATTTTTGAGCACTAAAACATGGAAAAAATGTAGCACTAAATCTTCATGGAATTATCTGTTTTAAACAACTTCTGCTGTTCATGAATTCATTAAGCACAACTTCAGGCAAAAAGCATTATTAGGCTTTTAAAAACTGATTCATGTCATTTCCTGGTTAATGATATTGAAATAGAGATGGAATAAAGCAAATGTCCTCAGTGTGCATATAAAATCTGAAAATGCATTCTTCAGTTTGAGCATCTTCAAAATGAAGTGCAGATCAAAAACCTTGAGTCTTTTGAAGAATAAATTATCAAAATAACTCAGTTTCTACCATCCCCATACAGTTTCTAGCTCCATATACAGATATTTTTCATCTCTTTTTTTTCAATTAAATTCTGTTCACTATAGTACCTTAGTGGAAAGAGAAGAGCTTTCTGATACTGAGAGTTTGTTTGTTTGGTTTTAACTTCTGGCTGTTGGTAACAAATCCATATCCACCTTCTCTTTGTGAGTTAATTTTCTTTGAAGTGGGTCAGTGGTGCATGGTGAGCTGTAGAGTGCATAGGCTGAATTGCATTGCACCCTCTGGGTGGGTTTTGATGAGCAGAATCCATCTTAAGAGGCAAAAAGATTGTTCAATGAAATGAAGTTTTAAGAATTCTTGTAAGTTTTAGAGACTAATAGTAGCAAGATCTCAGGAAGCTTTTATTGCAGTTTAAAGTGTGGAGTCCAGCAGCAAATTTATTCATAGCTTTTCTACTTGAAAAGCTATGTTTTAATTCTGGGTGGGAAATAAAGCACCCAGGTGGGCAGCCCTGTGAGTACCTGAGTTTATTATGAAACTGTGATTCATCCCACAGCAGCCTGTGGGGGATGAAGGGGAGCATTGCTGACTGAGCAGGCAGGGACACTGAAGGTGATCAGAGGTCCCTGCCAGCTTCCTTGGGAATGTGGTGTCCTGCACTGCCAGCTCACTATCCAGAAATTCATGACATGGGAAAACTGCAGGACTTTCATCTCTAAAATCCCACTTTCCTTTCTCCTGATCACCTTTCAGGTTTGGTCTTTCTCACTTGGTACCCAAGCACCCTGGAAGGATGCACATGGGGCCAAAGGAAGGGCTCAGGCTCCATCCTTCCAGACAGGTGGCACTGGCAGTAATCCTGCTTGTGCTCTCTCCACACACGACAGAAAACATCCCATTGCCACTACTTTTTCACACTGTCATTGCAGATATGATGTAGAAAACAAAATAGAATTTTCCATCAGCTGCAAAGGTGGGGTCCTTTGGATAGTATCCCCATAAATGTTCTCAGTCACAAGGTTTTTAAACAGGATGCCTCACTAGTTGTTTGTCACCACAGAGTCAATCCTCGAGCTCCCTTGAATGCTGCTGAATCTCTCTCAGGGCACAGGTTTGCCAAGCTATAGTCTGTCATGCTTGAGTGACTTTTCCCTTGGGAATTGTTCAGAAGAGTGTTTGTCCTGTTGTGGAATGTATCCATCTTAGACCTTAAATCACCTGCAGCAGGGGCTTGACTTCTGCTCTCAAGTCCTGGCTGAGCACACACATGATGTACAGCCCCCTGTGTCTGCAGCACCCTCCTGCCATACCCTCTAAAGTATCACTGGGTTTTCCTTTCCCTGCTTGACAGGAGGGACCAGGCTCCCAAGGGCCCGAATAGGCATGACAGAGCATGAGTCACGAGTTCTCCATGTTTTGGTGCTTGGAACAAGTTCCTGAGTCTAATTTAAACCAGACACTTGGTGAAAAAGAAATGTGGCTCTGAGCCTCTGCAGATGTGTAGGCAGTCAGGAGGGGCATCTCTTAGCAAAGGGAAATGTTTTGTCTCATTCTCAGTTAAAAGCTAACCAGGAGTTAACTGGGAGTTAAGCAGTAGGAGCCCCCAAACAAACCAGGAGCCCCAAGTGTGGCTTGAAAAGGCAATCAAGGCATTTCCCTGCCCTCGGGTAAGTCATAAGGCTCTGAGCTCTTTGGAGCACTCCTGGATACAGATCTAATAGTGTCAGCCTGGGGTACTCAGCTGGCTGCTTTTCCACAAGTACCTTCCCTCCAGGTATGGCTCCTCATAATCCTCAGCAATGGCTTTACCCAAGGGCTGGTCAAAGCCTTGATGTGGATCTTGCACACGAAGACAAGGAAACACAGACCTGAGGTTGGCTCTTTGCTGTTGTGCACCAGCAGGGTCGGAACAGCCTCAGCTCTGCCCTGCCTGCTGTCCTGACTCCTGTTTAGATTCAGATGTCACCATGGTCGCAGGGACTCAGCAGCATCCTGAACACATAGATACAAGATGAAGAAACCGAGCTGTGGTTGGATGCCATGGCTGTGACAAGGAGCTCTATTTGCAATTCCAGTTTGGAAAGGCCAGCAATTACATCTGTTTTCTGCATAATTGATGAGAAAATTCTGGCTGCCAGCCACTAAGTTCTAAGTAAGAATGAGGTTTAGAAAGAACTTTACTCTTCCCAGAACAGGGTGCTCTATGGCTTTGGGCTGTAGTTACTTCCCAGTCCGTGCCCATTAGCTTGGATGGGCATTACCTGATTCCTACCCATTTTTTGTAATTCCATCCTAACATAAATAAGTACAAAGGTGCTATTCTGACATTCTTCTCCCAACCTCCATGGGATTCATGGGGAATGGCAGGAACAGAGCAATGCCAAGAGTGCCTTTTGCAGGGTTTCCTGGAGAACACCACATAAGAGTGGAATGCCATGTCCTGGAAGGCACAGCTGACTCACTGCAGACCAAGGCAAACACTGAATCATGAACATTGGTCTGCACCAGCCACAACCAAACACAGGATTATGGATAGCTCAGAGCAACGACAGCTAGAACAGCAAGATGAGGAAAAAAGGAGCAAGTTACAGATCTAACTGCAGCTGCCCACTGCAAATTGGGTTGTTTAAGGTAAAGGAAAATTGGGAAGTCTCTGAAGAGCAAAAGGAAAAGAGCTGGCCAAAGTACTGTGTGCCAGGTCACTGCTGAGGTGGCATCACTCCTTCTTGCTTCGGGCACTGGAGCTGCAGCACTTGAGGATCTGGTCTGGAATTTTTATTGCACTTAGGAGCAAATTAGATGTGGTTTAGGAATTTTCCGGTGAAATCCTTCTTTGCTGGGAATTGTTGATTCACTGAATGTGAAACTTTGGCACTGTGAAAGCTTTCTTATTCTAACCTTGGGGGGACTTTTGGTAAGAGATAGATAGATACAGAAAATCACAGCATAGATTTTCTCACACTTGGACTTGAGAAACTGAGGTTGGTATTTTGGGCTGGATTTAGGCAAGAGGAAGCTCTCCCATCCCTCAGGTGCAGCTTGGTGCTTTTCCCCACCTGAGAGATCCAGGAGATCATACAAGGCTCTGAGAGGACTCAGGCAGTGCTGTGAATTAATGTTGGCAATTCTTGAGCTGGCTGGCTCCTTAAAAAGCTCAAGGTGGTTTTTGGAGTTTGGAGGAGAGGATGTACCCTAAGCTGCCACCCAATGCTCTGGGGGTCAGCCATGAGACATCCCTTGAGCACACAAAACTTGCTGGGGATTTAGGAGGAAGTTCACGTCTGTTCTTGGCTCCACAATGTAGAGAATTAACTTGTCAGGTTTAAGCATTTGACTGTTTCAGGCTGCAATAGTGGAGCAGCTTGATTAAATCCTCCCAGGCATTACAATTTACCTTGCCTGTTTACATCCTGCTTCTGGTCCTTCACCACAAAAGCAATGACTATTACTTCAAAATTTCCATTAGACCCTTAAAACTGGATCTTTCCGACGGACTGAGGCTCTGCTGTATGGGAAGCTGTGGTTGAACCTACTAACATCCATGCAACAACACACAGCTCAGGCTGCGGCATGGTGTCAGGCTCAGAGACAAGAGCATAGTGACCAGCAGCCTGGGCACCCACCTCTGAGTAGTTCTGGGCTTGTTCACCCTCTGGACTGGAGCACATATGCCTTGCTGGGCTGACTTACCCCTCACAGTCCCACCCTTTGGTGACTTGTAGGTGCCACACACTGATCGAAAAGCAAAGACTTGTGTTAGTGTTCTAGAAGAGCTTCACCCACCAGGGATCTATTCATAGATGTACCCTTGAGTTTTCTCCTTCAGCTCACGCCTTTCTGGGAACCTTCTGTTTCCCTTGTTATTTTCAAGCATGTCCAGAATTTAAATATGAGATGGTGCAGCACCAGCTCACAGCCCTTTCTGTGATGGCCCTGGACACCTGCCTGCCTCATGTGGGTGTGAGACAGCTCCTGGTTTAGCCCCTCCCTACCCCATTGTTCTGGGAGGATCACAGAAGAGTTTGGGTTGCAAGGGACCTTTGAAGATCACCTCGTGCAAGCCCCATGGTGCTGCAGCTCAGCCCTAAGTGCTTTGGGTACTGCTGTCAGACCAGCAAATCACAGAATGGTTTGGGTTGGAAGGGATCTTAAAGATCTGGTTGCAACTCCCCTGGACACCTTCCACTAGATCAGGCTGCTCACAGCCCTGTCCAACCTGCCCTTGAATTGCCTCCAGGGGTGGTGCATCCACAGCTGCCCTGGGCAATCTGCTTCTCTACTCAAAGGCACTTTAAGTAGATAGGCACATAACTGATGTACTCTAATATGTGCTGCAGCACTGTAATGCCACTGCTACCTACAGCAGCAGCAGCTCCATCCATGCACTAAGTGCATGGTCACGCTGGTGTGGCCTTCCAAAGCATGGCACAAGATCTGTTTGGGAATGATCACCCATCCTTCTGCAGCCATGTGCTGATGGGATGCCAACATCTATAAAGACCTGCTCTCCAGTGACTGCAGTTGCTGCTAGCTCAGTCTGGCAAAGACTCTGGAATTTGTTCTGTGTTTCATCTGTTGGATTTTAATGAGGATTTTTTTCTCCATCACTCTACATTTTGCACAGACAGATGCCTTGCATTTTATGAGCCTTATGTAGAAAACCTTCTGCCAGTGTAAGGTTGTAGTGTAATAATGTTTACTACAAACTCCATCCACATTCTTCTGGTTCTAGTAATTTGTTTCTGGAGAACAGATATCTATGTCTCTGGCAGTCAGGTATGTCCTAACTGTGTCACACCATTACTGTAGGAGCAGAACTGCTGTCACTTGCAGCAAGCCTGTGCTTTTATTTGTTCAAGAGTGACTATAATTGGAACCTCCTGCAGCCACTGAAGCCAGGAGCCTTTTGGCTTTAACACAGTTTGCTGAAAAGTCTAATGCAATTACTTACGTGAACTAATCTGTAAAGGATGTTTTTCTGTTGTCTCTGCCTTAATTGTTTCCAGCTCATGGCATGAAAATGTTCTTGGTCCTGGGAGGCCAAGGGGAGAAGGGAAAGAAGGAATGTCAGAAGCAAATGGAATGTTTGGATGAATATAGGAGCTACTCGGAGTTTTTCCTTCTATTCCTGAATTCATTAAATCATGGGAACAAAGGTAAAGCTATTTAAGTCACACTTGGTAGAATAGGCCTTGATCTGCCACAGGACAGATGAGCACTGCTCTGTAGCTGCAAGACTTTCTTAAAACAGGTCATGCTGGTCTCCAGGTGTTTCTTGCTGCTTAGAGCAGGTCCTCAGCCTCCCTTCTGTTCCTGGTGCAAAGAACTGGCCCTAGTAAAGGTGTCTGGGATTCCTCTCCCTCAAGAGACCCCACAAACAGACTTGCCAGCCTGGGATTCTGTGGATTCCCTCAAGCTGATCTGCTGCTCTGCATCTGTGGGTGTTTTTAAGGAGAAAAGACTTGTGGAGAAGATTTGTCCATTTTCAGCACTTGTACTGCTTGAGTCAGAAGGCTCCGTAAGTGGAGCTTGGAGCATTTGAACTCCCTGTTCTTGAAGGGGGTGTTGGAAACAGTGTCTGACTCTCCTGTGCCTCTGAAGACCTCAACCATGCATGTCAGTGCTCAGATCTGAGGGCAGCTGTGCTGAAGAAATGTTCCCAGATCAGAATGACTCATTAGCAGAGGCTGGGCTGAGGCCATATGATTTTGAGTCAAGCTCCACTTGTCTCGCCTCCAACAGCCAGGCAGTTCCAGAGGCTGTAGGGGCTGGACAACCTTTGCTCATTAACTACCACACGAACATCTCTTCCCAGCAGTAGCTTCCACATGCTGAATTACTCACTTGACATCTAAATTTTAATGGAAAATGTCTTTTTAATGCTGAAAGCTATTCCCTTCTTGCAGTCATGTCCAAACTTTAGCCTTTGGGATAAGCTTCTGGCTGGTTTCTCCAAAGCAGCCATCTCTTGCAAAGGGTAAGCATCCAATGGAAAGAGAATGTTCTTTTGAAGCCCTTGAAAAAAGAGGTCAGGAAGGTGCTTCACACAAAAGTGAAAATTTTAATGACAGGTAAAGAAACTAGAATTCCTCATTGGAAATGCCTATTGCTTTGCACTGGCTGTTCTCTCTAGACATTAAAGTTTCTCCTAGAGAAGCAGGGCAGGGGAGGTAGGTGTTACAGAACGTTGCTTGTCAGGGTGTTTTGCACGTTTTTGTGTTGTTTTCCTGGGATGGTCTCTCACACTACCTGTTTCTCTTTTCTGTTCCATTTTGAAAATGAAAACAGCTTGCTGTGTCAGTGCTCACAGCACAGTGCCATGAAAAATGGCAGTTTTGCTAAAGAAAATACAAGCAAGTTATTTGCTTGTTTACATAGGGTTCCTTCAAGCGTGTCAAGTATTTCAGTTGTGGACAGAGCACAGTAGTTTTAATATGCTCAGACTGTACATAGACAGCCTAGGGATTTCAGAGATAATTTCCTGAAATTTATTGCTGTTTCAAGCTTTCATTCTGTCTATAATATTGTGTGTCCAGTGTTTTCCTTTGCAGCCAACTCACCATCCACAAAGTTGTTTTAGATATGCTGCTGTACTGTGAGCTCATTAACCAATGTTTCATAGTAAGTAGAAGTGCCTTTGCTTTACCCTGTAGAGTCAGGACTGATTTCACTGACCCTCAACCCAACAGATGCCAGTCCCCTCCCCTCAGATGTGGCTAACTTTTAATTAAAAAAATAAATTGATGGTGCACTAATTGAATAGTAATTCATGGTCAAAACCAAAACCAGTATAGTACCATTAGGTACCAAAACCATTAGGATTCCTGACGATTGCTCTACCATGTGCCATTATTTTTCCTTGGTTGCAGTCAACATGTTAGATTCTCAGCGTGACCCTAAGGTCTTGAAGAAAGCATTCAACTCTGTTTTTATTCACAAAATATTTTGTTTCTATTGCAACCAAAGAGCTCAGGTCTTTGGCTGGGTCCTGTGGTTTTCAAAGACTGTGGCTCTCTGTGTGGTTGTGTTATTCCACTATGCAATCTGGAATGCCGATGCAGATGGAGAGCCAGGCATGGGCCATGCAGCCACCAGCTGGCTCCTGATTTAACGTTTCTAGCAATCACTGGTAGTGGCGTTAAGGCACACTGGAACCTTAGTCTCTCTGGGACTGAACCTCTTCTGGAGTCAGCACTGACGGTCTCATCAAGAAATCCTTGAAAAATCAACTACAAATCTCAAGTTTCAATTTCTTTATCATCTGTTAAACATCAGCACAAATATGTGTCTGTTGCCATGTAATTAAGATTATTTCAATTTATTTAACAGTGTCAGGACTTGGTGGACTTTCTGTTACTCCACTGAAAAGTGGAACAACCTGGGTGTGGGCTAGTAAATGGAAAAAGTATTCTCTTAAATCCTTTAAATCCTTCCTCTGCCACCAGTTCAACAGCACCATGTACATAAACTGTGGGGGAGAAATCGAGCTTTGGTGTGGACAGATGTAGGTCTCTGGGCATCACCCTCTCTGTCTCTACTTGTGGAAAACAGCCCAAAGGTATGAGGCTCCTGACGCTTTTTCGTGGTTTTTTTGGGCTTCTGCTTCTCCTCTGGACCCTTTCACATTTTAACAATGGGCTTTTAGCTTTAAAGGCTGTTCTTGAACTTGTCTGTCCTGTCCTTAGTGACTGCAGGTTGAAACTGCCTCTGTTCTTGTGTGACGGTAAAAGACTTATTTCTGTGTTCTCCTCTGTGTACTCACTTTCTCCTATAACCTCTTGGGTTTTTTGGCCTGCAGATCCTCCAAATCACAATGTGTTTCAGGGTAAAAGAAGGAAGGACTCAACATCTGCTATTCCTTTGCTGTAATCTTCCACACAGACTGAGGATCTGTCTGTTGACAGGACCCGGCCTTGTTGTCCCTAAAATTTCAAACAAGAGTTTATAGCAGGAGAAAGCAAGGAGAGAGAGAGAGAGAGACTAACGCGTCTTCCTTAAAAACAAAAATAAAATTAATGAGATGCTGAGAGGATTTATAGATAAATGCCTAATCTCTCAGCATTCTTGGAATTCCTGGGGGCTGCACAAGGTGAATAGAGAATTGAAGATAAATGTAGTGACTGGCCTCCAGGATGGATTTCTCTCTTGAAGGTCTTCTGGCTTCTTCCTCAGTTCAACAAACCTCCTTCCAGACCTGTTTCATGCAGCAATAGTCTCTCCAGCTAAAAGCCATGCCAAAACCTTCTCTAAGAGCTGAAAGAGGTGCAAAATAAGCTTATTTCTGCATACCTGTGCTGGTCCAAATTCTGCAGAAATTAAACGCATTTTACAATGTTTCAGTATTTTGTTTCTATGTATTTCTGTAGTTTTGTTCCCTGCCTTGTAGGAGGAATTAGAACTGTTAAAATATAAAGGGGCTGGGATCCTCCAGTCCTCTCTTCTAGTAAAATGATCCCACCTTTTATATGACATTTGAATTCGTCCAAGCTTTTCCTGTGATGTGAAAAACATGTTGACAATAATGAAATCTGCTTAGTTTCTGCAGGAATTATTGCTTTAGTTTGGTGCCACCGTAAATTCTGGCATGCTTTTACAAGGAAGATGTCTGGAGTTTCGTTTATAGAAGAAAATTAACAATAAGCATGGAAGACTGATAAGAAAAGCTCTGCTTGCTTTTGAGCCAAGCAATTAAAAAAGCGGAAGAATTGTAAATGAAAGGAAATCTCTCTAGCTATCTAGATTCTAATTTTGTTGCTATAAATTAATTTAATTTAATTTAATGGAATTTTTCAAAGCTGAAAATTACATTTAAGGTGGAAAAATGAACTGTCATTCAACTATTCTTTTAGAGGTACTATTACATTAATATTTATATTTTAATATGTTTTCCTTCTACCTGCAGAGAAAATCTGAGCTCTCATCTTTCAAGGTGAGGACAACTTAGTTTCTAACACCAAGAAATGAGATGCAGAACAAAAGCGCTGAGGTGTGTAGGGAAGCTGCTCCAGGGAGGTGACAGGAAGCAGCCATCACACACCCAGTTTCCATAGCTTGAAAAAATTACTTTGACCATCTCTGACATTACTATTGAGCCTCTGGCCTCTATTGAGCCTATCAAAAATGTGGGAGGGCAACACCTTCTAGGATTACACTTGGTCAATCACGCCGCTAAGTGGAACGGCAGAGTCACCATCCCGGGAAGTGTTCAAGAAACAAACGGACGTGGCACTCTGGGACATGGTTTAGCGGGCAGAGGGGAATTAGGTCAAAGATTGGGCTTGATGATCTTGGAGATCTTTTCCAACCTTAACAATTCTAGGATTCTAAGCCAAGTAATGTGGGAATGCAGTGCAGCCAGTGAAGTTTGGGCAGGTCCAGATGGGCAGGGTATGTGTTTGAGGCACAGCAGGCAGCCAGCCACGCCCATCTCTCCTGGCTCCTGCAGGAAAAACACCCACTAAAGAGACGAAGCTTTTTCATTTCTTCTGTTTTCTGAATGTGATCCTGTTACACTGTCTAGAGGTGTCACTGGCCATCCTCTGACAAATTCCCATTCTGCACTGGACCTGTGCATCTTTGAGGGCACGGGCCCTCTAGGAGGGAGGGATGCGGCTGGTGAAAGCCTTGGCTTTGATGCGATCTGCTTGAGGTACAGGTCAGCAGTACAGGTTGGCAAATGAGATGATGGTATTTTCAGGGCACGAACTGTTTGCCCAGAAGAATCCCCCAAAGTGGGGGTTGGCTGTGTCTTTCCAGAAGGCCCAGTTTCTGGCAGAGAACTTTGTTTATAGAGAGCCCGTTTGGGAATATGGAGTTGCTGCTTGTCCTCAGGCTTGTCCTGTATTTATCTGCCTTTATTTTAATTGGATAATTCTTGGCTCTGGAAATTACTCCTTTGAGTAATTACAGCTTTCATTTCTTCCTCTGTCTCAAATACATGGTCTGAGGGAGGCTTCACTGCTTCTCAAGGGCTTCTCTCTCTACTACATTACTTCTCCCTGCGAGTGTCTTCAGCAATCCCCTCTCAGACACATCAGGTGCTTCTAAATCCCTTTAAACTGACTTGAGTGGTAGTTTGGGGAAGCAGAGAAAGATTTACTTCCTATGATTGATTGTTTTTCTGGGTGTTCTTGAAGAGCTGGCTTGGTCTCACTTGGCTTAAACCCTATTAACAGATAAGGCTGCTTATTTCTTTCAAACATTTAGAAGTTCTCCAGCCGCAGAATTTACTGGTTAATTTCTGGTGTCTGGATCTACAAAGCTGGAAGTGTAGCTCCTTCCCTGTTCCCTTGCTGCTCATCAGATTTCAGGTAACAGCTGAGTGCTGTGTTATGGCTTTGAAAGCCATTTCCCAGCATGATTTCCAGACACCTTTTGCCAGACCCCATTGCTCTTATGCTGTTGGTTAGACAAAGTTACCAGTGAGGGACGACGCAATAGCTAGGTGGCAACTACTGCAACTGGTACAACCTTTACAAACCAGTGTGGTCTTCTGAAACCCTTTCTTTTTCATGGCAACGTGCTATTTCAAAGCGGAGGGAACACATTTTTATTGTATAAGGCGATGTTCATAAGGAAATTATGACATCATGAGGAACCTTATTGCTCTTTACAACTCCCTGAAAGGAGGTTGTAGCCAGATGGGGGTCGGTCTCTTCTCCCAGGTAACAAGCGACAGCATGAGAGGAAATGGTCTCAAGTTGTGCTAGGGGAGGATTAGATTGGATATTAGGAAAAAAATTCTTCACTGAAAGTGTTGTCAAGCATTAGAACAGCCTGTCCAGGGCAGTGGTGGAGTCACCATCCCTGCAGGGATTTAAAAGACATGTAGCACTTGGGGATGTGGTTTAGTGGCGAACTTGGCAGTGTTGGGTTTGACTTGATTAACTTAAATGTCTTTTCCAACCAAAATAATTCTATGATTCTATGAAGGAAGAAATTAATTCATGTTCAAGCAGAAAGTTGAAGCTTCGTGTTCTGCAGCCTACGGTCACCACCCTGTGTGTGATGCCAAGTGTCTGGTCATTAAAGTGCTGAGGTGACAGAAGGACAGAGCTCCTTACATAAACAGCAATGACAAGACAAAAGACCTAGTGGAGAAAGGACCTAAATTTGGCTGTACATATAGATGACTCACACAGAAATATCATCCATTTATAGGTTGTCTCCCGGATAGCGACTGGCCCTGGAGCGAATTCACCCTGGAGTCAGTGGAAACACTTACGGGGATTTCAGTGGGAGTTCAACTTGGCCATAGGGAACATTTTCCCCTTTGTAGCTCTTTGGTTTATGTTGAATTGTTTCTTTCAAGCCTGTGGAGTACTAATGGGCAGCAGTGCGATGAGGCAGACACATAATACTTTGAGCATCTCTGCTTCAGCTACTGATGAAACACAACTGTGTGCTGAAATCCCATCTGGGGCACTGAGGAAACAGGGTCTGAAGCAGATGTTGGTGTGGTGCTGCCTGGAGATTGCTGCAGGGAGATGTTGCTCAATCACCCATCAAAACAGCATCTGCACCTGTGGGCCACTGAGTGAAAGCTGTGGGGCTGCAGAGAGACCTGGAGGGTGCCAAGGAGGAAAGGTAAAAGGCTGAACGGACAACAGGTGATCATAGGGTCATAGAATGCTTTCGCTTGGAAGGGACCTTGTAAAAGTCATCTTGTCCAACAACCTTGTAATGACCCAGGACACCTTTTAGACCAAACTGCTCAGAGCCTCATCCAGTCTCACCTTGAATGTTTCCCGGGATGGGACACCCACCACCTGTCTGGAGAACCTGTGCCAGTGTTTTACCACCCTCATTGTAAAAAACTTCCTTACATCTAACCTAAATTGAACCTTTTTTAGGACAAAGGGTAATGGTTTTAAAGGGTCAGGAAAGGATGGGGTGTTTCAAGGACACCAGGCACTATTGGGGAAGAGAAACCCTTTGCCCAAAAAGGGAAAACTAAGACTAAACAGCACTTGAGCTTTTTAGTGGAACATTCAGGAGGTGGCATGGGGCTGCTGTGTTCACAGAGCAGCAGCCCCCCAGTGACCCTTCTGTGTGGGCAGCAAACCAAGGGAGATCTTGGGGGCTTTCCTCCTGTGCCAGGCAGCAGAGCATGGCTGGAGCATCTCACTGCTGAATTTTGTGGGATGACTCCCCCTGACACCACACTACAAAATTTGGGGAGCAGAGAGCTGAGAGCAGCCCCCCCACTCCAAAAATACCATCTCCATGGCCAGTACAGTGCAGCCCTGCCCAACTGCACAGGGATGGCTCCCTTCCAAGTTCAGCAGTTAAAGGAAATTATCATATCAGGAGAGGAAACCCCCTTAACATCAATACAAGAATTAATCTGCACATAATTCAGAGCCCTGGTGATTCTTGCTTGCAGTCATTGTTTCTCACTCATGGAAAGGCTGCTCATTTGGGACCTTATCATTCAGGCAAGAAAGCACAAGATGTTTGCAAAGGCTGGGGGCAATTTTGAGATTGGAGTTTTGCCATCTCACTATTAAACAGTACTAAGTTTATTATTAAACAGGTGGAGTTGTGCATGTGGGTGACTACCACTTTTTTGAGGTACCATTTAGAACAACCATTTCTATCACCACTGAAAAATGTCCACAGCAAAATTATATTTAAAAATCTGTATCTGATTTGTGGTGCGTTCAGAGCATGTTTGAATTGTGGTGCCATCAGATCTGAGCAAAAAAACTCCTGACAAGTGGTGGATGTTTTAACAGCAGAAATAAAATTTGAAACTGCCAAACATCTCTTTGGTGATGATGTGAGGTGAAAGGGGCTTTTTAAGCTAAATTCTGTAAAGTTTGGTGATGTGATTGGGAGATGCAGCTTGGATGGAGGCACCAGGTGGTGCTGGGAATGCGGGTCTGGAAGGAAACCTCTGTGCTTTGAGCACTTCCAGAGAAAGGTTTTAAAGTGTTATTCCTGATAGCACCACACATCCAGAGCCTTTCCAAGGAAGCCACCGGGAAACTGGGGCTAATTGCAGACTTCTACTCATAAGTGTTTGTGTGTGGTTGCTCACCCCTGAACCTCTTCTGCAAACACTGTCAGCAATTAAACCCCATCCCAGCATTACTGCTCTGAGGATGCCCTTGCTAACCCAGGCTCAGGGGAAAGGGGAGGCAGTGCTGCTGCGGGCACTGCTGGGTCACACGTTCCCTGTTACGTGACCTGCTGGGTGCTGTTTGCGAGGCTGGTTGGGGTTTGCCGCAGGTGTGTGCTGGCACAAACTGCAGTTCCATATCCTCTCCTTGTTCCTGTGGCTCTCCTGGGGATTTGGGCAGGCAATCTAACCTCGAATCCAATTGTTGTGGGAGCTGAATTATACTCAGATTCACGCTAGAGACAGAAAAAATCTCCTACCAGAGCGGCCGGGATTCACGGCTGCTTCCATGGGAGGCTCCTGCTGCCCCTGGGCACCCTGCCAGCTGAGCATCCTGTTAGGAGAGGGAGGAGGAAACTGCTCAGCCTTAAACAGACACTCCAGTATTGTCCCCTTGGTCCATTCAGCCTCCAGTCTACCCATGGAGGGGTTAATTGTACGTGGCTTCTTGGTTTTGGGCATTGATGGGTGTTCCATCTCTCCTCAAAGGTGTGGATGGGAAGATCCCACAAGAAAGTGGTTTCTAAGGGGAGATGAGGAATCCATTTACTTAAACCCTTGTATGCAAACGTACTGATTCAATTCCACTCTGCTTGGGAAATCCAAAAATCAGAACAAAATCCCTACACAAATGTTATGGTGGGGGATGAAATGTTCTTTCCCGCCTTGGATTTAAACTGCAAATACAAGATTCTGGTCTAAACAAGGTAGAAAAGGAATGTGATTCCCAGTGAGAGGTTATTGCATCTTGGTCTGTCTGATGGGCACGTGCACTTGTTCACCAGGGTTTGATTTGGAACGGGTGTGGAAGGGTGGAAGTGGCTGACATGTTTAAGTCCCCGTGCTCTGGCAGTGGGTACAGGGTGGCTCCTCAGCAGCTTTGCCAAGCTGTGAGGCCAAAAGCAGCTTGTCACTCCTGCACCTGCTTCCTCGCCTGCACTGGCGGCAGCTGATGCTGCAACAAGGAGAACGTGTCTTTTCTTTGAAAAGGAGAACAGGGCTTTGCTCTCCTGGGAGCTTGGCAGTTGTATCCAGAGATACTCATCCGAGCCTGGGCTCAAAGTGAGGGCTGCTGCTCCTCGCCATCACTGCAGGGATTTGACTTCAGCCATCAGTCACAGTTCAGGGAGGTTGTGACGGCCTCGTGCTGAGGGGGCTCAGCCAGAGCGGGGCTGCCCTCTTTCCCCGAGCGCCGTGCTGCGGGAGATGGGATGGTTCCTGCATGAGCCTCCCACCCTCCCCGGAAAATCCTGGGCTCTCCTCTGGAGGAGCTGAACGCAGGCGTTGACCCAGGGAGAAGCAGGACAACACGGAGCCGCCCCTGGCCGCCCGGCGCGGGGCGCTGGGCACGGGCTGGCTGCAGCGCGGCGCTCCCAGCTCTGGGCGAGAGGTCCCTCTGGTGGGGATCCCCGCTCCGCAGCCAGCCCCGAGCTGCACCGCCACCTGCACACCTGCGGGTTTGTCCGTGTGAGCCCAGCAAAGCCCTGCTCCGGGAGGGATTCCTGACACCCTTTCCTGCTGGCCTTGGCCGGCTGGCACATGGCGGCTCCGCTTTCACAAACGCGCCGGGGATCTGCCCGAGAGCCCTGCCAGGCTGTCCCGGGATCTGCCAGGGAGGGGTCCAGGCTCTGTCCGACGGCGGTGGGCTGGCAGCATCCCTCTCCCTTGCAGCACAGGGGCTGCCCCAAGAGCAGGGCGTGGGGAGTCGGCAGGGTGAAGGCAGCGGGGTGTGCCCTGCACCTCTCCAGTTGCAGTTTCCTTCGTGCAAAAACAACTCAGGAGGAAAACCAGGACAGCTGGCTTGTTTGCCAGGAAGAAAGGAAGCAATCCACCAGGGAGAAGTTTGCTCGCACTGGAAGAAGCAGCTGCTGGTAGCACAGACACGATCCCACGACAGAGGTCAGCAGGGAAGTTCATCCCTGCGTTTGCCGTGAGAGGAAGAAATCACCTCTCCCTGGCTTTGGACACGCTGCCAGTCGAGCCTTGAGCGTTGTGGCTTGCCTCGCTTTGTTTATGATTTCTGTGATGTCCCCACCCTGCGTCCAAGGGCTTGGCAGCCTTGGGGAGGGCAGGGAGCGCAGGAGCGGGGTGGGAATGCTGCGGGACAATGCCGGCACGGGCTGCGCAAGGGCTCGCGTCGGGCCAAGGTCAGCTATTGTTCCAGCGAGTATAAATAGCTGTGCTGTAACAACGCAAAACCGAGCCTGGAAATGAAAACTTGATTTCTTCTTCAGCTCTGAAGTGAGGAAAGTGGAACAAGTCACCAGGAGAGAAAGGAGCGTCTCCAGGAATGCCCTGTCCACAAAGCAGATCTATAAAACATTGTTATAAAGTCATGCCCGAATTTCCTGTTTGTACCATTAATAAGACTTTTTTCCCCTTGCAAACTGCAAGAGGTAAATCTGCTCTGAGCAGAGATGTAAAATAATTAGTGTTTTCCCCTGTTATATATAAATGTGATATTTATATGTCACAAATACAAATTACAATATTACTTCAAAATCAGGTTCAGAAAAAAGAGTAAAGTTTCTATTTGACAAATTTTCAGATACAAGAATTATATAGTGGTTTTTTGGGGTCTTTTTTCAATATTATGGCTAAACCTCAGCAAAATCCTCACTGTATTCATCCCTTGGGTGAAGTTATTGGTTTTGCTACCTTGGAGAAGGACTGGCTCTGCAAGGCAGCTGTCTTCACCAGTGCAGGTTCAAGGACATTAAAAGTGAAAACATTCTTGTTCAGTGGCTCCTGGTGCCCACTTGCATTCTGTTCAGTGTGGTCTGTGGTTTCAATCTTATCCCCACTGATCTTGGCTAACAGGGTTAATCCCTCTCTGGCTCTGGACTGTCCGTGTTGTTGTCCAACACGAGGGGTTGGCTTTGGGACACTAGCAGAGCAGGATATCCCTTTTGATTAGTAGGGTTCTCCTTTCAGAGAAGAGACCTGAAATCAGTTTAATTGAAACAAAAGAAATTGTAAATCCAGTCATTCCCTACCCCAGCCCTCATTTCTTCATTTGGGAATTTCACGTGAAAATGAGTATTGCCCTAAAACCATCCATGCTTTGTAAATCATGTATGCATCAAAGGAAAAAGGCACCACAGATAAATTCAGTTAGGTAAAGGGCAGACTGTATGTGCAGATCCTAAACTGGCTGAGAAAAAGGCAGTTTTAGAGAAGCTGTGTAAAATTAATGTCTGTTGTTGTGACAGTGTCAAGTACTTTCATACTTCTCAGAGCCTTTATCCCCTTTCATTGTACAGTTTTCTTTCTTCTATTAAAGCATTTATTGTTTCTATAGAAACTGACTGAAAGCCTGGACTTGCATGTCCACTCTTTTTGTGAACCAGAAGTTGTCACGGGTATTTAATTGTTTGTGCCCATCTAACACGACTGTGGAGTGATGAGAGGAGATGGTCTGTGCCATTTAGCATTGATGCTGCTGGGATCACGTGTGTGACCAAAGAGAAAGCTGTGCACTTCAGCTTCAAAACTCTGTTTGCAAGAAAAGTGCTCTGAATTGTGCTCTGGAGTGCTTTGATTGTATTAATGACAGCATTACTGCACCTTATAGCTCCAGTGCATGTGTTAGTTTATATCTCGCCTTCCTCTGTCTTGCAAGCCCAGAACAGATATAATTACAGCACATCTTTCCTTTTTAAGTTTCCTGCTGGGATATTTTCTGCTTGAAATCAATGCCTGCCAGTGTGCCTGTGAAATTTCCTGAGGAAGCAGTTTAAATGGTGCTGTAAAAACCAGGACTGATTTAGTAAGCAGGAGAAATCCAACATTGTTTCCAGAATCCCGTTGCACAGAGGGAAACAGAGGACAGAGGGGCTGGGGAGTTGGTGCCCATCAGGTTCTGGCTGCACTGTTCTACAAATACCTGCATGGGAAGGAAAACAGGTGGAGAAAAAGGAACATGGATATGGAGCAAAGCAGATACAGGACATCAGGAAGGACTGTCTTCTTCAGAGCCACACAGGAAAGTCTAACGAAACAAGGGAAACAGCATCACTGCTTCAAACTGCTCTACTTACAGAAGGTGTCCTCGTCTCTCATTAGCACAATCTACAGTTGCGTTGTGGGAAATAGCAGAATAATTCCCTTTTTATCTCCTCCAACTGTCTCCTGTCTCATGTACGGATGCACCCAGCCCAGTAGCAATTGTTTGCAGTCCTGATCTTTGCTTCCATGCGCTTGGCACCAGCAGCAAGTGGGAGAGCGAGAACTGCCCGGCTGGGAGAGGTCCCCAGCATTGCTCTCCCTAGGGAGCACGAAGTCAAGAAATATAGATCTGTCTCTTCCTCTCCTGTCATTTTTCCCTTGCTGTTATGTTCCCAGGAGCAGAAGATGTCCCTTTGGCAAAATCTGGGACAGTGCTCTCTGCACACTCACCAACAGCAGCTCTGATGGGGCCAGGCTGCATCTGGGAGCACTGCCAGGCTCGGGGGGGAGGGGGTAGACATCACCCCACTTTAAATTCTCACACAGGTGCCAGGCTGCTGCCCTGGGGATGTTGGACTGGAGTTGGTGGTCTGGAGGGTCTGTTCCACAGGTAACTGTGCTTGGCAGTTTCATAACATCCCCCTCCCAAGCACTTGAGCCTCTGTGCTAAGAGGTGTTTGAATTGCTGGGTGTGAGCACTGGCACCCTGCTGCAAGGCTGCCAAAGGAGCTCGTTTGGGGTGGAGGATTAGAGCAAAGGGCATTTCTAGGGTTATGGATATGTTTTACATCAATTCACCATCAGATGGAGCAGTTTTGGAAGCAAAGACCGGAACTGTTCCACTTCCACTCTGCCTGAGGCCAGGATAAGCAGTGCTATAGCATCCTGCTTTCAGATTGGTGAATCTTCAATTGAGAGCCTTTATCTGTGGGGTAAAACAGTGGATTCACAAGTCAGTGTCAGCAGTCACTCTCTTGAGTAGTGCAAGAGGCAGCTTTCAGTTTCTTCTTGCAAAAAAATAGGAATTCAGCCTGGAGCACTGAGTGATGCGTGAGTGTGGGGCTGGCAGTGACTGCACCTCGTGGGGAGCTGGGTCTGCAGGAAGGAAAATGGGAGAGGCTGTGCTGGGTCATGGGAACTGCAGCAGCGTGGGGCCAGTACAGACACTGTGTAGGGATGTCTCAGGCGAGGTGTTAAAGCAGTTCCCCAGGTGAGTGAGCAGGGCAGTGAGGGTTTTCAGGGTCAGAGCCTGGTCACAAAATGAGAGTAGAGTGTGCATTAGATGGGCTCAGGGATGCCTCTGGCATGTTTTGGGATGGAGCCAAGTCTCCTGCTCCGTGCCTCAAACACAGATCTGTGCTGTCTCACCTGTGACATCGCCCTGATTTTGTTCCTGTGGACACTGGTTCAACTGAGCCAGGCTGTGCTGCTTTGCTCCAAGAGCAGTAATCAGCTGTTTAGGGCAGATATTCGAGCTGTGTTCCAGAAAATCACTTAGTATTTACTTTGACACCGCAAGACTAGTACATAAATATGTGCCTCTATCTTTAGGCATTGATCCATCAAGGGAAGTTTGCTGGAAGAGGGTATCTGAACTGTGTGAAGTGCACAGTGAGGTGGGGATAAATGCTGGCTGAAGCAGTGGAGAGGAATAAAAATGCTGGATCTTGAGAGACTGGAAAAATCCCTGCCTCTGGAGACCTCTGGGGAGAAGAGAAAAAGACTATTTTTCTTTCCAACTGTGTTACTCCAGTTCTAGCAAGGCACAGGCTGTTGACTGCATGCTGTCTCCATTAGCAACTCGAGTGCTTCACAGAAATACACCTGCTGACTCCTCTGAATAAGAGGAGTTAAATGAGGTACATTAAAGCTATGTTTCCTTGCCACACATTTCCAGAATGCTGTTTTGGCAAGTTATTCTGGCAGTCCTTGTAGCGATGTCTTTAAAGAGTCATTAAAACCTCTTGTTTTTTTCTAAACAAAACACTAAACCAAAGACTTTTGCAAATAATGACCTGAGTTAAAAGACCTGGTATATCTGCTGCTGCATCACGTGGTACCTCATCATCCTTATGATGCTGGAACAAACATCCTGGTGATGCCTCAGTGTGGGACAGCACCTGTCTGGAGCTTCCCCAGGCACTCACTGCCTTCAGCAGCTCTCCTGCCCAACGTGTGCCCCATCACCGCAGGCATTTCAGATTTGATATCACTTCTTGATGGCAGACAGTTGTAAGTGTTAGGGGTTAAATCCTACCCAGCTCTGGGCACTCATCGGGAGTGAGGGCCTTTTTAAAGTGAGTTGGATTCCTCTCCCTCCTCCTTGCAAAGGCTGCTACAGCTGAGATGCAGACAGGGAAACATGAACCAGCCCAGCCAACACAAGGAGAGGACAACCTCCCTCACATCGCCCAGCCCTGCCCCCCCGTAAATCTACTCCGTTGTTTTTGGCCAGTAAATGAAAGCCAAGCTGAGGCCTTGATCCAAAACTTGGTCCCAGGCTGTGTGGGAGAGTTTGTATACGAACCTACAAAGGACAGACTGTTTTGTTTGCGAGGTTTTTTTGGTGGGTGGTTGATTCCCCTCCTTCCCCCCAATCAATTCATTTTAGGTTTCACAAACAATATTAAGCCAATAATGTCTGTGCCAAAAAATTGTGATTCTAATCCTGCTTCCTGATACTTGCAATCCTGATTGTTTGTCTGGGTGAGCAATTTGAGTCAGTTGGCTTCTTCCCTGCCTCCCAAATAACTCTCCCACTGTTGGGAAGCCCTCTGCCCACGCAGGCTGGGAACGGCTCTTCTGCTCCAGCTGCCAGTGACTGTGGTGCTCCAGCTCCTCTGTGGCATTAGCAATAACCCTGCAGGGATACCCATCTCTGCCCTGTCTGCTGGGGAGACGGGCTAAGGACATACTAACATGGATACTGGGATGAGAGTTGGGGTTTAGCATGAGGGGAAATAATGGGAAGGCCACTGCACATGACAACTGGTTAATTTTCGAGCAGCCTGTAGCTATTTTAGTTACAGTCTCTTTTAAGGAGATCAACACTGAGGGCAAATTCCTTCCCAGATAAATCATGCTCATTCCACATACACGAGAAAGTGGGGAATTTTGTTTTTCAAGTGGCTGCTTTGCATGTTTCTCTGGCTGGCAGCTCATGTGCCAGTGCCAGGGCCGGGTTCACTGGGAGTGAGGGTTGTCGCTCCCTGTGCAGAGGGGAGTTTTAGCCTCACATGATGCTCATGGGATAACACTCCCTAAGATAACACTCTGAAAAAGCACAGGATTCTTTTAAAAATCCTTTTAGAGAACTGTCACCCCTGTGCTCTTAAAAATCTTTTGGGCCTTGGACTAAGTTGGGTTTTTGTTTAGAAAGGAAGGGGAAGAACAGCTTTAGGGCACAAGCTGCTTTTCCTTTGCCCTGACAGGCTCGTTCACATCCTAAACCTTGGGCAGCTGCAGCCCCTGCACTCCCTGCACGCCCTTTGGATGCCCCAGCCCTTTGGATGCCCCAGGCAGGGCGGGCAGCCAACAGCAACACCGGTGCTGTGGCCACCTCCCTGCACAGGACCCAGCTGTTTCCCATGTCACTCCTGGCCTGAGCTTTGCCGTTCACCTGACCCCGCTCACGAGGCACAGCCGTGGCTCCGCGAGATCCCACAGGAGATCCCCGGAGGCTGGGAGTGCCGCGGTGGTGAGCACCGAGGATGCAGATGCCTGCACCTCCTTGCTGGGACTCTGAGCATCACCTCTTCGTGCCTGGTAACGACAGATGAGGACAAGCTTTTAGTCTTTGCCACCTTCTTAGAGCTCTGAGATTTCACTGCAAATACCTTGGTGTGGGAGAAGAATGGAGGACCTGAAATGTGGTGACCTGACCTTTGCTATTCCTGCAGGCAGCTGTAGCTGAGTGTGGAGGAGGTTTCTTTCTCCCCCATCTGTAAGCTGTGTGCACAGAAAACAATGAATTCCCAACTGCACACACAGAGGAAGCTCCATGCCTTCCACCAGGACCATTCATGGAGATAATTCCTCTGGAGATACTCATGAACACCATGAACATAAACACCACCAGTATTTGTCTATTCTATCTAATGAGATTTATCTGTCATTTTTTTCATGGTTGAGACGTGTCTTAGCTCTCACTCAGTTGTAAACATGGCTTAAATTTTCCACGTCTGTTATTCTGAATGCGGAAGAATTAAGATGTTTTTGCAATCTGCCTTTAATGCTAAAAGAATTAAGATGTTTTAGTTGTCAGAAACAATGCTGGTAACTTCCATGTGTTCTGCACAGCTCTGTACTGTAGAGGAGGCCAACATTGCCTTTGGATGCTTCTAAAACTCTTTGCATCTTGTATTTGGTTTATAAAATTTTGGCAGGCACTGTGAAGGTGACTTCAGTAAATCACTTAGTCTGTTACACTGGCCCAAAGCTAATCTGAGTCTCTAGCCAAAACAACGGATTTGGCACATAGTAAAAGCTAGAGATGGTTTTCTCACATTTGCATAAACAGCTCTAGATTTGAGGGTTGAACTGAATTTGTCTTTGGAGGAGTCAAAAACATGTGGCTTGGGGGGAATTTCCCCCCTCCCCTTGTGTCTCAGGGACCCTTGTGCTTTGTGTGAGTTTTTAATTTTACATGAACCAGTACCAGCTGAAATGTTCTGCTCCTTGCTGTGGATAACAGCGTTTCTAAGAGGCAATGCTGCAGAATCGTTCCTACATTTTTCAGTAGTTCCTGACCTTAAGCCAGGCCTTGTTTCTGTAGCTGGCTCCTTTCTCCACGAGAAGCTGAACACGCAGGCATACTCAGACCGAGTAAACTTAGGGATCCTAGGCTGAATTCTGCCTCTGGACTCTGTCATTTGGTTCATTGATGCTTGCTGGAAAAGCACTTTCCATGAGCTCTTCTGACTCACATGAAAGGGCTCTGATTTCCTGATGTGTGTTGTGCACATTAAACTGCGCGAGCAGATCCCGCTTTGGGCAGCATCTGCTTTTCCCAGTCCCAGCCCTGCTGCAGCCCTGGTATTGTTTTACACGAATCTGAAGGCCATGTGTGTTTGTCCCTTCCATGGATAATGTCATTTCTGTTAAGAACCATCATGTGCTTTTTGTTTTGATCCTTTTCCCATGTGCTTGGGATGTACTTGGGGTCATCTTCACTGCAGGCTGCAGATCACGTACAGGGCAGTGAATATTTATTTGCTGGATTTACAAGAAAGGTGTTGACTGCAGTTGCAATGAGTAGTTATTAATCTTTGTCACTGGATTTGTTGATAAACTGTTTTCTTTGCTAGCTCTTATTGCTGTGGATTTCCTTTGTCCAGAGCAATAGGATGTTCCGAGATAAATATAGGGCTTCTGTTTCACTTAGCAAATCTGAAAATTGTATTTCCACATGTTCATAGACTGGCCTTTTATTTTCTTTTGGGTTGTGGGGGTTTTTTGTTGGTTTTGTTTTGTTTTGGTTGTTTTTCTCCTTGAGTTTCAGTCTGAAGGTTTCCCTTTACTCATGTTTCAAATACCTGCATGGATTTGAGACCTTGCATGGAATTGCCAATAATGCTCTTTTTCCATAGATATTTGCTCAAAAATAAGGATTTGGTACATGTTCTTTTTCACTGTGCATAGTTGGGGAGACACAGACTAAATCTACTGAGAATATTGAAGTGGGCTGGTTATGAGGAGCCCCTTTTAGGGTAATTATGCTTCCCACATCCCACCCACGCACGTGATCTCTGTCAGTGAGGTGGCATGAAAAATATCCCCAGTGACAGGTCACAGATGACCAGAGATGTAACTGGTGTCAGCTGAGCTCTCTCAAGAGAAGCCAGAAATGCTGTGGTCTGTCAGAGGTACAGAGATACTCAATGAAGATCTTCTTTATCAGAGTTTCTAATGGGAATTGCTGTGGTGCCCTTCTCTGAACAAATTTCTACATGGGGCTGTGGGAGGCAAACCCAGGGTGACACTTTCAATACATGTTTCTGAAAATCTCCTTGGACCCCACCTGTTGCTATCAATGCTTTTAAAACCCTTAAAAATCAAATATTAGAAAACCAGCTCTTACTGTTGTCTGAACTTTTCTGTGCTTCTGAAAACCTTCCTGTGTATCATGGAGCCAAGTGCTCTGTTGAAGTGCAAGTCTGTTCAGAATTTAGTTCAAAGGGGCTGGAAGGAATTCCTGGTACTGCAAAACAGGCAGTGCTAGAGGCCAATCACTGCCCCTCCATTGCTGCATGGGCCTGGCCGGAGCCCAGGGATGGCAAATTGGTGACTCAAAGCGTTGGGTTAGTCACTGCCTGATGGGGAAGCCAGTAAGATGTCCTGGAGGATTGCACTAGATAGGATGTTCTCCAAACATGGCAAGGAAAGAACAGCTAAAACAACTGAGAATTCAATGCATGACTTAATTTAACCATGCCTTAGCAGCCCTAGCTACATATTTTGATGACAACTCCATCCATATTTTGAGAACAATCACTCCCAGCCATTAAACTATCAACTATGCACTCAGTGTAACAAAATAATTCATAAACTGATGGACTAAGTGCCAGGAAAAGATGTGATCAAGCAGTCTCATGATACTCCAGAGAAACAGTGTATTGCTCCAATGTACATTTGAGTTTATTTTTTGTTAAAAATAGATGGAGATGAACATAAACTGAACACAGTGAATGTCTGACATAACGTGCAATAAAATGCTGTGGGTGTTGAAATTGCAGCACCAAAGGAAAAACATCGTTAAGATCGTACACTTTGATACTAAGATACGACTTGTGGGCTCAGCATTATTCTAGGCTTTACTCTATCTTTCAGTGACCTTGGCCAAATGAGAGCTGACCCCAGGAGCTCTGCATCCCACTGCTCCCTCAGGTGTGGATACTAAAAAGCTCCTGGGCACAGGATTTTTCCTTCTCCTTCATTTCTGTGGGAAACTTCTAGTTTGCTACGCAGACTATGTAAATAGTAAGATGGGTTTTTTGTAAATAATCTCGTATCTGGTGTTTTTCACTTATGTTACGGTGTTGTAACAATAATAAAGATTCATTCTCTCTCTGGACTCGCTTGTGGCTGCATCTCTGAATTCCCCCAAGCCTGCTACACTCAGGAGCACTCTGCAGGGGTCTGATACTCTCAGGTGCAGCACCCTGGCAGTGTTTCTTCCTTACAGGAGTGGAATGAAGCAGCAATGCCTGGGGCTCCTTATGGAAGGACCTACAAGTGGGAGGACAGTTTATCACTGGCTTCTGTGCCCAGAAAGCTCGGGACCACCCAGTGTGAGCGCACAGGTCTCTGCGATCCTGTGTGTTGGGCATTTTGGTGGTTAACAAGGATGAATATGACTTGATTTCTGGGGGATTTCCTAAATATTTCCTTGGGAGTCTTTACCCCAACTTAATCTCCTAAATTTTTCCAGGGCATTAACTTCTCCTTGCTGCTAATTCCCTGGGAGTTTGGCTATGCAGAATGAACTCACTATGTGCTCTGCACCCCCAAACAAAAGAGGTCTGGTGCAAATGTGGGGCACACTGGGGCCCCCCAATGTCCCATCAGCCACGAGCGCCTTTGCCATGGTGGCCGGCCCAGCCCCACCTCCACGGCTGAGCATTCCTGCCTGTAATCCAGGGCGAGACTAACCACCAGATGTCTGACCTCCTCACCCCCCTGGCAACACTAAATGTCCTTTCCTGTAAAGTTCTGCAGGGTTTTATTTTCCTTTCTTTTCCCGGTCTCCAACTGCTGGTTATTATCATTATTAAGCATAAATGGCCTCTTTCACACTCGGCAAGGCGAGTGCTCCAAAGAATGAAGCCTAACTAGCGTGAAAGGGTTTGCATGGTGATACTGCACAGGATTCAGAGAGCACCTTGTAACTAAATTAATAAGAGAAAGGAACATTATGAACGCATCCCTTTTCATAAGCAAGGGGATTTTCCCATAGGCTTGGATCAAGAATGTATCCCATACTTTTGCAAATGAAAAAAAAGACCAAAGTGAAGCCATTTCCTTAGGATGAGGAAGCTATCTGAAGCACAGCTAGGAAGAAGATTTCAAAAATTGAGTAGTGGGAAAGTATTAAGATAATACTCCAGCTCCCAGCCCAAATGAACAGTTGTTTTTCAGTGGTGAGTGCAATTGCCTAAAAAGAAATCTGGCAAAAGGCATACATCTACAGAACCTGGCAAGGAAAAAGAGAAGTCTCTCTTTGCCATGGAAAAGATGTGTATTGTCCTTGCACTGTACTTTTAATTTATCATCCATCACATCTATGCACTAAGGGCAATCTGAATGCAAATGTTGCTTGTATTTGCATGAAGGGCTGAAAATAGCTAGATGCAGGTTACAGTTACGGGCATGCAGATATCAAACCGCCCCTACCCGCATCCTGTTACAATTAATGGCCTGTGTTCCTACCACCTCATGCTGCAAAGCCCTCAAATATCACAAACTAAGCAGAGTCAGGCAGGATCATTACAAGGAAAGAAAAGCTCTGAAGAATCCTCCGGTGTTGGCAGCACGGGTCACTCTGAGCTGGCGTTGTCCTGATTCCCAGCACAGCCCTGGGACAGGCTGCTGCATAGAAAAACTAGAAAATACACAACCTGAGACTGAAATTCAGCAGTCTTAAGTATCATATATACATATTTTTGTCTGTTCCCTTAATTATAATTTGGTGCACAGCTCCTGCATCGTGGTATTTCCTCGGTAAAGCCAGGCTGGTTCATTGCTACACCAAAATCCTGAGGAGGTCATCCCTGAAAGAGCTGATTCACTCCTCTCTAGAGGGGAGCTCCTTCTAGGCTTACATAGAACCATCCCTTCCCCCTTCAACAGAGGGGTGAGCTGTGGCCCCCGCAGGTGAAGAGGAAGGAGCACACATTTTTCCAAGAGGAATTGTGAATATAAGTACTGTTTTGGAAAATGCATCCTGTGGAAATATCAAAGACAGCACCCCGTCATCAGAGGAGGGTTCAAACCAACCTCACAGATCTTTAAGACCCACAAAATTCATATCCAGAAAGCCCCCAGCTTGAGCTGCTGCACATTGCAGAGTGCAGGGATTTCCTCAGGGCTGCCAAAAGTCCCAGTTTCTGAGTGTGCTTCATCCACCGTTTCAAAACCATTTTGCAGAGGTATCAGGACATGTCTAATCCTTGAAAAAAAAAGTGGACATCATGGTCATTTAGTGAGATTCCCCCTCTTTCCCTTTCCTTTGTTAGAGTAGAATGAGGCTGGATGGACTGTTGTTTACAGTCCCTTACAGTGGGCTCTTTTTACTGCCAATGCCACAAATGATGTCATTTGTTTAGCGGGAGACTGACTATTAGAAATGCCAAATGTAATTAGGATCTTTCCTTTCAACTGGGTTTCACAAACACTGATAGTGAGAAATGGCTCCTACCTTTTGAACTTTCAGACTAGTGGTGGGATCCTTGCCCTGAGAGGGCTCTTGGCAAAGGTTCCAACCTCGGGTGAGAAAAGATTTCACATGGTTATTTGCAGTTCTCCTCTGAATTTGGAAAGTTCATAAGCTTTCAGCTGGGAGTGACGTCACTGAAAATAACTGCTCTCCTGGGTGGAAAAAAACCCCCTCATTAACCCCTGGAGACTGTAGAGCCACGGCTCTGCCTGCTTCAGGTCCTCCAAGTCTGGGAGAAATGGGGCTGAGCCTGGCCAGATGCTGCCAGCTGGTTTGGAGCCAGTGGACTGGGATCCTACTCCACCCATGACACTTACAGAGAAACAAAGGGTGCAAAGGGTGTGTTAGGGACAGGAAGAGGCGTGATGCTTGTGACTGTACTCCAGCTATTCTCTACTGTCTGAAGCCCCCAGAGGGAGGAGGTGGGAGGAGGCCAGGGGAGGAAGGCCAGGAGCAGATGGCATTAATTTAGCACAGCCCACGGCTGCTGCACAATATGCAGAAGCTTAGTCCTTGTTTAGAACCAGCCTAAAAACCTGCAGCCCTGTCCTTGCAGGCTGCCCTTTTACCCATCATGAGAGGAAAGGAACCTGGGCATCTGAGCCAGTCCTGAAATTCACCCAGCGAAGCTCCAGCTGACATCAGTCATGATGCTGTGAGCATGCAGTGAAGCTCTAGGGGCCCATCCAGCACTTGCTGACGTCAATGGAAACCTTTCAATGGACTTCAGTAGACTCTGGATCAGGCCCCTGGTTCGTAATTGTGGGCGTGCATGGTTCCTCTCCTTCCTTCTTCCGACCAGAGATGGTAGAAGTGTGTACAAGACGTCTCTTCGGTGGCTCTGGCTGTCCAAGCACCTTTCTTCCCCTGACGAGAGGAGTGTGTGACCAGAGTAACACGATGCAGACACTTCTAGACTTACAGCATCTCCTTCATTGTGATTTAGTTTCAGCACACTCAGCATGAAGAATGCCACTCGCTGTGGCAGCTGGCACTGCTGAGCTCTGTGTGTCCAGCCCTGCCCTCTCCTCTCCCCTTCTTCAGCTAGAGTCTGCTTCTCATCCTGATGTTTTTGACTACCTGTAAAATTCACAATCAAGAACATCTAAAGGGTCCATTTTCTTTATTAGGTCCTATCTGTTCTTCTGAGAAGATAAAAGCAGGTCACCCAGCAGAGAGCCCAGCCTGTGACTGGGCAGCTTTGTATTGATGTGTGGAAGTTTAATCCAAAAAGTTCTTGCGGCCTGTAATTGTTCGGTGCCTGCTCCATGCTCTCCTCACAGTTTCCTTCATCCTCCAGAGTCCTCCCACCACCTCTTCCAGGGATTTTTGTGCAGGTTATTTGAGGGTAGGGGTACTTGAGTGAAAATATGGTGATGAAGCACCTGTGTTTTGACTATTACACTACCTTTTGCTGCTAGTTTTAATGTTCTATACATTCCTGTGTGATTACTTTTTCTGCATTCCCTCTCTTTTATTGAGCTTGCAAATGCAAATCAGTTCTGGCTTGTTATCAATTTTCTTCCAACTGATAAAATGTCCGTGAGGCAGGAGGGAGCCCAAAGTCTGGTCTGTGTCCTTTAAGCACATGCTGCATGCAGCCAGCAATTTTATCCTGCGGTTCACAGTTATATAACAAATGGATCAGAAAAGAAAAGCCGATTTTATTTTGAAAAAATGGAAAAAAAAAAATCCTCAGAAAACTGAAAAAAAAAGGGATTTGTTATCAACATTGTGGAACTGAAAAAATCCCCAAGTTACTCTTACCTTCATGCTGCTAAACTTACTGAATAGCTTTTGCAAACCCCAGCCACTATGTGGAATTCTTTAAAAGAGCAGCCTAGTTACATGGTGAAGAACTTCCAAAATATTTCTTTTTATTTTATGTAAATTTGCCATTATATTTTAGGGACCTTGTTATTGCTTCCTTCTGGTTTTGAGGCTAAAGCTTGCTTTCAACTCTTCCCATTACAGTAAATCAAGGACAATGCAGCTTGAGGACAGATCCAAAATGTTTTACTGCTTTTCTAAAGCTTTCTGGTATTATTTTGGTGCTACACTTTAGTTTGCACATCTGTGCTGCTGAATCCACACGGCCATCTATTTTAATCAGACCTGAATCTTCTGCTGCGTCAATAGGATAATATTGTGTTACCATTCTTAAGTTATATTCCTAGCCAAGGGTGAAAAAGAATTTTCCCAGTTCAGGTCATAAGGGGAATACTGTTAATGAACTTTGCCTTTGGGACTTGTATATCAGCACAGATTTAGGAAGAAGGTTCTCAGTCTCCTGTTTCTGTGCAGGATGCCTAAGTCCAGTTCACTGCCATCTTTTCCAAAGAGTAATGGACTGATTTAAAAACTACTGTGTCCCCGCCCTCAGTTTTTTACTTCAGGAGCAGAAGATGAGATGGGAAGCTTGCCACTGCATTTAAGTGCCTTGGTGTCCACTATCAAGGCCAGACTGCAGCGCATCAGCTGGGAAGCAGAGCTCTGGTTTCAGTGTGGGGGTGGATATGAGACCACCCATTTCTGGAGGTCCATCACAATGTCCCTGTGACTTTGGGCAAGGCACAGCCAGCACAGTCTGCAGTGTCTGTATGCCATGACCCTGCTTTTCACAGCTGCTGGCTACCGGCATCCTGGGCCTGTGGCTGCTGAGTGAAACAAAGGAACTCACACAGAGTGCTCAAACCTGGCCAGGTCTGGATTTGCTAAGCACATCCCCGGACAAACTCCAAGCTCAAAGCTCCTGATACTACTACCAGGAGTAGCATCGAAGTGGGCGGTCTCAGCAGGGCAGCTCTGTCCCTCCCCTGGATGTCACGGGAACTGATGGGACTCCGTGTGCAGTGAACTCCTTTCCTTTGCCACACATTAGCTCGAGATGCTGCCGCGGGGCCACGCTTTGTGCCAGGCAGAAAGCTGGTGTAGGTCCGACTTTCTGGACACAGGGAGGAAGGAAATCCTAAGGAAGGAAGATTTACAGCACTCTGAGTCATGACCTAAGTCTCAGCCTGCCTCTGGGCAGCACGTGTCATGCTCACCACGAGTGGGGTTTAGGGCAAAGTAACAACAGATGTTCCAGACTCAAGTATTGTGAAGAAATTGCTCTTAGGTTTTCAACTTAGTATTCAAGAATTTATATCTAGACTGTTTCTAAACATGAACATCTGGAGGAACATATAATGTTGTGGCTTCATTAAGAAATTTTAACAGCAAGCACAGGTCAATGCATAAGGCAAGATAATGAAGGCTGTAGTGCTGTTCATGTGTCGTCCTGGTTTGATGTACCATCAGAGTTGGCAGCTTTGGCCAACCCCTGGGAATCTCCAAAAGCAAACCTGAAAGGGAGTTGGGTAAACCAGAAGGACACTATCAGACAGAGAAGACTTTGCAAACTTTTTGTGACTTGACTTCAACTTGTGCATAGACAAAACCCTTCCATTGCTGACGTACTTGTTTTAAAGAGGTGAGGAAGAGTCAGGAATACTCAGTAACTTCAGGCTTGAACTGCACTGTGAAAAGCTTTGAGGGGAGGAAAATGCCCTTTCCTCTTCTCCCAGACAGTCCATTCTTGACCGTGTCACAGTCTCTTCCAGGCAGGGCCACCTGCTAAGGCTAAATGACCTTCACACATTTGATATCGTAAAAGGAGGTTTGGGTGTTTCACTCATCAGAGATGTCCATTAATAAAAGGCTTGGTGCAGTTATCTAGCTGAATGTGGTAATGAGATTAATTCTTGCAACAGAGTAAAAATGGCAAAGCTGACATTTTCTCGTGTTGGAAACAGAATTTCATGACAAAACTTTGAAGACTGACAGTAAAAAAATGGGGTTTTGACATTGATTTGTCCGCTGCGTTCTCCATGTAAATTCTGACACATTCAGCCTTCAAACAAATTACAAAAGAGACAAATTGTCACAGTTTGACAAGAAATCCATACCCAGGTGAAAACAATAGACTTTTTGGAAAACAAGGGTAGCAAAACCTTGAGCAAAGGTAAAAATTCTTTGGTAATGTTTGGCTCTCCAGCCTCAGATCCCTGAAAAAAGTTTGATAACTTAACACAGAGATGTTCTTGTTTATTGCTTCTCTCCAATCTTTCATGGTCATTTGAAAGTTAAAACAGATCCTCCTCCTCCTCCAGACAGTCTAGTAAAGTGAAAGCAGCTTGTTACAAAACATGGTTAGGAATGTTTAAATAAAAATACGTAGAATAAAGGAAGGAACTATTCATGATGCATCACTCCTCTGACAGGCTGTGAAGTTATTTCACCCTTCAACACAAGTGCTAAAACATAATGGAATCCCTACTGAGTGTTTTCATGCTTACCAGAACATAAAAAAAAAAGCATAACAAAATGCCCAGTGTGCCCCTAACTATTAGCTTGGATGAGTAAGGAGGCCAAGGGAAAACAGTGGCACTGTGGGAAATATTTGTGGCAAGGGAAGGAAACAATAACTGAAAGTGATAAAAATGGAAGATTCCCGCACAACCACGCACCGGCCAGGGCAGCACTTTGTGCCCCATGCAAGGAGGACAATCTGTAGGCACAACATCAGTGTAGATTATGAGGTTTTTCTCTCTGCTACCATTAAAGAATTTTAAAAGCTAGATTCATATTTAGAAAAGGCCTCCAGTCAGGAAAGGAAGCCATTTTTTTTGGTTACAAAAAAAGCCATTCAGCTTATGAGCAAGATCATGTGTGAGATACTTGTAATGCACCATTTCACTCTATTCTTTTTGGCTTTTAACTTAGCTGAGAACATGAAATGGGCACAGATGCAGCACTGCAGTGGGCAAAAGTGGGGCACTAAATGGTGAATTAACATAGAGCTGAATTCTGCTGCTGTTAATCAGGCCCTATTCAGAAAGAAACAGGGAAGCTTTTGCCTGCATAAAAAACACATATGACTTGGCCTGTAATATACAAAAATTCATTTAAATTTACTGAATTCACTGAACTTTATGAACTCAGAGCGGTTGCTCAGGTACACATTAATGGTGAACCAGCTGTAAATCATGATTTGCTCCAAAGAAGCTATTAACTCTTACTGCTTTCTTTTCCTCTGATTCACAGCCGAGATTGTGAGTGCTTCTGAAGCCTTATGTGTCATTTGATGCTTAAATGCAAAGAACCTATGAAGGATTGTCCTGAATTATTATCATTTACAACAAGGAAGTGAACTTTTATGGAGGTTCCAAAGCCCTTCTGCACTCAGAAGATGGGATGGTTTAACTTTGTTCTCCCTTCACATTGATGTAGCTTCAAAACCACCCAACGGGAAGTGGTGGTTATAGTGTTGTAAAACTGGTGGAAATAACAGGATTATTTTTGACTAACCACAGGGTTCTCCATGTCAGGCATTTGAACAGCCTGAAATCATTCTGTCCTCAGACTTTTTTTACCTTTTAGAAGAAAGGACTAAACAATATCTTTAGGGCTTATACACGGCATTATGCAAAGCCTGTGAAAGTAAGTGGAAAGGGCAAAAGGCAGGCAATGGGGAGCAGTCAGCCAGAGGGACCTCTTCAAACCAAACCCAGCATTTCTTCAAGTTAGGAAAAGGTGTTTGTCAGTCAAGGGCAGGACGTGGGGAGGCCATCCTGCTTAGCATTATGCTGTCTGTAAATTTTTGAGCCACCAGCAGCACCAAATGTTGTAATTTGAGAGAAATCCCCTAAGTGCTCATGCAAACTTCTCAAAGTCTCACTTCATTCTCACTTGTATGAACTTCCTGCAGCAATTCTGGCCTGGAGGAGGCAAAGCCCACTCTCCTTCCACCTCTCTGGGCTGGACCATCTCCCTGGGGTACATGATGGATATGCTCAAGGTGTGTGTGGCAGCTCAGGGGCTGGTTGTACCCACAGCCACTGCCAGTTCTTGCAGAGGTGAGCTGCTCTAAACTGGCTGTGAATCACTCAAAACCCTTAGTTTTGAAGGTACCAAGTTTCCTGTCTGACGTTCTCCCCAGTATCCATTCGGTACTGTTGTTCCTCAGCTAGGAATACTTTTTCCTGTATGTGAAAATAATCGCAGTAACGTTCACAGTATAAAAATGGAAGTGTGCTACATGCGTTCAAGGTATTTTTTCATACTGAGTCTTTGCTAATGTTATTCATAGAAGTAAGTGTATGAAAACCAGAAATTCCAATTTTGCTGGGCTTGCTTTTGGTCTGGTTCCATAAATACTAACAGTGTTAGAAAATACTGAAAGTCATTTATTTCACATTAATTGAAGTAACTATGACAACATAACACAATTTATTTCCTTTAACATTGAATGGTGGTAAAATTGGCATTGTTTTAGGCCAGTTCACAATTTGCATCAGAAATAACCTTGCCAGTGATGTAAGCTGGTTTCTGCTCAAATTTTTCAATTATTCTTTTACTTCTTTTTAAAATGGTTACTTTTCTGGTGAACAGATCAAGTGTTAATGACATTTGAAAGGGCTTATTTTTGAGCCACGTAAGACTTAATAAAACCGTAATTTTTCATTTTATTGCTTCACTGGGGAAAAGCTGTTAATTAGGAGTGCCATGGTAAAGAAAACTGCTTTTTGGCTGTGCCTACCAACTGGTTTATTCTGCTTATAAACAATTGGTCCCACTTAATGACTAGACCATACTGTATTTACTAGCTACCGTCAAGCATTCCCAGACCTCATAGTTTTATGTCTGTGAAACACTTGCATATTATGATCTCACCTCACGATACAGAATCTCTCTATTCAAGTTTGTACATGACGTGGAAGGTCTCCGAGATGTACTCTGAGGTGTAAAATTAGTGTAATTCCCGTGGAATGAAAGAGACGTGCCAATTTATATCAAGTGGACCTATGGCCCACAATGTCTCAAAGACATTTGCTTTTGTCTAGAAAACAAGCAAACAAATGTTCTTCATTTCAATGGAAAACAACACTTATGTCTCTCCTTGCTCAAGTACAGGAGGAGATCAAAGATGGCACAAAGCCTCCTTGCAAGGCAGTGTTTCACTTCCAGACAATTAATATGATAGTATCAGGGAAACGAAAATCTATTCCATGCCTAGGTGTTTCCCCTCATGGACTGGAAAACTACTTAGTTTATCATTTTCTGTCTTTAGGCAAAAAGGTAACTCTTATTTGTATGTTTGTCAGTTTGTGCTTGAGACTACAAAATTTACTTAAAAACAAGCTCAGCCAGCTAAATGAAATGCCAATGGTCTTATTATCCTGAGAGAGCAAAGCACTTAAGTCCATTATTAAAATGAAGTTAATTGAATTTAAATGTGTGCTTAAAGTAAAGCACAGCCATAAATACTTCACTGAATAAATGGGAGATTATTCTTATGCTTAAATGTAAGCACTAATCAGTATTTTCCTAAAACCGAAGTTTATAGCCTTCTATCAGCAGTTCCAACTATCCCACTAATAATACCTGGCACCAAACCCAGGATTTTTCCAAGAGATTTGTTCAACAGAACGAAAATCAAGACATTGCTCATACAATAAATTAGGTTTGAAACAAGAACACAAATATTAAAATCTGGGTGTGATGAGTTATGTGTAAGAAAGGCAGGAAAGAGCTAATTTCAAGCTGAATTGTGTGGCTTTCGCAGAAACAGATCCTTGGCAATCTAGAATGGAAAAACCGCCTTGCTCTACAAAACCCCAAAATGTCAGTATTTAGGGGTATTGGGAACTGCAGAGCAACTATAACTGCTCTGTGTTTACACACCCAAGATCCTCTGCATCAGAGTAGTCTTTGGCATCAAAATTGGGGGTTGAATTAAAAGCTTGAGCTCTGAAGGTACCACTGATATATCTGACTGATTTTGGACATGTGGCATTTTCTAGCTGAACCTTATTTTCTTTGTATTTCTAACAGGAATACAAACACTTTTCTTTTAAAAAGTGTAATAATCAAATATTCCTCAAGTATTTTGCTGTCCTTTTGAGTTGGACCAAAGAATCTCTGGCCTAAATCTGTTCCACTGGCCTATATAAATTTGTTAAAATACCTTATGAAATACATTACATTTTATTGCTAGTTTAGAGGAGCAGAATGGACAAAAGGAGAAGTTGAGCTGCAATTCCATTGCACCATTGTCAAAATTCAAGTTTTGGAAGTTGCTTTTCCATTAGATGTTCCTAACTGGCACTACTGTTTCAAAAGGATTTTTTTTAATATCAAACAGAACTTTTCAAATGCTAAATGTTTGTTCTAGCTGCTACCATTTTTCCCTTCACAGAAAATGCAAAAAAGCCTTTTTCTTTCTTTTCTTGTTTGGCATGAGGGGAAGTTTCCCATTATTACACAGCCCTGGTGTCATTTGAAGAGACCAGATGCCTGTTTCAAAACATAACATTCATTGTTGTACATAATGATACAAAAATGTGGATGAAAAGGTGCAACAGGGTTTGTTCACTCAGTATCTGCACTGGGCTATGAGCTCTCATAGTTGTGCTCTACCATACTGAAGTTTCACTAATCTGAGGTTTCTATTTAAATTACCTTAAATGTGGAATTCTTAATAATAGCTTCTTAATGCAGATTAGAATAATTGATGCATTTTTGAGTTGTAAACTCAAAACTCAGAGTGTAAACTCATTACTGACTTTTTGGAAACTTTGCTTCTGAGCCTTTTGAGAAAGCCAGAATGGTACATAAACGAAAACAGTTTCACAGTTTTTGAACAGAAGACTTTTATTCCTATATGCAGATGTGCTTATATGTGTAATTTATATAGATGTAAATATTTGTAGAATGGTGGAGAGGTAGAACTGGGGTATCACACAATTTAGAAAAAATGCAGACCAGAATGTGTGATATTAGAGACAATAAAATACGACTGCAGTGAGAGATGAGCTCCAGGATGAAAAACTGTTCTCCTGACTGCGTGTGAAGAACATGAGTATGACCCTTGCAGGTGGGATCAAAAGCCTGTCTATCTCAGTGCCCCGTCCAACAGCCACAGCAGGGATGCCCAGAGGAAGAATGCAAGTGCTGGGAAAACAGTGATGGCATGGATTCCTCACCCAGCAATCTGCAACCACGGGACTTCCAGAGCCAGAGACTGGTGTCTTGGATTTAATGACTTTTAACGGGCTTTTCTTTCGTGAATTTACTCTGTCACCAGTTTTGATTTTTGAATTCATGTAAACTTTTAGTATCCACAATGTTTGGTGGCAGAAATTTAAACTGTCTTGGATTTAATGACTTTTAACGGGCTTTTCTTTCGTGAATTTACTCTGTCACCAGTTTTGATTTTTGAATTCATGTAAACTTTTAGTATCCACAATGTTTGGTGGCAGAAATTTAAACTGATTATTACACTTTGAGTGAAGAACCACCTTTTTCTTCTCAAAAGCCTGCAGCTCAGCTTTCTTCCTCCAGAACTTGAAGACAAAGGCTTCTTTCACCTTTTCAATTTGGGCTTTGTGCAGGTGTCTTTAATATCCCTTTTGAGCTTTTTTTTTTCCAGATGGCAGAGACTATTTAGACATGCTCTTCATGGGACCCATCTGATCTTCAGATCACTCCTTTTGGCCTTGTCTGTACCTCTACCAGATGTGGCATTTTTTTCTTGAGATGGAGAATTGGCCTTCTGCTTGGAACCTGTGATGCAGGTGCACCAGAATTCCCAATATAGAATCAATCTTTGCTTTGCTTGCTATTGCTTTTGCAGCAATTCCTGATATTCAGTGCACTAGTTGGTGATCAAAAATTCATTCAATATTGCACTGAATTATTGCAAAATATAGCTAGTGAGTGATAATACGCCAGATCATGTAATCCTGGATGTTACTTCATCTCGTGAGTGCTACTTTGCATTTATATTTAGATTGGATATCATCTACCTTTTATTTTCCACTCAGTAAGGGAAACTCCTCCTTTAGTTCTTCACTTTCACTTCAGTTCCTCCTTCAGTCCTCATCTTCACTTTCGTACATGACTTTGTTATCCACAGCTCATCTTAGTGCCCTTCCCAGCTCACGCAGTGACACACTGAGCAGCACATGGGCACACTCTTCTCTGCGAAATTCCACTTCCCTTCGCTGTGAAAAGGAACCAGAAACTGCCACTCTTTGCTGCCTTTCTGTTGAGCAGTTATACCTTTTAGGAGACCATTGCCTCCTCTTCCCTGACAGATGATCTTCCCCATGAAAAGTGTGAGATGTTGCCAAGAGCCTTTTAGAAATCCAGGTAGAATACATCAAGAAGAATATTATCTTCCTCACACTCTGGCTGAATCATTCCAGGAAAACCAGCAGTAATCTGCAAAGTCTGACTTTCCTTTGAGAAGCCAACACCTTACAGCGGGTCTTAACCTTCCTTTCTGCTGCTGGCTCCAATCTTGTCAGAACATTGGCGTTCTGGCAAGGGAACTCGAGCTTGCAGTGTGAGGGAGACACAAAGTTTCTCCCAAACTGGGTCTGAGAGGGCTGAGCTGGTCATTCATGCACAGCTCTAGTCATCTTCATGAAGAGCAAGGGCTAATGATTAGCCATAATCATAATAATTTCATTATTTTAATAATAAATGTTTTGATTCTGCAAGCATCTAATCACATAAATTTTATTTTCAGTTTTAAGTGGTTCTTCTAGGGGGTGCAGCTGTCAAACTGTTCCTGTTAACCGGACTTTGGAACCTCTGAGAGCTCTGTTGTCAACAAGACGAATCAGCTTTTATTGCGTTTAGGTCAGTAGATACAACCTGTCTTTTGCAGACCTGTATTCTCATTTACAAATGTTACTCTCTATTTCTGCCATCTTGGTTACACACACAGAGTAGTAAAATGCAAACATAGGCCTGGTATAAAAATCATTCATACTTTATAATTGTAATTTTTACATGAAAAGCACCATTATCCTAATTAAACTTCCCAATTTTGAGGTGTGTGTGTTGATGTGAGCATAGACACAGCATGTGAATACCTTAAATATGTGTATACATATCTGGCTATATCTATTATACATGTATATACACATTTATATCCATTAAAAACCCAGATTGTGTGTATTCTTTTTGTGCAGAGTGACTTAACGCAAAGAGTCAATACACCGTGATTGTAGTTGTTCCCGTTCTGCCAACTAGATAAATTAATCACCAAAAGGGATCAGCCTGCTCTGGCAAAGCCAGGATTTACACCACAAAATCCAGGGATTGTAGGAAAGGCACAGCACAAAAGATGGCTGCGTTGCATCGGAGCGAAGAGCGATATTACAGGATGAAAGAAGGAAGCAAAAACAGACCTGACACACGAGTTTTGCAGAAAGTTTCTAAAGCGTGGATGTGGATTCTCTGCCGGCAGCTCGGGGGTGTCACCGCCCCGTCCCTGCCGCCGGCGCGCCTGGGACCCTCCGCAGGGCTCCTCCCCGGCCGCTGCCGCCGGCAAGGGAGAGAGGGGAATAGGGATCCCTTGGAAGGGAGCTAGGGTGAGAAAATGGAGCTGCAGTAATTGCTGGAAGGTAATGCTGTGTTCATTCCTTACTGGGTTTTTTTTTGTTGTTGTTTTTGGGATTTTGTTTGGGTTTTTTTACGCGAGCCTGCCGGCCACTCATTTGTTAGGCTTTGAAGTACGTTGTGCAGCAGGGAAGGAGATCCGCGGAGATGGCGTCACTTTATAAAAGTTTCCCAATTTAGCGAGCTTCTTGGTTTTTTGCCTTTTTTTTTTCTTTTTTCCTTTCTTCTTTTATTTTATTTTTTTTTTAAGAGAGGAGGTAGTACTATTCGTAATGCAAGTGGGCGATGCGGCCAAGATCTAAATATACCCCTGTGAAAACAGAACCCCTGAGATAGCGACACCGATAGCTGAGGCTATTGTTAACTTTTGGGATTCCAATTAAATCCCGCAATGTTAAATATTTATTTAATTACTGGAGAAAGAGCAGGAATTCTCGTTGACTCCACTAATGGAGTCAGAATAGTGCAGTAGGGGAGCGTTTTTTCTCCTGCCCCCTGCCCCCGTCGCCCCCACTTTCAAATCTAAATAGCTGTAGACAAGCATAGGCTGGAATATGAACATTAAGAAAAAAAGAAGTTTCAGCTTTGTTTTAGGAGTTATATTTCAGTCGAGTAAGCAAACGATATTGCATGTATTTTTCCATATCTTCAGCTCACTCCAAACATAACATTCCAAAGGATAAAATCTGTTACAAAATAAAACTGACTTTGTGACAGCTGAACTTCTGTGTAGGGTCTAAAAATTATCTAAAAGTGCCTGGAGAATCCTAAATGTCATTCCCAAGATGTGGCAAATTGTAATTACAGTTGTGGACTATTTTAGTGGCAGTGCCTTACACGGGGCCCAACTAAGCAGCTGGAGCATTTATTTTTTGCCCTTTACTGTGTTACATATGAAGGTATTTAGACAGTAACAGTAATCCTAATTTGTTTCAGATTAGAAAAAATGTAACCAAATTGAAAATGTGTTGTTTTCCTCTTGACTTTCCTTCCTGTACTTCCTTTTAAACCATATGTCAGAGGGCAGTGCTTAAAGAGTGCAAGAAAACTCATCAACAGTAAGATAGTGAATGAGAAATAACGTTATCATTACTATATTACTATTTTGTGATTTTCTCATCTGATGGCTTTTCCAAAAACTTTTTGTTTTAGAAACTGATCCAGTTCCCTCTTCCCTTAACAAAAAAAAAAAAAAAAAAAAA
>VXBT01011167.1:508039-549202 GCA_013400235.1 Oriolus oriolus
CGAGCGGGCCCGCAGTGACACGGTGGTCCCGGCCGGGCGGGAGGGGACGGGGAGCGGCCTGTGGGGGAAGGAGCAGCCCCGTCAGGGAGAGGGGAGCGCGGGGCCGCCCGCGGGGCTACTCGGACACGCGTGGTGCCGGTACCGGAGCGAGCATCGCAGTGCCCAGCAGAGGCTCGAGAGGGTGTCTCTTATTTTTTGTTGTTTGGGTTTTTTTAGGGTGGTGGTTTTTTTTTTTTTTTTGTTTTTTTAAAGACGAGGACTGTCTTAGCTGGAGTCAGGCCTGGCCGAGCGAGGGGAGAGCAACAAACCCGCACGTTTGCAGCCGCTGGTAAAGAGGCGGGAGGCGATGTGAGGGCTCACACACACACACAGCTCTCACAAACACACACTTGTCCACCTTGGCCTTTCTCGCGTGCGCCCAGCCCTGACAGCTGCCTGACAACAGATGCACAGCTTCTGTGATTTAGAACGGCAAATTTTTGTCTTCTGCGGGTTGTAAATTTAATAGAGGAAATATGCTCTTGCGGTTAAAAGCACAAGACTGGAAATCAAGTGATCTATGCTCTGTTCCAGTTGTGGGGTTCCTGATGTGACCTTAAGGTAACTGAATGGAATTTCACAGAAAAATGAAATAGGGGAGGACTGATTCAGCAATAGTGTTGAATATATCATTGAATAGGTTCAGTAATAGTTGTTGAATCTTTTGGTAGAATAGGTAGAAATGCCATGCAGTGAATCACTTGGACTTGCTCCTTTAACAAAACCTCCAAGGAATAACTGTCAAAATTTGCATCAGCAAAGTTTTGTCTGTCATGGGAAATTAGATTGTCAGTATATGATGGATTTAGATGAAATCTCTTGCTGGTTTTCATTCTTTCGTTAATTTCAGATAATTAACCTTCCATGCGTGTCTTGAAAATACTGAAAGCTGAAATGAGTGTTGTTCATTGCGTGTGTCAGTCACAGAAGTTCTGCACAGAGTATCCTCCTGGTATTCTGAGGAATCACAGTTTGATTGGAGTAAAGAAAAAGGTGCAAACACTTGCAGTCATGCGCCTGTGCTCATCAAAACCTGTAATGCTTTATGAAGTTGGCAGCTAGTGGTAGTGGAAGTTAATAGAAGCAGCAAATAGCTTAATTGAAGATGTTTCATAATTAGTGTGTTGTAACTTTTGAGAGTGCCCTGTCTGTGTTGGATTTAATGTCTTAATCCCTACTGTTTGATAGTGGTTTACTCTTACCTCTGATATTAAAATTTTGTTCACTTGGCCTTGCAATTGCTGCTAAGTGCCTAATGCCACTTCTTTCTGCAAAACAAAACCCCAACAAACCGTATGCTCACTGGGATACCTGCCTTTTTCAAACCTTTCTTTTCCTTTCAAATGTGGAGGACATACATTTGAGATAGGAATTTTCTCTTTTTCTGAAGAGGACTTTCTTAGTGGAAGCCCAGATGGAAAATCATGATGGGACTGAGAAATGGAAAAGAAGGAAGAGAGGCTTCCTCTGCATTTCTTTCTCTTGATGACAAAAGATCACAACAGGGTGTGCTGCTGTGTACAGCTGTGGTGGGTGGGGTTTTTTGGGTTTTTTTGAGGTTTGGAGTTTTAACCTCTGATGGAACTTGAAAGAATGTAATTGTTGACCCTGTACTATTTCGTACTTGTTAGGAAGTCAGATTTTTAATCTTGCACCTGGATTGGGTGATCTGTGCAGAGTTTTTATGATCACAGAATATTATTTGAGCTGGAAAAAATTGACTCCCAAGATGGAGTGCTCATGCTCAATTAAGGAACCTTTCGGGTTTATTTGAATATTCTTTGCAAATTATGTTGTGATCTTTAATACTTCAGGGGACACTTTAAATTGCAGAAAACTGCCCTCTCTATTTTCTTTATACATGTCTTAAGAAAATGCTAGGAACTCTTTTATTGCTCTTGGCTGAATTACATACCTGCAGAAATACTTCTGTGGCAATTCTGTGCAAGTCCCTATGTCTTCCTTTCCCTCCATTTAAGGCCTCGTTGATTATTTTAATGTTTGTTTTTTTTAAATTAAAGTACAAGTTTCTTCAAATGTCTCTGTTAGATTTGGTGGAATGAATTTTATTCTGTTAATGTTTCTTTAAAGATCTTTACATGATTTTTTTTTTAAAAACAGGTAAGGAGCTCGTGCTCAGAATGAGAAGATTTGTTCTTGTGTGAGCTGAGTGCACTTGAGATATCTTCATGGCTAACGATAAACAGCTCATTAAAAGCAAGTTGAACAGTAATTTAACACTTTTGCCATTATCATTAGTCACAGTGCAAGTTCCTGCACTGTTTTCTGGAAGCCTTTTTAGCCGTGTTCCTGTGACCACGTAGAAAAGTTTGGCTGGCACTTGAGTGCGCTTGACCAGTGTGGGTTGGCAAGGTGCAGGATGCTGCCTGCCAAGTCTGTATCCCTACTGACCTACCACCAAGGTTGAGCCTGCCAGCACTGTCATCCTTGACAGAGGATCTTTGTCAGAATCCCTGCTACTGATACACCAACTATGAAGTAGTGTCTCTGAATTCTGGGTCAGTGGATGTCACAAACTGACAAATTTAGAATACTTTGCCGTTCATTCATTCTGTGCAAGGGGAAAAAAAAGCTCACTGAATTACTATTGTCAGTGTTCCCTCCAATCCTGTAGCTTTTGTAAACTTGTCACAGGCTTAATGCAATTCAGTTGGAGTGGAAGTGTATACACACACACACACACATACATCTTTATTTTTCTTCTTTTAAAGCTTTTTGAGTATCCTGTTTTCCAGGTTATACTTTTTGTTGCCAAGTCATAGTATTTAGAATCTTTAATGAAGGTCTTGCACATGAACATCTAAATTTCTAGAAGGCTTTGTCCAGCTTGCTAATTTTTTAGCATGCTTTAGGGTTTGTGAAAAGTACAAGATGCCCTTTAGTTTCCCATTTTTGTCTCCAAGTGTAGTACTGAGGTCATTCCTAATCACCCACTTGCTTGTCCATGTCCACCAACCTACCAGTGGAGGCATAGGCCTTTGTTTTCATGTTTAGTGAAATGTAGCAGTGCTTTTCTCTGGAATTTTAATTAAGAAATGGATTCTAAGTTGTAGTTATCTGCTTTGGTTAGAGTAGATCTTAAATAATCTTAAAAACAGGAGGCAGTTTCAGGGCTGACTACTGTTGATGGTGGCATTTTCCAGCATAATGCTTCTGTTGGAAAGTGCCAGTTAGCTGAAATATAAGTGTGAGAAAATGTACACTTCTGACAAAACACTTAAGGGAGATAGGTCTTGGTTCGAAGATGGAATTTATAGTTTTGAGAATTTCTACAAAAGCTAATTGCTCAGTAATTAGAGCAGCTGCAGAGACCAGGGCCATGGATTTTTTTTGTTGTAAATGTGGATGCTTTAAGAAATAGATAGGACTTTTTTAGGCATGGCAAGTTTTGGTGTTTTCTCCCTCCCTCTCCCTTCCCCTGTATCAGAGTTTAACTCAAGTTTTGCCATGATGCAAAACAAATTCAAAACTGTTCTTTGATTATAATTTTTCTGAGCTTTTATTGGCATCAGATGGAAGTGAGGGTGCTTTGGAAATGCAGTGGAGCTCTCTTAGTGATCTCTTTGCCTAGACCTCTTTTATGATATCAATCATTATCACTGGTATTATTTTTTAACAGTAGTTTTTGAGAAAACTTTAAGAAGAAACAAAAGTGTCACTTTGCTATCTGAGCTATATCATCCGTGTACATTGTATTACTTGCTGATTGTGCTTGGCCTCAGAGTTTGTTAGGTTTCTTATAAGAGAGTACTGGTTAAATACTTCTCAGCTGACAGAGCTAAATGCTTCAGCATTTGTTTTTTAAGCTGTGTTAAATGGTGTACAGATGTGGAAATTAACAGCAAAAGTATTGTGTGAGAAAGCCCTGTCTGCAATTGTCAGTAGATTTTTCTGTTCGGAGGACAGTCACGGTTAGTAAAAGTTTTGAAGATACCAGACAGTTCCTTTCTGTTCTTGTTTACATATATTATCAGTTAGATTATATTGCCTTACAAGGCATGTTTGAAGCAAGAAATCTAGTGCTAGTGTAAAAGCACTTGCCGTAGATTTTGGTCAGCTGGATGTGCATTTGTACTGTAAGCCCAGTTCTGATGAAAATACCACAAGGTCCTTTTTGATATACTTTAGAAAATCTCTTTCATCCTTTACTTAAGGGAGAAGGGGTAAAAAGTTTTTTTCATTGGTGGTATTCTTTGTGTGAGATGTTGCACAGGGTAATTGAAGAAAAATCCTTTCCGTGGAGAGGCTGTGGCAGTGGTCTGTAGCATGCAGACCCTTCAAGTTTATTAAACAAGTTTTTTTAACCACTGTGTCATCTTAGGATTTGTTTTATGCTTGATGTGTATGAAGAAACTGTGGAGCTAACATTTCTCCTGTATTCTCAAGAAAAGACTAATGTGTGCCATTGCATAGGACTGTATGCTGGGCTGCAATGTAAGCTGTAGACTTGGGAAAATGATAATAAATCCCCGGCACAATCCTGCACAGTTCCTGTCAGGAAATTATAAGGAAAGGATTTTAATAAAACCAGGTGAAATTGATGTGTGAGGTTGTAGTTTTAAAGAAAGTATTGATCTGTGTATATAGCATAATACGCTGTAATATACTGCAGTTGAGTTTCTGAGCTTTCTGTATGAATATGTATGTTAATGTGTGTATGAAGTCAAAATACCTGAGCATTTCTGAGTCTGAAGGGCAATAAAGTTAAGCACAAGAGCTGACTGCAGAACAGCTTTAACTGCAGATCTGCAGCGGCTCTAATGAACCCCCAGTTGTGCTGCTGGTTATAAGTGGTGCTTTGTTTATTGTATGAAGTTGAGTCTCAAAACAGCTTCTAATCAGCAGCAGTGAAGTTTCTTATTTCAGATGGGGTATGATGCTACAGGAGGCTTCCTGAATTTGCAAACAAGTAAATTAGTGGAAAGAGAATAGTCCTTGTACATTTGAACACAGGCTTAGTACTGGCAGTAGGAAAGGATGAGGGTCATTGGTTTTACCCATTTTATTCTTGTGCTTTTGAAAGCATCATTCGCTGTCCTGCTGCTTGGGATGATGGTTTGCTTGGTTAATGGTACTTCAAACCTAGATTTTGCAGGTGAGAAATCAGTTTGGAATCAATGGGAGTACATGTTACATACAAAATGCATCTCATGAAAATAGATACACCATATGTAATGTTACATTTTCTGTTCTGCAGTGCCTCTTGCTCAGGCACTTCTAGCCAGAAGGAGATTCCTTGGTATGGCATCAAATGAACCTACTGAACTTGCCAGTTTAATGTAGTAGGCTAAGAAAATTTCACAAGAACTGCTAAAAGGAAGTCAAGTTGCTCAGTATTTGTGATGGCAGATGGAAGGCGGTAGATTTCTTCCATGTGCATAAATGAAATGTAAGTTCTCCTGTTGGCCAGCTCTGTTTATATCTGGCTGGCTGGATGAAGTGTTAAGGAGGGGGTTCAAACAATGGACCTGTTCACCCAACAAGTTTTCTTCCATTTGCTGTAGTCATTAACAAGAACTTTAAAAGTATAAATAATGTGTGCCCCAAAGTCTAATTTTGATACAGCAATTACTTCCTTTTATACTTGCCCATTAAAAGCCCCCTTGTGCTATTCCATGTAATTCATTACACTCACTCCTTAAAGAGTGTTTGTAAATGGTGTTTTTTAATGTTATAGCATGATTTTCAGTTGATTTTCTCTTGTAGCTCAGCTGAAAAGTTATTTAATAAAAGAAGGTAATGCATAATAGACCCTCTGCCTCTTAAGGAAATTTAAGTAAGCTTTTTTCCCCATGAAAGTTGTTACCAGCTGTGTCTAGAGGTGCAGCAATACGAGTAATTTGTGCACCAGTGAATGAAAATGTGACTCTTTAAAGCATTTGTTTCTGTATTCAACACTCAGTGATGCTCTGTGGTACTGTAATCACAGCTCATAACTTGTGCTTTTAAGCCTCAGAAGAAATTGATTGTAAGTACAGATGATCTGGGGAAGCTGTTCCCGGCAGATGTCATGATTACTTAGAAACCTTTCACAAATTAGATACTGAAATTACAGCAAATGCAAGTAAATGTTCTAAATGCGGTTTATGCCACACATTCAGAAATCTAAAAACCCTACATGAATTGCAGTTTCTATGTGGAAATGTTTGGTTTCTGCATAAATACCTGAACCTACTGCTTTGTGGCCTTAAATAGCTCATGAAGCCAGCTCATGATTCATGAAGCTTTTTAATTCTACCTTATTTTCTTAAGAAAAGGCCAAAGATGTAAACCATCAGTGTTTTGCCTTCTAGAATGAACTTCTGGAAGGTGTATAATGAGATAAATTCAGTGTCATTTGTGCTTCTCAAAGCCTACTGGTATTTTGTTGCAGTTTCTTTCTTGCCCTTGATTTTCTTCAACAGGTTAAAATACGCTTCTACTGAAGAGTTGTGAAAGCCTCATGTGTGGCCTGAATGGAGTTTCAGTAAATGGTATTAAGGTTTTAAACTTCAACAGTCTCATTTTTCAGTGGTTATAGTTACAAGCGTGTACCTGGAAACTGTTTTTGAAGAAGTTGAAACAGTTTTGATCAAATCTCTTCTGATGCTTCTGAAATATTTGTTTTACCAGGCTTTGCTTTTGTTGATGGGCCCTCAGACAAATGTAAAGTTTTGAGTTAATTCTTACTTCCTCCAAGCAGATTATTTCTAAAATCATAGTTTATAGGACAGTCATTTATCATAATTCCCTTGACACTTGCCCTACAAATGCTAGTTACTGCAAAGTATCTTCTTAGTAGAACTGTTCCAACTTCCTTTTCTTTTAGTGATTTTGTTTATTCCATGAGCATACTTGTGGGTAAATGATTTTGAAATTATATAAAACCAATAAAATATCTTTGCTAGCTGATTTATTATGTTCAAAATACTAACAAAACAAAATGAAATTTACATGATCATAGCATAGAATCATAGATTTTAAAATTTTATTTCTTAATACAGAAGGGGCTCCTGTAATGGGATAGGTCAGGGGATGTTTCTTAAGATCTCCCTTGAGCTCAGCTTACCTAGAGGAATTTCCAGTGCATCTTCTGCCTTGGTCATGCTTAAGGTTCTTTGAAAGCATAGTTGAGAAACAAAAATAGAACATTTTAATTGTCTTCTGGTCTGAGATTCTAGGTGGGTTCATTTCCTTTTCTAGGGGTGTGAGCAGCTGCTGATCTTGCAGCTATTGAATGTATGCAAGGCTTGAAAGTAAGTTAGTTGCTATAAACAGCTTTTACTTTTTGAAACAGTAAACTTTTATCCTCAGTAAAAGAAAAAATTCAGTCTGAGTTTCTGGCCAAGTTTATCTCCCTTTATGTATTTCCTGTTACTTTGAAGGGTGCAAAGGTTCTCATGTGTAATAGTCCTAGGGAACTAAATTAGTCTTAAAATGCAGACATGGCAATATTTCTGAAGAGAAAAGGTGATATGTAATTATTTGAGTTTTTTTCTTTAGTTTTTTCTCAGTACCTTCTTCTAGGGAATTACTGAAGCAGTGGAAGACTTCTATTCTCTTAATTTCTTTTTTTCCATTTTGTTTTTTTATGAGAACTCTAGGAAGAAAGACCTTCCAACAGTTTTTCTGTTTGTTTTGCTTTTCCTATTTTTTTTTCATATTACTGAAACAAAGCTGGATAATCAAAAGAGGTACCAATGGGATTAAGCTACTGCGTGAAATAAATGGATTTTTTCCTGTAAAGGAACACCAAGTGTCCTTGGGTTTGTTCCCTGCTTTCCTCACCCTCTAATACTACAGTAGAAAATGTAGGATGGTTACATGTGGGACATAAATGCCTTGCCTAGGGATGTTTTCTGTAGCTTTGGTTGATGGTGCTTAGTACATGCTTCTGTTATATAAAAGTATCTTTCCAAGTACCTGAGTGAGCTTGTAAATGTGCCCAGACACTTAGAAAGCCTTATCAGATGACTTTTAGTTTATCAAAGATGGGAGGAAAAAAGATCTTCTTGATTAAAGGTAGCAATCTAAGAGAACCAGCACAGAGATATTTAATGCTCCCCTCCTCTTTTTCTCTTATGTGCAGATTTGGTGTCTCGGGCTAGGGTAGGTGTTCTAATTCACCGTGGTTTATCAAAAGTGGAGAGACAATGTTGTTTGGCAGTCTCTGTAGCAAGAGAGGAAGCATCTTTTGTTATTGACATCCTTTCTCTTAGCTCTGCTCTTGCTTTTTGCCAGCTGCTCATTGTCTATACTTGCTTATTTAGTATTCACAAGGGATTTTACAAGTTCTTATCAGTTCGTTGCCACAGCACATCATTTCCTCTTGTCATCGGTACTCCTTAAATTTCTTGGGGGAGGATTTGCATTAGGGCTGGTGAGTGGTAAAACACCATTCATGAGTGAGTTGTTCTGCTCCTGTCCACTCTGAGGCAGTTTGTAGTAAAGGTCACATTTCTAGTGCTTACTCCACCATGTCTTTCCCCCCTTTCTTTTTTCTGGGGAGAAGAAAACAATTTTTTTTTGCCAAGGCTAAAAATACCCAGCACTTCAAATATTCTTCTTAAAAGATACAAGGAAGTACAGCATAAAATTAGCCACAGCTAAAAAAAGGTTGACCACCTCTCTGGGTGGCTGGAGAAGGTTTGGTTTGTGCTTTTTACTGGGTTTTTCTTTTAATTGTGCTTTGTCTTCTTTATCTATCTATGTTTCTTCCTAATTTTTTTTAATACTCTCAAAAATTTGGGGTAACTAGTTAGAGCTCAAGAAAAAGCAGATGCTTTAGGATTTTTTCTTTTTTGGCAATAAAGGTCCATTTGAGAAGCTGAGTATTTCTGTACAGTACTGGCCTTGGAACTGGTGGTTCCTCTCTGCCTCTTCCCTGTTTCTTCATAGCAAGTTTAGTGTTCTAATGCAGCACCATGACAGGGATATATTACTGGTTTTAAAACATATTCCTCAAGCCTATCTTTTGAGAGAAAGTCATCAATTTAAGGAATATTAACAGGAACTGTGCTGTCCCTATCATCCCTTGATGATCCCTTTTCCCACTAATCAGTAGTGCAAGCTTTGAGGACTGATCACGTTTTTGGGGTGAGGTCATCGTACTTCTGGATTGTTGTTTTGAAACGAAATCAGGTGCAACGCTAGAGCTGAAACAGGAAGTCTTTTCATATCTGCCTTTTTGTTTTACCACAGCCTTTGCTTGTTTTTTAATTCCTTGTTAAATTATGTTTTTACTAGAACTAAATCGGATGCATCGATCATCATTTTTGGTGTGAAGACTTCATCACTGACATCTCTGTGTTCATTTGTCATCCTCCAGGAAATAATACGGCTCATCAGTTGCAATAACTGCTTTGGGTATACACTGACACTTATCTGGAAAAAACCAAATAAATAAACAAAAAAACCCCAACAGACAAAACCCAACAAACTTTTTGAAGACTTGTGTCAAATGACGTCAATGGCCAGTTTGTTCTCCTTTACTAGCCCAGCTGTAAAGCGTCTGTTGGGCTGGAAACAAGGAGATGAAGAGGAAAAATGGGCAGAAAAAGCTGTTGATGCTTTGGTAAAAAAGCTGAAAAAGAAAAAGGGTGCTATGGAAGAATTGGAGAAAGCCTTGAGCAGTCCAGGACAGCCCAGCAAGTGCGTTACTATCCCCCGCTCTTTAGACGGACGGCTCCAGGTTTCTCACAGAAAAGGCCTTCCCCATGTGATTTACTGCCGTGTGTGGCGCTGGCCGGATCTACAAAGCCATCATGAGCTGAAGCCATTGGATATTTGTGAATTTCCTTTTGGATCTAAACAAAAGGAAGTCTGCATCAATCCGTACCACTACAAGAGGGTGGAAAGCCCAGGTATGTTTGAAAGTTACTGTCCTAAAAACTGAACAGAATCTTCAGTAACCACTTACTATTCACTCCATCCTCCTCCTCCTCTGGTACTCTACAACCAATTAAAAGTGGTGTTATGAGGCAGTTTGGGAGAGGAATGTTCAAAGTGTACATTACTGGTGGGGTTTTAGAGAGGTGTGTTGTCTATTCTGTACTAGCAGTTTTCTTCAGGGTTAATCACCTTTTTCCCACAGACCTCTTACGTCTGCTGCCCTTAAAGTTAGTAGCACAGTTCTCATCTGTTGTAAAATAGAAAGCAGTGATGTGTTCTTTCAGTTTCAGTTTCTTTGAGAAACTTGTTTCAAAATCTCAGTCTTTGCAAGGAGGTTGGTGGCCGCCCTTCAGGGGCTTGCTATTTAATCAATGTGTGACATGAATTGAGGAGATAAAAAAACAAAATTAATAAAATTTTAGGGTGGTAGCATTCCCCACATGACTTCCAGTTGAGAGACAGCAGAGATGAATGGAACCAAGAGACATGATCAGTTAGAGCAAGGTGTGCGTCAGATGTGTGTCAGGTAAGGAGCCTGCTGTTAAAGTGTGCTGCCATGGGAAAAGGTGAGGAGGATTGGGATTGCAGTGGGAGAGATGAAGAATGTTGTTCTGGACAGTGTGGTGAGAAGTTGCTTCCCTTGCTGCTCAAAGTGGTTGTAACTCTACTGCAACCAACTGTAGTGCTCAAGTGCATTGCTGCAGCACTGGAATTCCAGACTCCACCAGCCCTGAAGTTAAAAGTTGAAACTCCAGCTTAGCTGTAGTTTTGTATGGCAATATAGATTTTGTTTGTCTTCAGTGGAAAGGACAATATGTAACTGTATAGTCTGACTGTAGTAATGGAGACTGTATTTCCATTTTCTCTGAGTTGCTGATATATGCAGACAGTGAGTTGTGCACTTCTGCATCAGTATTTCAGTTTGTGCCACATGTAGACTGGTTTGGTTTATTATTTTTTTAAAAAAAGGCTTCTTCGAGTTGTATGAAATGTGTGTGTTTTTGTGATTCTTGCGAGAGTAAAGTTTGAATCTTCCATCAAGCATGATGGAAAAAAATAAAGGAGAGGATGGAGTAAAGGCATGCCAGATTCATCCCCTGCTCTTCTTTCTACCCCAGCTAGTGTTGAAATTATCATGATGAGCAGAGTAGCACATTATTTGTATCTCTTACCTTATATCTCAGTTTTTAACCTAAATGTATCTGGGTTTTGTTTGTTTTTTGCAGTTCTACCTCCAGTGTTAGTGCCTAGACATAGTGAATTCAACCCCCAGCACAGTCTGCTAGTTCAGTTCAGGAACCTCAGCCACAACGAGCCCCACATGCCACACAACGCAACATTTCCCGACTCCTTCCAGCAGCCCAACAGCACTCCGTTCTCCATCTCGCCAAACAGCCCCTACCCCCCTTCCCCAGCCAGCAGCACTTACCCGAGCTCCCCAGCCAGCTCTGGGCCATCGAGTCCCTTTCAGCTGCCAGGTGAGTACAGCCTGAACGTTGCTTTATAAAAACAATTGAAACGTCACATGTTGTGACCTATGACCTCGGGAGTTTGTGCTGTTTGCAATAAATGGCTTTTTCATTTGCATTTTATGGGATTTTCTTGGTAGTTTTGTCACTGGTTAGAGTTAATTGTTACAGTTTTATTTTTCCATATGTTTTTTGTCGTGGATGTAATACTGGTGAGTTATTTTGCACAGCTTCACTGTAGAATAACTAATTCATACTTTTAGAAGAATATTTAGCAGTGAAAAGAAAGCAAATGCAGGATGCTGAACAGGAAGTTTATCGATGTCTTTCACTGAATAAAAACACCTAAAATATGGTGTTTAACTGGAAAAAAGTAACATTTTTGTTGGGAACAGATTGGATTAAACTGATTCTGTTTAACTTAGTTGGAAAATACAGAAGAAAAATTGATACGGACAAAGGAAAGAAGTCTTACTCATTCTGTCTGATTATTGGTGTGGTTTATAAAGCCAAGAATTTAATAGATTAAAGATTTTGTTTTTCCACTAGCTCAGTGGCCTAATCTTTGTTCTTTCTGGTTGCTCGGTTCCCCCGGAAGTGTCCCAGTCAGTGGATATCCCCGTTGGCCAAGTACTGGGATCACTGGGATGGATGCATTTACGGGGCATAGTAGGGTGTTGGCACACTGAGTGCTGTGCTGGTGGAAGAAAACAGATCCACGCTTCTGTAATGAACTCAGCCTGCAGGAGCAGCAAAAAACCCCAGACTGTTCTAGGACTTTGTTATACTAAGCAAATAGTTATTTCTTCTACTGCTTTATTTTTGAACATGGAGAAGAGGGTAGGTAAGAAAGCTTGTGTTTATGTGACAAAAAGAGGGAAGCAGAGGCATCTTGCCCAAATGCAGGAGTGCAAGTACTAAAGAAAAAAGAAGACAGAAAGAAAAAAGTGCATCTTGTATTTTTTTCAAGTTTCCAATCTTGTTATTGGTCCCATAGGTAAAATTTCAGCTGCTGAAGGAGTTTACTGTAAAGACAGCTGACTGTGTTCAGATTTCTTTGAAAATGAGTCCAAATTTTTTAACATCTCTTATTGGGGAATATTTTTATGTGTTTACAACTGTGGAATGTATAAATAAATACTCTAAATTGTTGAGGTTTATTCTTATTTTTTCATGTTTGTAGCTGATACTCCACCTCCTGCATATATGCCCCCTGATGAACAAATGGGGCAGGATAATTCACAGTCCATGGACACAAGCAATACAATGATCCCTCAAATCATGCCAAATATATCTACCAGAGGTAAGTTGTATAGTCTGGTGCAGAATTACATAGTTTGGCTTCTTGCAACTCATGACCAAACTGAATGAGTAACTTCAAATGGGCCAGTAAGTCTTGCTGATAGGTGGAAGCAGTCCTCCCAGGCAAACTGGGGCTGTAACAGACAAAACTTGAGAAATAAAACTTGCCTTGCTTTTTTTTATTTTCATCTTTTGCTTTTAAAGCCTGAGGTGCATAGTGTATCTTACAGTGAGTTGAACTTTTTTTCATTTCTTTTCTGCTACCTTTGCCTGTTGCCAGAATAACATTTGCACAAAGGCTCTGAAAATTGAGTCCCAAAATACCAGTTATAACAAATTTTTTAAAAGTGGACAGAAGAGTTACGTTTTACCTGCTATCACACAGTCTCGCATGTGTGTGTGTAAGGTTGTTTTTGTTTAATAGCAGGCTTAAAATTGGAAAATAATCATAAAATCAACAGGCCAGCTAAAATGCACGAAGGTCAAAATCATTAAGATTATGATCAGGACACTTCTTGCCCTTCATAACTGTTTACTAAGGTTTTACTTAGCTGTTGGTGTTTTGGAAGGTCTGCTTGACAGTTTTAGATTCAATATTTTAACACTTACATAAACTGTTACTTCCATTTGCTTTTCAGATGTTCAGCCCGTTGCCTATGAAGAACCCAAACACTGGTGTTCCATTGTGTATTATGAATTAAATAACCGTGTTGGGGAGGCTTTCCACGCATCTTCCACAAGTGTCTTAGTAGATGGGTTTACAGATCCCTCTAATAACAAAAACAGGTTCTGCTTAGGTTTGCTCTCCAACGTTAATCGCAACTCAACGATTGAGAACACTCGGCGGCACATTGGCAAAGGTAAAACTGAGCTGTCTTAGTCATGAGTGAGAAACCAAGTCCTTGGTTCTATTTCAGTTTCTCTGTACTGCAGCAGTGATTATTCTCAGATGAGAATGCTAGAGGTAATCTGAGATGTGATACATTACCTACCTCTCCAGTATCAGAAAACAACTTAGTTAGGCATGGTTTGATTCTAATTAGTCAGGAATTGCATACATTTTTCTTTGTCACTAATTAAAAAGACTAAATATTACCCCTTCCTTACCAAACTAGATTTTCATTGGGGCTTGCTTGTCAGGGTGAATGATGTGTAGAGTTCTGTGTTTCAGCTCCAAGAAATAATGCAGGATATGCCATGATATTCTACATTATATCTACTTCTTAAATCAAATTCTTCATACACCTTTACAGTATGTCAAAGAGTTTTTTTGTTTTGTTGTTGTAAGGTATTACCTGCTGTCTACAGTATGTTCAAATATCTTAGTGAGTTGGCAGCAGGACTTTGAAGTGCTAATGCAAAACTGCAAGGGCTCATTTGTCTGAGTGAATCCATGGGGCGTGGATGTGTGTGGGAGGGATTCCTGGAGACAGCAGGTTTTGCAAGATCTTCTAGTTTTCCTGTACTGTTTTGGCTGATAGTACGTAGAGATGCACAGTTTTCATCTTTGATGGAATGTGCCTGGATTATCTTAAACTGTAGAACACTTTCTCTGAATATCTTTTTTTTTTTTGTATGATTAACTCAGTCCTGAGAAGAGAACCCTGTTTCTCTTGCACATATTTAGAGGTCTTTTTACTACCTAAGAGCATTTGGTAAAGTTGGTCTTGAGTTTTGATTGATGAAAATCCACCCTGTCACATAACATTCTTTTAATTAGAAACTACTATAAATATGACAAAATTTTGCAGATAATCTGGAGACCAGAAGTTCTATTTGTATCTGTTAGAAACTTGGTTCTGCAATGCAGCTGTCAAAAAAAAATTATTAATAAAATAATGTTATAAAGGGGAACAAGTGATTTGTGGGCGTGGGTGGTTTGTCAGGTTCTTTTGTTTTGGCTCACCCCTTTTGATGGTATTGGCAGAGAAATCTTGTGCATCTGCCTAAGGTCGGAAGTGTAACCAGGACCATCATTATGTTGTAGAATAGTAATGAGCTTTAAAATGTCTGCATCTCTAATAGTAATTATTGAACTTAAACTGTGCTTTATGGTAACTGTTCTGACAACAATTAAGATTGCTTAGGGATAAAATACTGTTTATTTATGGCTTTTGTTTGAAAGGTCTTGAGGTTTTGCCTCCTTAGAACTACCCAATCCTGTTTGCTAAGGTTTTTTACTGTGGCTGGCAAGTGGTGGTCACTGTCTTTTTAAATAAATAGGGTTGTGTTGTGATAATGCATTCTTGCCCACCCCAGATTGTCTGACAGCTGCTTGTAGTTGTTGAAGCCAATGGTTCCTCTGTAACCTCCAGCCTACCTTAGTCCCAAGTGGGTCTAGCAATGTTCACAACAGTTGCTGCTGTCTGAAAGATTAACTTGCATCTGTTGACTTGTGGCAGCCTCCTCTGGCACACCACGGGATAGTCCATAGTGGATTCTCAGGGTATTGCAGGGAGGTATTGAAGGGAGAATTCAAACTGAGCTATATCCCAAACATGTAAAACTGGGATGAGGGAAGGAAGGCAGGTGAAGGAGCAGTGAAAGAGTTCTCAGTGAAGGAGCAATGAGAACCTGTGTTTGGGTGCTGAGGGGATGGGCAACTTTTGTATGTTAATTTTTAGTCAGTAATAATGTTGTATAGACTTCAAAATGTGCTTAGCTGAACACAGACAGATGTGATAAATCTAGGGACTTGGTTGATGTTAAGGTTTGTAAAGCCTGATGATAATTAAGTGGAGCAACTAAGTGGACTTAGCTGTCCTTCGGCTTGATAAAATACTGAAATGCTTGATAATGTACTGTCCCTGGTTAAATACTATGGATGTACTTCCTCGTTCATGTCCATCACTGACCCTTCTCCCAGGACACACCTATTTCTGTTGTACTTGGCATAGGCAGAAGCTGCCAGGTGTATAAAACTGGAGTTTTAAAATCTACATAAATTCTCTAGAAAAATAGCTTTAAAATAGCTTGAAATAATGGTTGAAATGTGGCAGTAATTTTTTCATTCTATTCTGTAATTGATCAGAGAAGGACATCTAGTGGCTGGTGTATCATGAGCCTGCTGTGTTGAAATGAGAAAGTGTGTTATAGTGTGAGCAAAAGCTTTTCTGAAAACCCCCTCAGGCAGAAATTTACTCTTTTTTTTTTCCAAAAAAAATAGAATTTACATCAACTACCTCAAAATCAGAGACAACAAAATAATTTGAAATTTTATCTTTGTTTTCAAGGAGTTCATCTCTACTATGTTGGTGGAGAAGTCTATGCTGAGTGTTTAAGTGATAGCAGCATATTTGTACAGAGCAGGAACTGCAACTACCACCATGGCTTTCATCCAACAACTGTATGCAAGATTCCCAGTGGATGCAGTCTGAAAATTTTTAACAATCAGGAGTTCGCTCAGCTTTTAGCTCAGTCTGTCAACCATGGATTTGAAGCAGTGTATGAGCTCACCAAAATGTGCACCATTCGAATGAGTTTTGTAAAGGTAAATTATTCTGAGGGTATTAAAGTTTATTATGGGTTTGGGTTTTTAGCAGTAATTCCATTAGCACTGTAGCAAAGCTGTTCTGGCCTGATGTGGTTCTTTTCAATGATAAGTATATTTAAAGTGATTAATTGGGGGAGCGGGAAATCAGTGCAAGAAAAGAAAAGCACAGATTGCTGTATTGAATGTTGGCTGTGTATTCAGTTACTTCAGTATTCAGGACAGGAATTTATTCATTGTGGTTGCTGTAATTTTGTTAAAGGAGATTTGAGTTCATGCTCTAAATTTGAAGGAACAAAGTGAATAACAAATCCACTAAAGGAATATGTTTAGAAAGGAGTGTAATTATTGAAGAAAATTTTTAACTTCTTCAAAATGGTTATTAGTTTAAAAAAATCCCTGGTTAATCCCTGGTTAAATAAGTGTACTTGAGTTTATGAAGTCAAGCTATATTCTCACAGGAGCATTTTCTGAGCATTGTTTAATCAAGATGTTGTCTGTCTCAGTGTGGAGTCTAAACTTGGGCTTTCCAGGTGTTTTGTTTGCATCTTGTCCAAAAGGTGTTGGTTTTGTCAGTTATGACAAATACTGCTCATCCTGAGAGTGTGGAGGAGAGGGAGCAGGAGGTTGAAACAGAAGAGATGTGGCCATGGCCGGGAGTCATCCTTGAGTCAGCGGTGAGCTCCACAGGAGGCTGTAGCACGCAAGACTTAATCCAGGCTTCCAGGTGCAGCTTCCCTCCTGCTCCTTCCCAGCCTCGGGTTTGTTCCTTTAGATCAGTGTTACTAGACTGTGAATTACCTTCAGATAAGTATCTTGAGGTCATGGTTTCCAGCTTCTTGTTAGCAGCTATTTTAAAAGACAAGCATATTCTCAAATTGATTGATACCATTTCGTTCATTTCCTAGGGCTGGGGAGCTGAATATCACCGACAGGATGTCACGAGCACCCCGTGCTGGATAGAAATTCATCTTCATGGGCCCCTCCAGTGGCTGGATAAAGTACTTACACAAATGGGTTCTCCTCTTAATCCCATCTCATCTGTTTCATAGTGCTGAAATTCCATATTCAGCCTTATTTTTAGCGAACTTATTCTAATTCTAGAGAAACTTCCAGTGGATACTGTGAGCTATATGGAGAATGGATCTTTTGATGTAACTTCTTTTTTTTAGATCCCTTTGTGACCAATTCCATTGTGTATAGCTAATCAGTTTTACATTTCAAATTGTTCTTGTGATGCTTAAGTGACAGTTGAGCCCTAAGAGAAAAAATAGTCTATTGAAAAATTCAGAACACTTCCCCTTCTTTCCCTAGAACTTAAACAGACAAATGACTTAACTGGAAAACCTTTTTGTCCTGTAGGGACAAGAATTAATGAAGACTGACTTCAGAAAATAAATACATATCATAATTTGGGAATTTTTTTTAATGTCTATGAAATTGTTTGAACATGTGCAGCTCCAGCTTGCAAGCTGTATTTTTAGCATAGTGTTTTAACATCTTAAGGTTGACATCTGTCATAAGCAAAATTAGACTTTATTATGGCTAACTTGCCTCAGATTGAACAATGTGATATTTTTTTTTTTAAGTGTACACATGAAATATACTTTTTACAAATATTGGAGTGGTGTAAAAACACTTGTATTTTCTATTGGAAAATGCTGTCATAAACACATTGTATATTAATGCAGAATAGCAGTTCTTAGCCTTTTCCCACTTTGGTTTTGTAATATCTCTTTTAACCACCATTTAAAATAGTAACTGATCCAAGGTAAACATCCTGCACGTTTCTGGAGTAGTGATTCTTGTTTTGCTTTGATTTACACTCATGCCATTTGGATTTGGTTGCCAAGGCTATTTCTTTTTAGGTACCTTTCTCTATTTTAACATAAACACTACTATTTGTAAATGGCAGTGCTTACTACTTTTTGGAAGGAATAAGTTTTTTTTTCTTTTTGGTGTTCTAGCTGTTTATTTTACCTGTCTGGAATTGATCTGTGTTAGGCCTTTTTAGTCTCTCAGTAGACATTATGCAGTATTAGTGATTACACTGTATTTAATTCACTTTCAAGTATGAGTTTGAGTCTCTTTGAAGACTGTGAGTGGCTTAGCAAATGAGTAACTGAATGCAGAAGCTTTTACTTCCAGATCATGTAATTTAATACAGACCTGTTGGTAATGACCAAAAGTAATCACTTCTTTGTAGCCTGCATGAAACAGTGCTCTTGATCCTGTCCCTGATGGCAGGGGTTCAATCAGAAGACTTGTAACTGTGGTTGGCATCTTTATGGGATTGAAGGACTATGTTAATATGATGATGAAATTTCTCTCTCACATGTAAAGGATCACAGAATGTTAAGGGTTGGAAGGGACCTTAAAGATCTCCCAGTCTCAACCCCCCTTCCATGGGCAGGGACACCCCCCACCAGACCAGGTTGCTCAAGGCCTTCTCCGACCTGGCTTTGAACACTACCAGGGTTGGGACATCCACAACCTCTCTGGGCAACCTCTGCCAGTGCCTTACCAGCCTCACAGTAAAGAATTTCTTCTGTATAGCTCAGCTAAATTTGCCCTCTTTCAATTTGGACCTGTTACTCCTTGTCCTGTCACTACAGTTCCAGACTAAGAGTCTCTCTCCAGCTTCCCTGTAGCCCCTTCAGATACTGGAAGGTTCCTATGATGTCTCTGCTCAACCTTCTTTCTCCAGGCTGAACAGCCCCAACTTTCTCAGCCTCTCTTTGCAGGGAAGGTGCTCCAGTCTTCTTACCAACATTGTGACCTCTGGACTTGCTCCAGCAGTTCCATTTCCTACGTTGGGGGCCCCAGAACTGTGCTCAGCACTGCAGGTGGGGTCTTAAAAGAGCAGAGCAGAGGGGAACAGTCCCCTCCCTCGCCCTGCTGCCCACGTTCCTTTGGATGCAGCCCAGGATTCCGTCACCTTTCTGGGCTGTGAGTGCTCAGTGCCAGCTCATGGTGAGCTTTCCATCAGCCCTCACCCCTGAGTCTTTCTCTGCAGGGCTGCTCTCAGTCACTTCTCTGCCCAACCTGTCGGTGTGTCTGGGATTGCTGTGGCCCAGGTGTAGGACCTTGCACTTGGCTTTGTTGAACTTCATGACGTTTGCATTTGGCAAACTTTGGTAGAGAATTTAAACACTGTACTAAACACTAAAATGAATTACATAACATATGCATATTTCCCTCCTTTATATAATAAAAAAGAGGCTGAAAGAAACATTTTAAGATAATTAGAAATGAATTATATACAAAATTTTGCATGCAGACAGACCCTATTATATTTTTTAACTTCTCACCTTGCTTTTTCTCTTTCCTGAACACCTCTTCAGAAAAGGGTTCAGTGTTTGGGGAAGAGGCTGAAAACTCTAATATGCAAATACTTATTAAAAGATGTGTTGCAGTTAATTACTGCAGTCCTGAGACAGTGATTTTTTTAAACAAGTTCTTGTGTTTTCTATTGAATGACAATTTCTCGTCAAATGTGGAAATCGTGCATCATATGGTACCTAAGTAACAAATGATCTTAAAGGATTAAAATTGTTTACGTGTCGTTAAAATGTTTTTTATGAATTGCCTTAAAGGAATAAACCATAACACTTCTGCAGAACCTTAATGTACAGGAATTTCTGTATTACTGTTTTAGTTTTTTGTGTTTTGTTATGTTTTGTTTTTAAACAGTTTCTCAAGTATGTTTGAAAACAGATGAGTGCATCTTCAGGAGAAGGGGAGTAACATTATTTGCCACTTAGCTTTAGGTTCTTCCCTTTCATTCTTTGGAGCTGCAACCCACAGACAGTTCTTTTGACTGAATAAGATGCCAAGTCAGTTGGCCACAGATCCAGCTTCTGTTTTCTTCTTGGGGCCTGACTTTTGTCAAGTTGCTGAATATGTATATTTGACACTACAGAATATTATATTTCTTGACTAGCTTATGTAATAAATGACATGGCACATTGAATTAAGGAAAGATTGCAGTTGCAGGTACAAGATTTTACTTTATCCAAAATGTTTTTTGCTTGGCTTCATCTCTCTTCACTTGCATGCTCATATGTGGCCAACAGAATGACTCAAGAATGGGTGCTGAAGTGGGTGTTGTGAGCCAGAGCTGGTGCTTAGTGCTAGTATTGTGGTTAGATTGGCTACCCATGCACTGAACCATAATTTCTGCAATAATATCCAGTTAACCCACTTCTGATGCTGCCATTAAGTACCGAAGTGCTCTGGCATTTTTCTGCTTGTGTACATATTCTGGAACCGTAATAGATGCAGTGCCGGGATATCCTTTTGACTGCTGGTTTTGGCAGGGCAGGCTTGCAGGAGCAAACCCAGTAAGATTTGTCTGTGTTCTGCTTCTCTGTTCCTTCTTAGTAGGGCTTTTTGGGAGCTTTCTGCTTAGCAGATTTTGTGTGCTGCTGGTTCATGGTGTTCCTAATCTTGTTTTGTTCATCTGTGCTGCTGATACAAAGTTCAGATATGGGCACATGGATGGATTGGATGGAAAGTTTGACACCAACGATGTGTAAAGTGTAGTGAGAGTAGGGAGTGCTGCTCCTGGTACAGCACATTGCGCAGAAATCACATCTTGGTCTAGATGGAGGGATGGAGAAATTGACTCAGCCAGTGGTGTGGTAGTGGCAGATGGAGCCTTTCCAGTGTAGCCCAGCTTAGACTGAATGTTACTCCTCAGTAAAAACTGATTTGGCTTTTGTAGTGTATTTTCTTCTTTCTGGGCATCTTTCTGCTTTGCACCAACCCCAGCACTGACTGACAGCTTTGGCAATACCAGCAGAGAGCCTGGAGCAGGCTTGTACTTGAGCCTTTCTTGGGAATCCTTTTACAGTCACTGAGCTAAGACAGCAGCTTGGCTATTGCTCCTTAGACACCTGGGTCTTGCTGGCAGTCAGTCAGTGCCTTGTGTATCACACTCATTGAACTGCATTAGGCATGAAGTAGTTGTCCATGAAGGGCTCACACTGGGTTACAGAATCTACAGGACCAAAATAAAACCTTCTAGTACGACTGACGGATGAGAGACAAATCTGACAGAACAGCTCAACAGGCATGAAACAGCCCAGGTGTTACGATTCAGGATAGAATTGTTTAAAATATTGGAATTCTTTTCATTTTTGCTTGAAGCAATGATTTTTTTCCCCCCCACAGTATTACAATGTGAAAGTTGTCGATTCTTGAGTGTAAGATTAACTTGGGATTCTTGCAGTATAACTCTAGAGGACATTAAAATGTGTCAGGCTTCCTCACTAGTCTGAAATAATAACTTTTTCAGGATATTGTTTTACTTGCTCAAAGTGTTGCTAGTGATGGTTTCTGGAAAAGCAAACAAACAAACAAAAACCAAAAATGAAACCAAAACATTTTCTAAATGTTTTGCTTCAAATGACAAACATGTGACTAACTTTCTTCTGTAGTTGTGAAGTTTCTGTTGAGGAAGGTTTCCCATTCTGAATTCAAATCAATAGACCAAACCATCAGATTACAACATAATGTTGCTTTCTTGTGCTGCTCCATAAACCTGCTTCTGTGTTTGTTGCAAGCATAACCTTTATGCTTTTGTTTACACTGTAGAAAACACAGTTCTAGCAATGAGGTTTTTTCATTTAACTCTAAACATCTTTTTATTTTGTTAATTTTAAAATTACTAGGTTTTGCTATGTTATGTTTTTAAAGATTTTTTTTGCATACTGCTGCTCATATTTCAATAAACAAAACAAAAACTGCACAGATTCTTCTGATTTCCTTTATCTGTAACTCTGTGTCTCAAGTATTTGTTTACAAGGGTTAATTTATCACATGTAACTTGCTGCTGATGCCTTTCCATGTCCATATTCCTCCTCATACAAAGGTGATTTTTCTCATTTTAAAAATACTTTTCTGTAGCTTTTTGGTAACGTAAAAGCTGCTGTGCTCTCAGTAGCAGACACTTAAATTATTTCATTATTTTAAAGAGTTATTTTTTCTTGTAGAATGCACCCAGCCAAAATGGTATCATTTTGATAGTGCTTATAGAAATACTTCAATTGGTAGTACAAAAAATTGTTTATCTATAAAACTTCAGTAACCTGATGACTGTTGGGAGTGATTGGGGTTTTTTTTACTATTGTGGCCAACCATAACATTTTGCAACAACTCCTCATGTCTGAATGTGTCAAGCTTTAAACTGCTGACCAACAGCCTTCCATTGAATTGAAGGCTGCTCAGATACCTCTTGTAACTCAGTACTGTTGCAACAAAATGTAAATTTAGAAGTTCAGTGAACTGCTTATTAGCTTTTTTTTAAAGATTGAGGGGAAGGAAACTTTTCTTTTGTTTACCAAGATACTGGAGAAATAGAAGTTGAAAAGTGGTGTGCATATATTAACTTTTTTGGGTGGAGTGAGTACAAAAATACTGAATCCCAATTCCACAATGAAAAATTATTTCTTTAGTATAAAAGTGAAATGAAAATGTTGATACAACTTTATTTTGTCTGGGCTTCCTGCTTTGGGATTTAATTTTACCAGCAGACTGCCACCTGCAGTAATACTCTGAAATTCTGTCATTTTCTTAATAATAAGAGGTTTTTTCCTCTGAATGTGAGAATCCAATCACTCACGTAAAAATTTATTTTTTAAATTAATCTTTTGATACTCTTTTATATCAATGTCTCTTTTATTGTTTTGATGGGTTTGCTTCCAAAACAATGATTGCCATGAAAATCCCCAGAAGATTCACTGTGATAGTGTTACACAGATGGTACAGTCTAATTTGTGAGCAAGATCGCAGATGAAGTTTCAGTGGCTTATTGGCTTTCCAGAAGCTTTATATGGTTTTTTTATTAATAGCTTTATAAGTAAAAAGCAAGCCACAAAAATACCTTGATTATTAAAGGTTTTAAATCATTTTGTAGAAATGAAGAGGGTTTTTTTTAATCTCACTGGTCTTTCTGGGACATTTGGAGGTACAGTAACAACTCCAGGAGTAGGTAGCCAAAGTACCCTCTGAAGTTCTTCATTCATGGGATTTTCACAGAGGGAAAAAAAGCTTTGGGTGAAACATCCCTCTTCCTCTCCAACCTACACTGTGTCAGAGGCTGCTTCTGTTCACTACCATGTGAAAACCCAATATCTCACTGTCATTTATGCTAATTAAACATCAGGTGTCCCATACCCTGTGACAAGGGAGATCTTTCTTGTCCTGGAGTGTAGAGCAGGATTTTTCTGCCAGGTCAGTCAGTTCCACATTTAATTGATGAACTCTCTGTTGCTGTTTAATTTCCCTATGCGCTGCTGGAGGGAGGTGCAGCAGGACAGAAGCAGTGGGCAGCACATCCAGAGGTGTCACAGGCTGCTGTGTCACTGTCATCACCTGGAGCCCCCTGCCTCAGGCAGGAGCTGGGTTTGGCTGTCACCATAGGGATGCTGAGTTAGCAGAGACTGAGCTGCTGCCCTGCAAGTGGGGGTTGCACAAACAGGGACCATGGCACGGAAATGTTCCTGCTGCAGGTGATGTGGGACAGCCAGGGCAAGGTAAAAGTGTCATAAAGACAAAATGACTGATGGTATTTATACACACCAGCAGATTAATCTGAAATTTTTTTTTTTTGTCAGACTTAATTCTTGAAAATAAGCTTCCAACTTGTGTTCAGAAATAAGGGTACTTAGATAACATTTCCCCTCCCAAAGACACACCCTGTAAAACTACTTCACTCCCATGGAGATGTGAGGTGAGGGGGTTGAAGGGTGAGGTTCTGGGGTTTGGAAGCTGTTGAGTCATCTCCAGCCATTCTATATTCCTGCTTCTTGCAGGACTCTTTTTTTCCTTAAGACACTGGAAGAAAAATCCCACACCTTTTGAATCACCAGCTTTTCTGTTCTAAGGCCAGTTTTAATTTGTTCATAAATATTTTTTTTTCTGTTCTCTTTTTGAGCAATAACTTTGTTGTTTGCAATAACAGAATTTATTTCCAGGACTAAATTAGAAGTGCTGTGTAACCCAGTCACTCCTGCAAATTCTGATTTTCTCAAGTCTCTTAGAGAAACTGCTGACGGCAAACTCAGGAGCCAGTTGAAACAGCTTTGGGCTATGTGTGTGACTTTGACTTCAGACAAAACAGACAAAATGGGCTCTGTGCAATAAGAGCCAAATGCAGACTATTTTTTCTGAGATTTCAGGTCTCTGGTGAGCAGTCTCACTAGAAGATTTTTATAGAAGGAATTCATAAGTTTCCTCTAAGAAATTAAGGTAAATACAGTATATTAAACTTAGAAGTGCAAATTTAGGAGTGAACGGGTTGTGTCCATGAGTGGAATTTACCAGTGGTACTCTATGCAGATGCTCAGCCCTGCAGGGAGGAATTTGATGGTACCAGGAGGGCAAAGAGGAGAGAAAAAAAACTTGGAAAGATGTGACTGTGTCCCTTGTTGCATGAGAGACTTTCTGTATGGACTAATGGATTTAAAGCAAACTTCTCTACTTATACCTGTAGTTTCTGGAAGAAACAACCTCCTAAAGACAAATGTGCTGTGAACACAATCCAGGTCTCTCTTCCTTTCACCATCTCAGTCTGATACATCATCCATTGTTTTAAATGCTTCAAATACCAGGTAGGTAAAACTCCTGGCTCTCAAAATGGGCAGAGCAGTGTTCAGTGGGGATGCTGCCTTGGCAGAGCTGCACTGAACCTTTTGATCCACTGTGATCGGGTCTGGCCACACTCTGCTGTGTGGGAGCACGGCAGCCACTTGTCGCCAAGAAATCAAGGCTTGCACCTGCTAGAGGAAATCTCTTAAAGCGAGTTACAAATTGCTGTGGCTGCAGAGGTTTGGTACAGGTTTGGGGAGTGTGATCATGCAACGCAGCTTTGCCATGCAGCACCGGGTTATTTACCAGGCTGAGACACCCCAAACATACATGGGATATTCAGCTCTTAGGATTGATTCTTAGCCTTTAGTCTTGCTGTGCAGTTTGACTGACTTGTGAGCTCTTTCCAGGCAGAAGTTGTGATGGCCATGTGGCATGGGGTATAGGAAACCCTCAGTTCCTGTTTTTTTTTTTAGGGTAAAGGGAAGTGCAGGAGGACAAATGCTCATGGGGAAGCCCACTAGAGCGGGAAATGTGGGAAGAAAGATGGGTTCCCAAAATGTTAACAAACCCAGTGTTGAGGCAGAGCAATGGGATGAGCGAGCTCCCAGTTATGGGATGCTCGTGCAGAGGAGCCTGGAGCTGGTGGTTTCTCCTGGGTTACTCAGTACAGTGCTGTGGCAAACTCCCCGTGGGCACTGCCTGTGCCAACAGCTCGGACCGCTGGATTCAAAATCATCCATGGACTAAGAGGGTGAAGCCAACAGAATGAAATATCACAGTAATAATAATAATAATCCATTGAAAGTGTGGCATCAGCTTCAAAGCATCTCACTGCTTCCAGGTGGAAGTGATGAGTTGTTTCCCTGGCAGAGCACTTAGCCATGGATGTGAAGTGTACAGATGCTCCTCAAACTGTTACGGGAGCTGCTTATCTTTGGAAAGCAAAGCCTATAATTTAGAATTTCTCTGCATGGGGACCAGTCTGCTTCTCACAGCCTCGTGTCCCAGATTCCTGGTGTTTCACTCATCCTTCATGTTGCAGTGTATTGACCTCCAGTCTGCCTTGAGGAAAAGCCATCGCAGAGGGGGAGGCTGCTGCGGGGCTGTGTTCAGAGGCTCTTTCAAAAGGCACTTTGAGAAAGTGGGATTTGGTAACAGACACAAGGAATGGTGTGTTTGTGTCAGGGGCAGGACTGTGACTGGCAGAGGGTGAGGGGAAGGAATGGAGAATCCATGTGGGACCCCACAGGTGTCGTACATCTAATAAAGCAGTTCCAGCAAGTGAAGAAATGCCTGTCAGTGCCTCCCTGGTGCTTGTGGTTGGAAAGTGGATTTTTTGGTCAGCTTGAATTCTGAGCCTGGTGAAACAGAATGTTTTCTACACATACATTTCATACATTGGCTAAAATTGTGGTGCTGCCCCATCCTTGGAAGTGCTCAAAGCCAGACTGGAAGGGGCTTGGAGCAACCTGGCATTGGAAAATGACCCTGCCCATGGCAGGGGGGTTGGTACTGGATGATCTTTAAGGTGCCTTCCAACCCAAATTGTTCTGGGATTCTGTGATTCTGAATATCATTAATAGAACTTTCTTCTGATATAGAAAGGATCCTGGATATTGATGAGAGCCACATAGGGCATGCATAAAAGCTTTCCCAGAAAATCAGTTAACACTCTCAGCATGACAGGTTCTTCTGTATTACTCCAACCAGGCTGTGGAGAAAAATAGGATTATTCCAGAGTTATTCTTGAATGTTTAAATAAAGACTGCAATGCAACATGTGCTCTGTCAGGTTCTGAGGCTTTTGCCAGCAGAAATTCTTAGACCCAACTCATTATGGCTGGTAGCTGAAAACAAGCTGTCATTACTTAAAAATAAATAAGAAATGCCTGATTTGATAAAACTTGATTTATTCAAAAAGGGCTGAGAGAAACACACTTGCATTTATTGTTGATTTCTACATTAGAATAACTACTTGAAATTACGCCAGTTAAATTTGGTTCAGAGGAAATATTGGCCACATATCAAGGAATAAAATATTGAAATCTGTTATGTAGTAGTTTAGCTCATTTCAGCAAAATAAAACATGGTAACAAAGACAACGACATGGAAGTGTTATCAACTGTGCAATTTTTGGGTTAAAAAAGAAGAAGCTTGCAAACAGACTTCCATATATACACATTTTGTCTGTGTGCTCAAGTGCAAGCCTGTATGTGTGTGTAATTGCATTGTAAAATCTCCTCATTTGGGTGAAATACGTTATGTACACATATATACACACAGCTCCTCTGTTGTACTCTGCTGGTCAAGAACAGGGTTAGGAGTACAGTGTCTGATTGCCACTTTGAACCCCATTTCAGATGATCCAATACCCAAAACTGCAGCTAAAACAGGGCATGGGACTGGGTGTCTCTGCATAGCTGCAATTCTCCTGTATGTTGAACCATTGGGTTTAAAAAAAAAAGCCAAGAAAAAAAAAAAAGCCCTTTTCCCACTGTTTGTGGGAATTATGGACACTCTTCCAAGGGTTCATGCAGCTTGATCTGGAATTGTGCTGTAACTGCAAGTTTACAAGAAATCAGCATCTACAAAATAGCTTGTCATCTACCAGTGTTACGCAGAAGCTTTTAGAACAAAATCAGATAGTTAATAATTTAAAACGGTGGGGGTTGCCAGTGTCCACTGTTGAATCAAGCTGTTGCCATATTGATAATTCATGCTTCTAATTGGGCTGGGTTTAGATGAAGAGCAAGGAGTGCAGATACTGTGCAGCAAAGGAACTATTCCTATAAAGCCGTGTTTTATGGCTTTCAGAACTTACCCACTTTGAGTACTAAACTTGGAGCACTCTGCTCACCCCTTTCATTAGTTTACTTAATATCAAATATATTCATTTCTTTTCCACACTTCGCCCCATCCTGATTATTTTGGTTTCATGCTGTGGCAAATAACTTCCTTTGTAGCTTATGAAAGTTGAAAACAAATTCCTTGGGTAATAAGTGTTTCACGTAAGTAGTAACTTAAAACTTGATTGATGACACATTCAAATATCAAAAACACCCTTAACAGAATGACAATCAAAAGTCTAAATAAACATTTTTCATTTTCTCCTCCTGCCTGGCAGGCCTCCCACAGCATCACCATGCAGTTCCAGCAGCAGTTGGGAGAAATGGGTCTGGAAAGTAAACTCATCTCAGTGTGGAGCTGTTAGGTAAATACACTTGTTTTTTTATATTCGATGCTTGGTTTCGTAAACATGGGGGAACAAGCTCCACCAGATGCCCAAATCAGAGATTGTTGTTAATACAATTATCCTTGTATGGACACTGAATGGGTGGATGATGACATTTGCATACACACAGAGCTTAATCTGGAATCACAGGGCAATTTTTTGCAAAAACTGTATAAATTTGCTAAAGCGTTCTCTTCAGTTCATAACAGAGCTTTTTATTTACAGCTACTTAGATTGGCATACAGCATAATTTTCAGCAATCTCCTGCTGCCCATCACTTTAAAGGAGGTCACATCCATGCCCTGGCACATGGCACTAACTCCTTATTGCACAGGGTTTCTGGTGCCTGCTCCTGCTGGAATGAGAAGTGTCAGACAGCTTGTGTCCTCCATGGGTTCCTCGCTTCCCTGAGCGATCTGTCGTAAGGAAGAGTAGCAAAAAAAGAATTCTTCAGCTGGCAGTTTATGAAGAACACAATGAATGTCACAGTCAAGAACAGAAAGAAAAACAGAATGATGTAAGTCACCAGGTCTGGCTTATTTATTTCCCCTTCTTTTAACACCCTGGCTGTCGACATGTAAAGAGCAGAGGAGCTCACGGGTCTCGGAGTGCTGCTCAGGTAGGGCGTGTTGGTCTGAATGATTAGGTGAGCTTCAGTGGCATTGGTTGAATTGAGCAATTCACTATACATGTTCTTGCTTAAATTTCCTCCACAGAAGAACTAAAGCAGGAGGGCAAGAGCAGTCAGTCTTTGGCATAGGAAAGAAATAATGTTCCTGCTTGTAAAAGGCTGCAAACCAGCCGCATGTTGTCTAAAACAAATTAATTCACTTGCATGGCTTAGTGACTTTCTTTTAAATCTTCTTGGCTCATATTTACAGCATTTATCCACAAATATTAATCAAAAATGATACAGGTACCTCGTGTCCTGGCCCTTGTTCCCCCAGCACGCCTCGGTTGGGGAAATGCGCTGGCTCATCTGCTGGTCAGCCGGGACGTGCTGGGAGCTCTGGGAATGTGCTGGGAGCTCTGGGAACGCGCTGGGAGCCCCGTGCCACCGCTCCACCTGCATGGGGTTGGAAAGAGCCTCTTCCAGCGCCGATGCTGGCGCCGGGCACAGAGCAGCCACGGCTTGGGCTGGCAGCACTCACTGTCCGTGACGGGGAGCCACGATGGATTTCCAGCCGATTTTCAGAAGTGGGATGCACATAAATCCGGGGTTAAACGGCATCTGCACGGAGAGGCAGCTGCTGCCTTGAGATCCTGCTGGATTTGCCGTCGCGGTTCTCTGCCTCGGGAGGCTCCGTGCTGCTGAAATCCTGGTGCTGGGAAGCATTAGTTGACTTTCCTAATCCCAGTTAACGGCGCTCTGTGGAGCCAGTGTTAGGAGGCTGAGCTTTCTGCTTGAGCTTTCCAGGCACTCCTCTCATAGCTTTGAGAAAAATAAATTGAAAGAAGAAATTTTAAAAAGAGCAATGTCCCTTTGTTCAAGACAGAAACACCAAAAAAGCCTCCCTGGGAACGGGAGAGGGTCAGTTCTTTGGAAACCCCCTCCCTGCGCTCGGCTGAGCCGAGCTGCGAGCTGGGACTGTGCAGGGTCTGCCAGACCCGACTCTCCCCTCGACAGCCGCTCCACGGCAGCGCCACTCGCTCCGTGGGAAGGGCAGAGCTGCGTGGTGCTGCCGACCAGCTCCGCAGCCCGTGGTGCAGCTGGCAGTGACACGATGCTAAAAAGGAAGAGATCTTCGGATAAATTCCCGTGAGTGCCTGAGGCTCTGGCTGGAGGTTTTGAGCTGGGGGAGGGTAGCAGAGAATGGGACAAAAAAGAAGAAAATTGCCTCAAACCCTTTCTTTCTTTCTTTCTCAGTCCTTTATTGTTTAAATCCAGAGTAATCAATGTATTTTTTTTTTAACTTCTCTGTGATCCCCAGCACCCTCTCCAGCCTGACAATTAGCATGTTAATTCTTTTTTTTCAGCAAATTGCTTTATGCTGCTATTAGCTCCTGGCTGCTTGCCAGCTTGCTCTCACAATCTCCCATGCATCAGATAAGCACTGTTAATACTTTTATTTTAATGCATTGCAACTTGAAAAAGGGGCAGGAGACAGAGCTGGAGGCAAGAGAAGCGGGGAAGAGAGAAGTAACTGGGCAGAGGAAAACACCATCTCCGGCCCCAGGGTGCTGATCCCAGCAAATGCTAAAGCTGCTTATGCTGAGCTGTTGCATCCAACAGTGCCAGTGGTTAAACATTTCACTTAGCATAATAAATATTTCTGCCGAGAGACAGTGAATGAAGAGAAGAGAAATCTTCTGGTCAGTTAGATTTGAATAAAATCAAATCCCTGCAACACCCTTTGAGGCCTGGGTCAGTATGTTCCTCATCTCCTGCCAAGCTCCAGGTGCTCCAGTTAAACCCCTTGGTCCTCCAGCAGCTCTGCTGGGGCGGTAGGAAGCTGACCCATCTCTGTCACATCCCTGTTCAAATCCTCCTGCATCCATCCTCAGAAAAACCATTACCTGTGTGTTTACTTACAAGTCCTGGGGACCCTTTCATTCAGAAGGAGATCTTCCTCTATGGAAGGTTTTCTTGATTTTTGTTCCTCTCTCTCTCTTTCCCCCCTTTTTCAGCCCGAGTGCTCTGACTGCCACATGCTCTCCAGGATGGCAGCAGGGGCTTCTCCTGCCTGCCCCCAGTGCTCCTCCTGGGAACACATCTCCTGCCCGCAGAGCCGCAGGAGTGGCACCTATTTACTCTGTGTGGGTTCAAAGAACAGGACGCCGAGGCAGGCAGCCGTGGGGGGTGGAAAAATCAACAGAGCCACAGAGTTTGCAACTGTCGTGTTGCAATATCTCCTTTCATGTCTCCTTCAAAGAGGGGAGTCTGTGAGCAGCAGCACAGCAAAGCTGAACGTCTTCCCAGCATCATCCCGTCCTCAGCGCTCTTCTCTCTGAACTGTTTTGGAGTTTGACCAAGATTTACGTCCTTTATTTATTTCCTTTATTGTTTTTATTAATATGTAGGAAAAACAAGGTGGTGTCTGGGGCTGAATCCTACAAATAGTGTGCACAGTCTTAATGTTTCACATACAGGTTCTCTGCAAATGTTCCCAACTCTGTAACGAGGGGGAAATACTACAAAAGATGCATAGGGATGTCACGGTCATTGTGTGCTTTCTCCCTGCACAGAAGTGTGGTGCAGAAGAAAGGGCTCTGCCAGGGGCTCCTTGGCATCTTTCACCTCCCTCCCTTCCTTGAGCCTGTGGGGAGCGTTCCCCTGCACCGATGGACGTGTCCCTGGAGGTGGATGGGATAGTCCTGTGGATGGGATGGTTCCCTCGCTGCTGGGACAGGGAAAAGGGGCTGTTTGCTCTGCCAGGTCAGTGCCTCCAAATGGCCTCGTGGGGCTGTGTCCCTTCCCTGCAAACTCGGGGTGCCCCTTCGAGCATCCTCTTTCCACCCCTCCTCACAAGCAGGTTGCATGAAGACACAGAACCAGAATCTTTATTTTTGCCCTTTTGCTCCTACAAAATGTTCTCTCTCATTCTTGGAGATTCCCGCCCCGAAGGTGCAGTAATTCAGTGCCAGTGCCGGCGCTGTGGGTTGAGGATTGTTTCTAATGGTCACAGTCCAGCTGCCCAGCGTGGGGATGAATCCTTGGGGTGTTTTACAGGTGCTTTGTGTGCACACAGGGAGTTCAGAACTCCTCCTGCTTTTTGGCTGGCTGGCTGGTGCTCATATAGAAACTGATGAGAAGCCCTGGGACTAAATCAGAGGTATTTTCTGCGGCACTGTATCCAGGCTTAATCTTAAAACAGCTAAATTGCCATAAATAACACCTTAATTGCAAAAATAAGAGCTGATCCTTTCTCTTTGTTCTCCTTAATTTGGAAGAGCCTTTAAAGTCTTCAGTTCCTTGTAATTTTTCCTCATTAACTTATTTCTTATTTAGTAGTTTCATTGCGTTTATTTCTTGGGTTTTGGGATTTTTTTAATTCTTTCACAAGGCTGCCAGCATTTAGTAGCTTATTTTGTTAGTTTTTATGTGCACTGGCAGTAGCCCTGCAAGGACAAACACGGAGCCTCTGACACTGGCTAGAGTTTAATGATAATAAACCTTAGAGTGTTGCAACTTCCTGTCCCGTTTAGAAACTGGGGCAGCATTGCTGGCCCCGGTGGCATCATGGGGACAAGCCTGGGGCTGGAAAGGCTTCTGCCTCCCCCTGTGCCACCCCCATCTCTGGGTTTGTCTGCCCTCAGCTACGTTCAGTAGCAAGAAATTTTGTTCAGGTGTGTTGGAGCCCCAGCAGACCTTAAGGAATTTGTTGATGGTTGCGGTGACTTGGTGGCAGTTCTGGTCCAGTCTTGCCAAGGTGTGAAATAAATAATGATATAAACTGTCCAGAGCTGAAAGGCAGGAGGACAGAGCCTGTGACCCTCAGCCCCACCCCCTGCCGCTCTCCAGGCTGGCAGGACGATCCTATTTGCTTTAACAATCCTTCAGCCAAGCTCCCACAAACACAGCACAAATCTTAGCGGGTGGGAATTGCTGGGCGTTCATCCACACTGTGAGAGGCTGGAGCCTTTCCCCAGTTCCAGCCCGGTAAATAATGCATGATCTCTCTCTCATATGCTTACGCAACTCCTACCACGATAAATACCAACCGAGGGAAATGAAAGTGGAAAGAAACATTATCTTTCTCCGTAATGCAACCATTTACAATCTGCGTTACGATCCTTCTGCTCTGCAGAGTGAGCAGCAGTCAGGGGGATGTTTCTATTACCAGACCAGAATGCAACAAATCACGGGCTGTAACTTTCCAGTGCCGCATAAAAGCAGCTTAAAACCATATAAAGGAAAGAAAATAAAAATAATATACAGGGATTATTTCCTTTTCTGTTCACTCCAAAGGCAAATGCTTCTTTCCAGGTGCCTGAGATTCGGATATTTAGGAACATATTTTGAAGCTCAGGGCCATAAAACTTAGCACTAGACACCTAATGTGGGGATCTTGCCCTTGGTTCTTAAATACGGGGCAGGATGCCTGAAGAAATTGGCTCAAGTGCAGAGAAGTCTTGAAAATGTTTTGCTTCAGAAGAGCTTGTGTGTGTAATTTAAAACTAACTTCTACTGTTAGGTTTCTCGGGACATGTTTGCACCAGCTAAAGGAGGAGAATTTAGGAAGTTTCCAGAGAAGTCTGAGGCAGTGGGGCTGGAACTGGATGATCTCAAGGTCCCTTCCAACCCAAACCACTCTATGATTCTGTAGAAGGGAACTTGTGTGCATTTGGCCAGTGCTGCATCCAGATCCTTTCTTCTCCTCTAGGTTGAGAGGAATGTTGTGATTCACCAAGGCACTGGGTGGGCAATAAGTGATGCCTTGTGTTTTAACTCTTATATTTTTTCAAATTCTCTATTCCCAGTGTGTGGCTCTGAGCTGCCTTGCAGCCTGTCAGCTGCTGCTCTCTCATGCTCACACAGACATAACAAAGCCTCTCCAGGCCTGCTCTGCAAGGACACCCAGCCCGTCCCAGGCCCAAAATGTGTAACCCAGCACCTTGAGAAGGGGGGCGAGCTGAGGGGCAGTTCCATCATCAGCTAAAGTTTAATGGGTGAGGTTATGCTGATCTGCAAATGGACCAAACCTATAACAGTGTGAAGAGCTTGTGACTTGTCGATCATCTCGGGTGCAGCCTTTGGCCTGCCCAGGGTGTGCCTCTGAAGGCCTTTCCAATAAATATCCACCTTTATTCCCTTACCCCTGTCTAGTCTCTGTTTCCAGAGACTTTAGGCATCATGAGCACCACATCCCTCCCCATCCCAGTAAGCTTTGCCACTTTTCCAGTGGATGTAGGGAAAAGACTCTGGCTGTTACCTGAATGGTGGGAGCATCCCAGCCTCCCTGCCCTGCCTTCCCTGGTCCAATGTAGTGGGCAGCTCCACACGGCTTCCAGGGGGTTTCACAGGGCGAAGAGCTTCACCTGTAGCGAAAGGCTCTGTGTGGTCATGCATGGATTCCCCGTGTCCTGATTAAATTGTCATTTTCTCTGTGCAGTCACTTTCTTGGTGCGTTCAGAAGGCAAAGCACAGCTTGACAGAGTTTCATACAGCCAGGAGCATGTGGGTGGGCATCCAGTGACACTCCCAGGCACACAGCTTCCATACATCCACACACGTAGACCAAGAGCAGGAGGGGCTTCTGGAAGTAAAAGGAAAAGGTTTAATTGTAGAGGAAGGCTGTGTATGGTACCTCCTTTACGCTGGAACTGATGTCTAGTCAAACAACACTGGTTTGTCAGCTGAGCTGGGAACAGAAGAAGCTGTGGATGCTGTGCTGGGCTCTGCAGCAGCCCAGCTCTGGGCAGGAGAAAAGCTTCACCCAGGTCAGGGGCATCAGCTCAGTCCTTGGATGGACACAGGGGCGCTGCTCTGAGGGCTGCCTGCATGTGTTGGCTCAGGGCCACATTAGTCCTGTCCCTGCAGAAGAAGGGCACTCCCTGGGGCTGCCTCTGGCCCAGCCTGTTGCTCTCCTGGACAGGGAGGCATGTCCAAGAACAGGCAGGTGCAGTAACAAGGCTGTGCGCTGTTCACAGGGTCTGTGTGCCCAGCGTTTAACCCCAGTTCCTGGGGGTTGAATTTTAGTTAAGGAAAGAAAGGATGAAGGGTTACAACTCACTGCAAGGTTTCAGTTTTGAGTACAGTTTGCTTCTGGTGTTAGCAGTCACTTACCAACTTGCAATATGAATAAAAGGCAGTATCAGTCCCATCCTGAATAGATCCTCTGGGGATCACAAGTGAATTTGGGGAGGTTGTGGAAAATTGTGCTTTTCATCTCTCTCCTATTCATGTCTCTTCTCAAAAGGATTAAAAGGAGTCTTTCTCCAGGCTGCTGCACAAAACACATCCCACCTGTGTGTACAACCCTGCTTCTGCATGTTCCACTGGTATGCTGCAAAACTTCCTATTTAACTGTAATGTTAGCTTCATTGTAGGGAATTCAGATCAGGAGTGGCTGGCAGTCCCCATCATCTTTCGAAAAAGTGTTGAACTCTCAGGTAGAAGTCAGGTAGAAGTTGCCCTCCTTGTCCCTACATTAATTTTGCCAGCATCAGGTATTCGGGATGAGCCAAGGATTGTTCATGAAGCTTCACAGATCATCACAGGGTTCTTTTATTACCAGAATCTGTCTTTGTTTATGGCTTCTTGCTGGTACAACTCACCTGTCTGGTGCCAGAAGTTTTTCCTCCTCTCTTTCTGAGCCCTGGGCAGGGTCTGTCAGTGGTGGGCAGCTGTGGCTGTGTCTGTCAGGCAGCAGGTGACAGGCTGGGCAGATGGGGTTCCTCTTTCTTCCCTGGTTATAGATTTTTGCTCTGTTTTTCTTAAAGTTGATATTAATTGTAAATTCTGAGGAGAGTCAACACCAAGTAATAAGGTGAGTTATTAAACCTGGGTGATGCCCTAGACATCCAGATGGAAGGTGTTTTTACAGGCCAGGGGTGCTCCTGCCTCCCTGCATGCATGACACGCCTGGATATCTCTGGTCACGTCCTGTGCAACAAGATGCCTATTTTGCAATATCTTTGTTTTCAAACTCGTCCTTAGTTTGAAAAACAGACTTGGTAATACTTCCTTACCCTGCAGGGATCCAGAGGATTAATCACTAAGGGTGGCAAGGTGCTCTGATGTGGTTAAAAATTTTTTTAAAAAAGACTAAAGAACCACCTAAAACAGGGTGGAAGATGGAGCTGAACCCTGGGGGTGATGAAGCTGAAATCTTAATAAGGTATTGACACTCTGGAATACTAAACCATCATCCCACTGAAGTACCAGTCCCTCAGTGTGGCTAGCTACTGCTTTAAGACATATTTCCACCTATGACTGTAAAAAAATTAAAGGAAAATCGAACACAGTGTTCCCCAGCAGGCCAGGGGATTGGGGGGTTTAATTTTGTGTGCTGCTTGATAAAGAAAAACAGTTTTGTGATTTCTAATTTGCCATTCAGAACAGTCTGACTCAAGAAATTACACTGGTTTTTTTTAACTCCTGGGTCTTTTTGGCGTTATGATAGAAACCTTCTCTAAATCACACAGAGCACCTCTGAAAACAGGACCTGCCCATAGCAGGGGATGGTCTTTCCTCAGCAGAGACAAGGTTTCCATCAGCTGAAATCTTGTTCGTGTCCCAAACTGAAGTAAATTATCTATTATAGGATGGCAGAACAAAAACTTTGTTTCAATTTCTTTTTATGAAATCTTTAACTGAGAAAAGCAACGTCTTCCCTATTTTTCTGCTCTCTAAAAACACCTGCAGATGTACAAGGAAAGGGTAAATTCATCATTTCCATTCCTACAGAAAAGCTGATCTGAAAGATTTGTGCTGTTCACTGAAGATATTCACCCAGAATCTTAGACCTGTACATCAGGTTTCTGTGTCTGTTTATTCCTTGTTCTGTGGTGCAGTCTGAATCCCAGAGAAGGATTTGCATATTGTCAGCACTTTATATTTCAGACACATTTTATTATAGAAGGACAAAACATTGTCCCTGTCTGAGAAGACCCAGCCTTGAATCAGATGAAATTTTTCTGGCGATCAAGATTTCTCAGTCTCTCCACAAACCTTGGAGCACCCTCTCCTTGTTTCTGTGGGAGGTCACTGGTCAGACCTTTGGGGAGAGCCAGAAGAAAAGAAAGCCCAGCTGCCAGGGAGGGATGGAAAATGAGATCTGTGAGTGGGAAGCCCAGCTGTCCATGTCTGCAGGAGGGGAATCCACCCTTACTCATCCCCGTGGTTGGCACAGCTCCTCCTTGTGAATCCTCTGCGTCCCCTTCCCAGCTCTGACAGCTCCGTGCCTTCGGCTCTCGCTGCCTGAGCCTGTAATTATCGGTGATGGAGGCAAGGTGCCTGCCCACGGCTGTCAGAGGGGGTGGGAGTGCAGCGTGCTGGAGCAGCCTGTGCTTTGGGAAGCCTTGGAGAAGGGCTCCATGGCAGGGCCACGGCTCAGCTGCGGGCGCGTGGTGCCCTGGCCCTCGCTGGCCGTGCCCAGGAAAGCTGGAAGATGCCCCCAGCAAAGACAGTCTGGAACTTGGGCTTATTGAATGTACCTGGAAATAAAATCTATCAGGGTGTGACAAGAGTTATTTTAATAATCTAAAATCTTATTGCTTCTGGAACATCTGCTCTTTCACGGAGCAAGCAAATTGGTTTTAATTTTATTGCCATAATTTCATGGAAATAAATCTGAAAAGCTCAAACTCCACTATCACTTAGAAAAACAATATTATCTTTTTCACACCTGTAACAGTGCTCATAAAACTGCATCAAATATAAAGCAAATAGAAATATTTGCAACTAATTTCCCCCATTAGTAAGGTAAAAACTTCACCCGATTTTTAACTTCGCAGAGGAAAGCAGCGTTAGCAAGAGATGGTTCTTCTGAGGTGATGGAAGAAGATGTTACTCAGTCATGTTCCTTGCCTAGATAGAGGCAGATATGTTCCTGTTGTATTTTAATTAGTTCTAAACCTATGCAGGTGAGGAGTACAGTACAGCATTGTTATTAAAATTCATGCTTTATAATCAGAACAGTTAGTACAGTCTCTGAGAACAGCAAACTAAAGAGCTTTTAACTTTGGTTAACAGTGGAATTATCTAACTCCTGCCATCATTTAACCCATTGCTAAGTTTTTAAGTAGAGAGAAAGGTTGTGATCCTAAAGTAAAATTGTTGCATTAAGATCATCAAGAGAAAAGCTGTGATCGTTCTCAAAGGCTACATCAGGCCACCCATTAATTATGAATGCTCATTAATTAGAATGGATTTTCTGCCACAAAATATCTTTAACTGATCTCTTGAATGGAACTTCAGTAGGGCAGCTGTGACAAATGTAGGAGGATTGCCCCTTTTAAAAGGCTGGGGGGTTTCTCTTTTGTGGCATCCATACTGAAACTGAAGCAAAATGACTAATGAAGTTAAGAACCTCATTCTTTAGAAGATCAAAGTCATAAAATTCTTTTAATTCCCTTTGAGATGAAACTATCAATTATAGGAATGAGATTTTTCACTGTAACTCTTTGTTGCATTTTAAAACTCCCTAATTGTTCCCCAAGACCATCTTCTTTTGTATTTCGCTATAAACTAATTTGCTGATGCGTCAGGAATCTAAAAAAAGTATTTCTAGGACAAAACATCATATATTCTTCTTAACATATATTCTTCTTAAGAACATTAGTAACGCCCTATTCCTCTTCAGCAGAACCCAGCACAGGCTGTTTGGTTACCAGAGAGCTCTGCTGGCATTCAGCTACACAAGATCCACGTTCCCAGAAAAGGGGGAGTAAATTTGGTATTTTTGTTTAGTGTTTATACTTTTCATCTTCTCCTCCCTGAGCTGCTTCCATCTTCTCTTTTTGGGGTTCAGGACTCTGCTGAATTTTTGTAGGGTAAATGTGTAAATACCCCTCCCAAGTGTATTTTTGTGTCCCCATTCAGTTTTGAGGAATCTGGGAAGGTAGGGAGGGCCAGAGATGTTTAACTACATGGTGGCAACACAACTACATTTGGCTGCAGTTTTTATCTCTCTTTAACTGCAGTTTTTAACTCATCCAGCGCCAGGTTGTCCCCAGAGCTGCTGCCATCGCTTTCTACTATCTAGTGCTGCATTTGGCAGAAATATCCCAGATCTGTGTGGTCCCCACTCTGTAGCCTGCGGGTGCTCATCTCTTCACTTACTGACAAATTTCTACAGAAGTGTTTTTTTCTTTTGATATTTTGGAAAAAAATCGTAGGATGAAAATGTTGCATCAATATTTTTAATGGTTATTTAGAGAATGAAGTGTTTGGACATGCTTGGAAATACTGCTGGGCACCTATTTGCATGTGTAGGTGCTTAAATATCTGAGAAAAACAACCATCTGGTGTCTCTGGACTTGGATCCTCAGAAAATATGTAGGCTACTCAAACAAAGAGAATTAAGGCACATACATTTATTTTGATGATTTGCTCAGCTCTTAATGTCTCCCTCTCTGATTTGCAGAGGAAGAATACACAAAAGGCTTTGAAAGGCTCTGATGCCTTTGTACTGTTTGTGTGTATAGACAACATTACGGAAAACTAGCAGGAAAAACCATTTATTTTATACAAGTACTCTGCCCTCCAAGTTCAACATCCCTTAGAACTCTTACTTTATAAAATAAATAATTGCCTACCTGGTGCCTAGATAGCACTGCCAATTACTTCAAAGTAAATTAGTTTCTGAAATAATTTTGAGCTACCTCAAATTGCTTCTCCTCCTTAAAGACTCATTTTCTTCCATCCTGTTCATGTAGAATTTCAGATTTCACATTTTAATTTCTGTAGAACTCCTGGGTTGTCTATTAGAGAGGATTTGGCCTCAGCATGCCAGAACACAAATAATACAAACCATTCTGCTGCCAGAAATCAGCCCTGCTTTGTGCACACCTTAACCTAGTACAGAAGGCAGAAGCACTAGCACCTGAACGCAGAATATTTTCTGATCTGTGCGTGGTGTCACTGCTGGAAAGCGACTGCCAGCAGAGTTTTGGGGGTTTTTATGTTTGGTCACTAGATTAAATGGACACTGAGAAACATTGGTTAAAAACCCCAACTCCTAAACACAGGAATTGTTCCAGCTTCCACAGGGCAAAGCCTGGGGCAGGGAATTAGTAAAATCATATTAATTTGAATGCTGATTCTTCAAATATAGGGCAATGTCTTGATTCTGAACCTGTTACATGACTTTCTTCCGTCAGTGTTGACAGTATTTAATGCCAAAATTAATGAGATACTCATTGATGCTGGGCCAATTCCCTGACTTGCACACTGTCAGTCAGGTAGAAATCCAAATGTTCACCCACTCTCTGAACCATTTTATGTCTCTGACTCCATCAGGAGCACATGACACATCTTGTGGATCATGTGGAATAAAATCAGATATTCTTTCCTTTTCACTCTGATGGAAAAGAAAGCACCCCACAATTCTCAACTGTATAATCGTTTCCTATAAAATAAATTACTTTATCTGTCTTAAAACTGTCACACTTCTGTTCTCCAGTGATCTACTTCTTCCATCTGTGTGCATAACTGTAATCTTCTCTACACCTACTCTATGTATGCTCAAGTGTCAAAATCCAGCCTCAATCAATCCTGTCATCAGTCTCTTGTTCCTGATGGGATAGTGGGTAAAACATCACTGCTCCTCGGGGTTCTCTGGGAGATTTCTGGGCTCACTTTGCAGACTTTACAGGAGCTATCAGAAATACAGTGTGACAGAGCTTTGCTTTGCTTTTTGTCACCTGAAATTTTCCACTTACGGAACGACAGGGTATTTTCATTGCTGTGTGTGTCTTGTTTCCATCATGACTGATGCCGCAGTGAAGCACAGCTTCAGGAGATATCCACATTACCCAAATCCTGTGGAAGTTGACTTGCTGTTTCTTATTGAGTAATTCTGTGTGACTCATCCTTTGTTCTCTGATACAATTTTTTTCACTTGTTTGCAGAATATTGTTCAGACAATTGAGCTTACTTACTCAAATCACCATCTTTTCTGGTGAGACAGCGCAATCACTCTCCTCTTGCACAAAGCCCTTGTGAGAGAGTGAGGTGACCCATAAGCTACCACCATCTTGTTTGCCTTACAATACAGATTATACTCGGCTAAACAAAACAACTGCAGGAAAAAAGAAACCCTTTGGAAGCTGTGCATCTTCGTAGTTTGACATGACAACGTGCCTCTCCCGCTGAGCCATGACCTACTTTGCTCACAAAATGCTCTCATTACCTTCCCCCAAACACGAAGCTGTGGGAGCCGCAGGAATTCTGCACCTCAGGCTCCAAAGTGTCAGTCACTGGCAGTCCTGCAATGGTGAATTTCCTTGTGAATCAGCGTGTCAGGGGCCGTGCTGCTTATCTCATGGAAATAAAATAACCCCTCTTCTCCTGCAGCTGTTTGTATCATTTCCTGTCTCTGCTCCAGATTCCAGGCTGCCCTCAGCATCCACTCCTCAAATTCTCAGCTGGATAAATTTTGCCATCTCATGAAAGATTTTGATACTTTTTTAGACTGATTTATTTATCAGCCTAATTAAAATGTTTTGCTCTGGTAGTTCAAAACTTTCCTCTTTTTTTTT
>VXBT01011167.1:549272-587455 GCA_013400235.1 Oriolus oriolus
CTCTTTTTTTATTGGAAAGGAATCCTTTCTCTCTACAGTCTATTGTGTGCATCAAAACTTGGTTGGATGCCTGCTCATGGACAAACAGGAGGCAAGAGTTTAAGCATCAACAGCTGTGGGAATGACCTACAACATATGGGACATTTGGTAATTATCCAGTCTGTATTATGTAAGACATAAAATCATGCAGTTCTGCTAAAACTTGAAAGTAGAGAGAAGGAAAATGATGGCAAATGACTGATTGCAAAGATAAAGATTCTTAACTGTACATTCATATTGTTTGGATCTAAAAAAAAAAGCCTAAAATTTGCTTGTTGAATTCAAGTTTGTTACAGAGCAAAGGCTCGGCTTTGAAGGATGTTTATTGATAAAAGAAGAGATGCTTGAAGCATAAATATCCACAGCTGAGAATGATTTACAAATGTATGACTGCAGGGACTGGCTGTAAAAGAAAGCCTGTGCTGGGATTTCTCTGCTCCAGTTGGAGCAGGGAAAATCTCTGATGCATGTCAGAAGACAGAAGGGTAAGCTGTGGACTTTCAAAACCCTCCCACCCCCAGTGCGTGGTATTTGATGTCCAAATGAGGCAGGCATTTATACTTCCAGAGGGTGAAGTCATCAGAGCAGAATCAACTTTCAGCAGGGAGAACTGTGAAGTTATGTGCTGAATAGATCTCAGTAACCAAAAATTAAGTCAGTCTGTCCTTCCGATTATGGATGTTGAGTTGGACACTACAGGGAAAGACTCTGTGTTGGAAAGGCTATCCACTTCTGTAATTTCTACAGGGGATTTTTTTTCCCCCAGATTATTCAATGTTGTTGAGCCTAGTAACATATTGGAAAAGCAGCTCACATGCACAGTGTTTAGGGACCCCAAATGAATTTACAAACTTTCTCTGGGAACTGGTCCAGTATGTAATTTCCTCCCTGACACGGGAACTTCAAATAACATTAAAGAGTCTCACTGCACATTTATCAGCTTGAAATTTGGATACCACTATACTGTTGGGAAGTATAACTGTTTTATAGTAATATATACCATTATTTCTGAAAATATGTGTCTTTGTAATTAAGATGTGTACAGAAGTGGCAGAATGAAGGCCAAGGCATCTGGAGATCCTGTGTTTGACACTACAGCCCAAATGATGAGTCCTGGAAAATTCCATTCCAGTAAGGCATAACCTTCCATGTTTTAAATGCTCAGAAGTTGCCATTTGCAGTAGTTCTCAAACTCTTCACTTAGTACTTACAAATTCATTTTGTATCGTGTTTTGCCAGCTTATGGTATTGCTTTACTTGGATTTACAGAACCCACCCTTGCATACAGAAAGAAGCTGTTTGTGCTGTACCTTGCAGGAATAAATGCTGTAATCTGCTGTACTTGGGTTAATACATCTTTTATTATTCACGGTTCCAGACATTCTCCTGGTGAAGCTCAGCAGCTGTGCTTTCTGAAAGCAATGCCTGAATCAAAATGAAAACTGTCCTCTGAGTTACGAGAAACACACACAGGCCAGCACTGCCCTTCCTCAAGAAACTCCCAAAGAGCTGTTGAAGCGTTGCTGTGCCGTCCCTCTAACCCGTGCCACACACTGCGTTGCGAGAACTTTATGAGAAATAAGTGACATAGAAAATAACTCCTCTCTGAGCTTGCAGGGCCCTCAGCAACTTCCATGGCAGCAGAGCCAAAAGGTGGTGGTCTGTGCTGCTCTTACCAGTTGGCTGAGGTGAAAAATCTGCTGTGATATGCAAAAATAAAACAAGGGGAGGACTCTAGTTTATAGCTGAAACCAGTCTGCCACGGGAGGACATTTATCAGACACTGCTTGCCCTCCTCATTTTGAGTTGTCCCTTACTCTGCAGTAGAGTGCGTTGATTTCATCAGGGCTACTCACACTCTCAAGTACAAACAGTTCTAAGTGAGGGTGAGAGAACTGTACCCTAATCCCTGGACTGTGTTTCAGACCTCTTTGTCCATCCCCTGAAATTTTTATGCCACTAGAGCAAAAAAAATGATTTTCATTAAAAATCTCCATCTTAGATAAAACATTTGAGTTGCTGTTTAAAAAAAATAAGTGACACTACCTCTCAAAATGCTGCAGATTCACCTTTCAGATACGCAGTTTTCATTCTATTGAATTTTTTGACGTATGGTTATATAAAACATCTAATAGCAAACTCTAACCGTTTACACCTTCCAGAAGGCAGCGACTTCAGGAGTTAATGCGGGATTATTTTTAGCATGTATTCAAGTTTATTCATGCTGAAAGGTAGTACTTATCTTTTGTAATTTTAGAGTAGTTATTTGAATAAAAACATGAGTATAGTTCTATTTTAACTGTCATGTGACATCTGGGAACTGGTTCAAACCTCTCTCTCTTGGAGAGGTGGAAATCTCAGCAGTTTTTCTTTCCAACACCTCAGTGGTACACACAATACCTGTGTATGTGTTGAGACCTATGTCTGTAAATAATATGAGTAACAAAATATGAGTAATCTTCTATACACTGAGAGAACATTATACCAGAAACAATGAAAGCATCCATCGACCAGAGAAAGTGCAATTTTCAGTGTTCTTTGTAGCAAAAGCTTGTAGAAGTTAAATTACCCCTTTGAGTACAAATTCCATGTTAAACTGTCACTAGAGACACTGTTAGATAAAAATCTGTGGCTGAGTATTTTCCCTCGAGCTGGGTAAATATTTCTGTTAGCCAACTAACTGAGCCCTTTTTCAAGTTCAGAGATGATCTGTGCAGAGGTTGCAAGTTTCTCATGTTTTGGGGTCACTCTATATAAATCTTATGCTGTCTCTACTCTCTAATGGAATAGTGAAAAACAAGGGGTCTGCAAACCCAGTGTGTAACTTTGGTGGAAGGAGTTGAACTGTTTGTCCAAGAGGACACACGGGGATTTGGCTGGGGCAGGTTAATGCAAAGGCAACAGCAGGAGGTCAGCAGAATTTCGCAGAGTTTTATTTGTTCCAAGTTTGATTTACAGGAGGGGGAATATAAACCTCTTACTTAGAGATGACTGTGGGTCCGACAGTGGGAAAAGCTTTGCAGTAAAAATAATAATTAAGTCACAATGATAATGAGGCTGTAGTTACTCAATGCCAAGTGATCTCTTTGCCTTTGCAGGCAATGCGTGATTGTACATTTTGATATTTAAGTTAATCTGGGTTGCTCCTACCTTGGGGCCTGCGTTGATAGGTCTGTGCTTTATCATCCTGCAGAAGAAAATATACCAATATTGACAGAATAATGCCTTTCACAGTCTCCTTCACAAGCAAGGAGGCCATAAACGTATTTGTGACACTGGGTCTGTTGACAGTGATGTTCGAAGAGTCATTTTATGATGTATTTCTTCTCCTGATCTATACTTCTATTCAGTGCATTTTGAAAGCATTTTCCGGCTCCGAGTCCCAGTGAGCCAGCCCTGAATATGCCACTTCCCTTGATGACGAACTCTGAACTCCCACGCAGTGTTTGGGAGTTGATGTCACGTAGCTCTGTCCATCAGTGGAGAGCAGATTCATGGCAGTGCTTCATGACGTGACCAATCCACAGGAACAAGAGAGTGTGCTCAACTTTCCCCTCGCAGCAGCAGAGAAGTACAACAGACCCATTACTTTAGGATCCCACAGTTTTCTTAGACCATGAGCTGTGTGTGGGGTTGGGGCAGGCCCAGCAGAACTGCTCTGGCAGGGGAGGTTGGACCCCAGCTCTGCCCAGCTCCTTCCCAAGGGCTGTACCCACCTCCCCTGGGATCCCAGCCCCTACATGTGCCTTGAGGTCTTCTCAGCATCTGGTCAGACCCCCAACAGATGATGGGCAGAGTGTGTGTCTCCTTCAGCCCCCATAAAACTGAAGGGAGTTTTCTCCCATGAAACAGCCCTTAATTTCAGCTGGTTGAACCCACTGCTGGCTGCAGCTTTGGTGGTAGGATGGACAGGAGATCATAATTTCGTTCATATGTGCTGCTAATTTTCACACCAAGTGTGTGTATCTTCTCCTAATCCTTTGCCTGAATGGAATATTTCCATCACTTGCTATTGGAACTAATTCCAGAAGACTGAAAAGAGGTCCTGAGCTGAGTGATCTATTGTAATTCACTGAGAAAAGACTCAGCAACCTACATGGATACAAAAGGAACTGAAGTAAATCCTTTTTGTCTCAGTTACAGACCTTTTCTCTTGAGTTTGGAATTTCTTTGTGAGAAGAAGCTCCAAGAGATGTTCCCTCCCTCTCAGCGCTGCTGCTGCATAAGAAATAAACTTTGGTATAAGAGTTATTTAAATCACGGAGCCATTTTTCATGGATCCCATCAGCTTTGTTACCATTGCTGATCAAACTGGTCCAGTGGAAGATGTCCCTGCCCATGGCAGGGGGTTGGAACAGGATGATCTTTAAGATCCCTTCCAACCCAAACCATTCTATTGATTGTGTGATCTTTAACACTCCTCTGACCTACATCTCATTTGGAGAGTGGCCACTTGGGCAGGTTGTTCCTGGGAGTGTCAGTATCCAGCCCTCCAAGTTTGGCAGAGGTGATTGGCCAAGGAGCCTTGGGCAAACAGAAGAAACACCTCTGTGCCCAGCTGTCTCATCCCTGCTGCCAAGTCAGGACAAGCACTCCCCTGGCTATGGAGAGAAAACAGACCATATTTCTCCATCTGCTTTCAAAATACCCACTGGTACAATAAGATTGTGGAGTCTAGTAATTCCTTGAGATGAGAAACAGTTGTTTTGTGTTGTGTCTGTCTTCCTTGGGAAGGTGTCAGTGCCATCCCTCCTGCCCCTTCAGAGACCAAAAATGCCCTTTCATCCTCAGACCTAGAAGCATAAACAAGAGGGTCTGTCACTGGTCCACCCTCACCCCAGTGGTTTGTATATACCAAGAGCCAGAGAAACATCCCAGTTTCCTGAAGAGCTGCACTTTTTATCCCTTCTTGAGGGCATCTCTTCTCCTGTCCAGCCACCCCTCCCCACACACCCACCTGTGCCCTTGCTGAGAGCCCAGCAGCCCTGCCGGACCTGCCGTGGCTGCCACTTGATCCCAGCAGGAACAGCAGAGCTCACCAACAGCCAGAGCATTATTTCTTTACCCCTGGGCCTTCCCCATTTTGTTAATCTGTTAATTGCCTTAGTAATTGATAAATTGAGGCACTCTCCTTTCTTCTCTTTCCACCTGCATCCTTCATTTCCCCCAAGGGCTGTGTCACTGTTCCTGCATCACTACTCACAGAAATCGCTCTGCTCCTACTGCTGGTCTCTGCGTTCAGTTTTTCTGCATTTCTGAAGCAGAGTTTTGAGTGGAATTGCCTAAATCTGGAGCAACACCCCCATGAATCAGACCCATTAGTTCTCTGATGTTTTATTCTTTTGTTTGACTTCTCTTTAAATGTATTTGGTGGGAAGTGACATGGTGAGACAGATCCAAAAGGCCAGGATTGACATGTCCCCAGGTGAAGCCCTGCTGCAGCATGTGCCTTACGCACACACTGTCAACCCCTCCGCTCCTTGCTGCTGACAATTTTAAGTCTGTCAGTAGTGAAAGCAAGGCAGGAGCTTGTCCCTGACCCTGTTACAAAAGTCTTAACACAAAAATTCCTCCTGGGTGGGCTCTAAGCACATGGCGATTGGCAGGAGCTGCTGGCAGCAGGTGGATGGCAGCTCTGGGGCTTTGGAGACCTGTGTCACACACTGCTTTGTTTGTAGCTGCAAGAAAGCGAGAGAACAGCCCAACATCTGCTTTTGCACTGAAGATGATAGGAAGCTCTCGGCAGGGCCAGGATGTTTCTAAATTGATTCTTACTCCCTCTGCCTTCTCCTGTGAAATAAATTGGTATAATTTGTTTGCGAATTAACATAAGGTGGCTTTAGAGATACAAAATGTCTTTGCCAGGCTTAATCCATTTACAGCTTGCGAGCAATTTATTTAATTAGTGGGAAATATTTATACTAGGTGCATGTGAAGACTTTAGCCTGGATCTTATTCCAAGCTACGTGGCAGTCCCGGAGAGCCCAGAGTAAGCTGGTACAGGGTAAAGGGCCATGATGGGTGATGGGTCAGTTCCTTCCTTGGACATTCTCACTCCAGATGAGATCTGGTGTCTGATATGTCTGACATAGCTCCATATTTCAAAGGCCAAGGTGAAAGGTGATTTTTACCCATCTTTCTGGCAGTGTCTGTCCTGCTCTGCAGGAATGGCCTGTGAGGCCGGGCTGAGGGCCAGACTGGCTGTGTTGCCTTGTCCAAGGATGGGCAGAGCTGATCAAGGCATGGCCCTGGCTGGAAGGAACGGGGACTCTGTGGTTAGGACTGGCCTCAGTGGCTTCCAGTCTGGTTTCCCAGGGGCCCCTGGAGCCTGAGCCATACTGGGAGATGGAGGGGGCTGGTCCCAGTGCCCTGGGACACCCCAGCTCCAGCCTCACCCCATCCCCTCCGGCCTCTTGGCTGCATCCAAGACAGGACACAGTGGGATGTGGTAGGAAGGACCCAAAAGCAGCAAAGCAGATCTGCAGTAATCTTGCAGGTAGTGTTCTCTCTTACCTCTACAAAAGACCCAAACACCTGAGAAGTTTTAGGGAAAATAGAGCTGCTCTCTTTATTCGCTTGCCTCTTTGGTAAACTAAGAAAAATGGGGAAAAAACCTAGCTCTTGTTTTTTTTAATCTCTGTATCTGGCTTTACTTATACAATCCATCAAGAAGCATCTCATCAACAACATTATTTAAGCTGAAATAGGAGACTCACTATTAGTCTTAAAAATTCATAAAATAAACAGGTTTTGACATTTAATTTGTTGTAGCCAGTGAAAGAATAAATCACCGAGAAAACATTATGCAGAAAATATTTAGGCAAAGAAGAAATCAGCGTTCTTTATATGGGAACTTAGACCAGAACCATATATTTTGCATGTTCTGTTTATTTTTGTGTTGGGTAAGATGAAGTGTGCAGTTTGCATTGTTTGCTTAGGGAATAATTTAAGCATGGCTAAGAATGGAGCATCTGTCGAACAACTCTTGGTCAGTAAACAGTATAAGATATTTTTTATTAAGCATAGCCCAGCCCTCCCCCTTTCCAGGGATGGATGAGAACTGTAGGCACATGAATTATCTCCAGCAGAAGGACCAGGCTGAGCAGTGCAGGGAGAAATGGCTGCTTTGTTTCAGAGCTACGCAGGCATCGAAATGATTTGCGCTGTGAAGAAAAAGAAATGAGGAGTAGAGCCAACGCAGCTGGGCTCCAGAAAAAGTAATGAATGTCAAGTAAATGAATGCCTGAGGTACCATCCTCCAAAAGAAAGAAGAAGTGGGATTTTGCTGGTGGATAACAGGTTTTCCATTAGTTTACCCAGGCTCATTGTTTCACTGAGTTGATTTTGTCACAAAAAGGACAATCATGTCTCGTTTAGAGATCTGCTGTGCACCACTACCTTCTGAAATCCATGACTGGCCAATGCAGACAGGGGCCCTGCAGAACAAGGTATTCCTCAAGGGGAAACACATGGACAAAACTCAGGAAACAGCTGGGTGTGGTACCAAAGGCCATTTGGGGCTGTTGGGACTTCACTCTCTTCATCAGACAGTGCTTGGAACTGCCTGACTCCAGTGCTGCCTCCTCCCGCCCTGGCCTCCTGCACTGGCTGTTGTACCAGAAAACACTCTGGCCTCAGTATATGTGATAAATCAAACATCGTGGTTATGATTTTAAAGGCATCTTCTTTAAAACTTACAAACTGTTGAGAAACTCTGTTATAAAAAACAGGTGAGACTGATGGAAGTAAACTCCCTGATTATTTACTTCTGTTCAAATTTCAATAGCTTTTAAAAAATGTTAATAATGAAAACCACAATCATATAAGTGTTATTCAAAGGAACATATGGTATAAACCATGGAATTTTGCCTATCTTTCCCTGTTTTGCTTTCCCATCCCTCCATTTATTCACCTGCATCTCTCACCTGCTTCTGACCTGCAGAGATGAGCTCCCAGGGTGAGCTGGGGTTCCTGGCTTTGCTGCCCTGCAAATAATGAGAAGACATAGTTAAAAGGTGTTTCCACAGAGAGCAGAGCTATTTTGATTATTTCTAACAATGCGTGTGAAGCTTCCAAGTTCAGGTGCAAATTAATTAATATATTCTTCATTTGCTCTGATGGGAGCTGTGGTACAAACAAGGGAGATGAGGCTGGGACTGAGCAGCCTGTGCTGGGATCCCAGCATGGAACAGCAGATGCTGGAGATCGTGCTGAGAGATTGGATTCAATTTGCTCTTCTTCATCGAGTGCTATAAGACTGGGAGCGGGGTGAGCCTGATCAAAGCAAAGAGGTGGCAGATGGGATGAGGGCAAGATGATTAATAGAAATATGCTGAGCAGCCTTGTATCAGCTCCTGCTGTGTGTTTGTGTGGTATGTGTGAAATATCGTTTCCTGAAATGTGTGACTGTGAGGATCATCTCTGCTTTGGGGGTAAATCTGCTTCTCTGGGGTAGCAGTCCCATTTTGGCCTTCAGAAGCACTTGACTGTCCACATTGCTTACCAAGCTGGGAAGTGAAACAGGAAAAGAGCCGAAAAGAAAGGAAAAGAAGAAGAAAAGGATACACAGGAACAGAGCCTCCAACTCCCTGAAGCAGGCTGAGAAAGAGGGGCAGGAAAAGAGGAGCTGCAGCAGGAAAGCATTAAAGAGAGACCCAGACAGGCATAATGATAGAGACAAACTTTTAGATCAGTAGGAAACTGTGAAGACAAGCCTGTTCAATAAAAAAACTGCCAACAGGGAACCACAGGGAGAATATCCACTAAATGACATCATTTACCACTCTGCTTGTTATCACTCATTATGCTGTAGATCCTATTATGTGCTGCTTAATGTGAATCTGGCTCCTGCTGTGTCAGGCACAACACACAAAAAGAGGGGGAAAAAATCATTTCTTGCCCCAAGGAGTTCATGGTGGAGAGTAAGGAGTATTTCTATGAAAGGCTGCATTATCAGTTCAGTGCTAGAGGTTCTGGAAGACAGTGACTGGTGGACAGCGTGTTTCTGAGTTCAGAGTTCTATAACAAAAGCAAATTATATGTATGTAAAGTAGAAATTACAGTTGGTGAGTGCACTACAAGAACACCTTGGAGGTATGGCAGTTTCATTTTGTCGAAGGGAAATGATTCATTTTAGTGGCATAGGGATGCTGGAGATTTCATTAAATCTTAGATCTTAGTAAGCTACAAATCTTCACTGTCCTAACTCCGGTGGGATTTGGGCTCTCAACTGAACTCGACAATCCTTGGTAACCACTCCTGCTTTGATATGGTTGCTGCTTCTAATGAAGAACCCAAAAGTTCAGCAAGTGATAAGCGCCAGAAAAGAGAATAATTCAGACAAAGTCTTGTAATCCAAAGTGATTTCTTTTTAAACAGCTCCAGGAAGTCTTTATAGCACCACGGCAGCCTGAGGATAAGGGAGGAGCAGGAGTGAGCAAGAAGGATTGGCCAGGAGGAGGCTGTAGTCAGCCCAGCCCAGCAGTACCCACACGTTGGCTGAATTTAGGATAAATAAGAGACTCGACTTGCCCTTGGTAGGAGAGAGTTTAAAGGTATGTTGCTGGTTTTAAGCAAGAATTTTTGGGGTTTTTTTTTAGCAGGAAGCATTGTTTCCCAGTTAATAGGGATATATTTGATGATAGCAGGGAACTGAATTTGTGAAGGAATGATTGCCAGCAGATGGCTTGTAGCTACAGAAGGATGCATTCCAAGCCTGAGGTGTCCTTAGCTACCCCAAATGACAAAATTATCCTGAGACCCAACAGAGAGGAGCTTTCTTCTAAATTCATCTACTGTGGTAAGTGGGGTTGGGTGTTCTTTGCAAGAATGGCAGGTTAAGGGATAAAGCTCGACAAATTTCAGGATATAAACAAAACTCCACAAAGCCTTGTCAGGCTTCTCCATATGTAAATGTAATTTTAATTAATACATTTAATTGAACAAATTCGGGAATGTCTGACAGCACAGGACTAGGCTGCCCTGGACTCTGCTGCAAACTCCTGAAATGAAATCCAAGCCTTAGGCTCTGCCATTTGCATGTTAAAATGTATGCTGGAGTCAGCCACTGAATGGGTGTGAAAAAGGTGCAGATATTTCAGAGCAAAGGACTTAGATGGGAAATTCATACCAGCACCCTTGGGCCTGGCCAGAAGAAAATACCTGCTCAGGAGACAAAGGCTGAGGCCAGACTAAACCCCAGTGCTTAGTTCAGTCACAGGGACGTTGCTCTGACTCAGTTTCCTCATTTTAGGGTTAATTTGATTTATTTTGAAGAATGCACATTATTCCATAGAACTTACCGTATTCCATTTATTTCCACAAGTCCCGATCAGCTGCAGAAATTTCCTCCTTTGTTTCACTGCATGTGACAATAGAAGAGAATTTTCCTCTCTCAACTGGCAGATTTACCATTACAGTTAGTGAAAAATACTGTCCGACAGGGTTAAGTCATCCCACTTAGATGGCTTTGACTTTGCCAAGCCAATTACTAATTTCCATTAAATTCAAAATATGTTTTATGGTGATAAAGCTTCTTAAAGCATTTTCTCTAAAGCTGCATTAAAGAAAGTGACGCTTACATAAGTCCTTTGGAATACCTAATGTGCCGTGACTTTTGCTATAAATATGTGCCAGTTCATTATTTTCACTAAAGTTCACAAGTGGGTAGGTATTGATTATTTTACAATTAAAAGGGAAAAACCTTGGATAATTGCACATGGTCTGGATAAGCTTGCAAAGCAATCTGCTGCCTTCAGTCTGGCCAACTGGGCGATTATTTTCCTGGATTTCCTACCTTCTGTTTCCTCCTGAGTTTTCATATTTTTATGCTGGACAGTAATTTGCTGCCTGTAAAAGGTGCTTTACTGATAGGATTCAGCCAGAAAACTCTCACCCCCAAGTCCAAATAGGCTTTTCACACCAGGGAAGAACCTTACAAAATGTGAGGATGGGAAGAACTTTACAAAATTGTGAGGATGGGAGAGGGAATGTGACTCCTGGCAGCTGGCTGTGGGTCGAGCTGCCCCACAGCAAATCCCTCCTCCATGGGATAGACAGGATTTAATGGATCTATCTGCACAATGGAGCAGCATCTCACACAATTCGCTCAAATTTGTCCTGGTTTGTCTCTGACTTCTCCCTTAAAGCTCCTGCAGCCTCAGGGTGATGGGTTGCTTGTCCAGCATCCACAGCAGGCTGAGAGTCACTTTGGGATGTTTGTCAACACTGTTGTATACAACTTAATTAGCCTGTCTGCTAATTTATTCCCTGCTCCTCTCACTAACAGGCCCAATAAAGCAAGTGAAGGGCTGTCAGTCTGACGTGTTTTAGGCACCTTGGAGCAAATGCAGCGTGCCGGGCTGCTAATGAAACTGCTGTCAGCTGAAGGACATCGTGCACACTGCTCTGGGGACAAGCCATCAGCTCTGGGGCACTTGGGTTTGCTGCTTTGCTTTTCCCTGTCATTTTCTCACACAGAAATAATTTCCAAGGTCTTGTGTTCTATTATAAAAGTCTATAAAATCATCTTTCTCTGACAAAAATAATTCAACACTGTCCACGGTCTTCTCACCTCTTCCGTGTCTCAGGAGGTTCACAGCCATGCTGGATCTGACCTCCAGTTAATCCTGAAATTTCAGAGTGTAATATGTCCTTTATTTCTGAATATCAGAAAGGAATTTGCTAATTAGGGGAAAACCAAGGTCTCTCACATCGGGAACATTTTAAGAAGTCAGAAGTGTCATTCTCCTGTGACAAATGACACTTAACAATGATAAAATAACATTTCATAGCAGCAGAGGTTATTTGCTGCTGATATTGCAGAAGTCAGAAACTTTGAAGGACTCGAAAAACTTGATCTGTGTTTCCAGCTTCATAAGAGAGAAAGAGGGAAAAGTAAAACATGATTCCTTACTTAAAATAAGAGAGGGGGTAGGAAGTGAAGGAAGATGACTTTCCTACCTCCAAAGGGAAAGGTGTCCAAAGAGCCACCTGGAATTTCTGAAGGAGCAGGCAGAGCTGATACTGCCACGTTGCAGCTTTTTACACTAACTTTCATCACCACACCTTCCCTCCACTCTGAAATTACCTTCGGGTCACTGAGCCCAGTTCACTGTGGGAACTGGGTTAGGCTGAACTGGGAGATATTAATTTTAAGGGGGAGAAGGAGGACTTAAGACAAATGCTTGTGGCACTGATAATTCACATCCTGGCTGTTTCACGTTGGTTTCTCAGTGCAGGCAAGCCCTGGGGATGTGACTTTGATTATCTGAATCAAGCAGCTCCAGATTACCTTAATGTGGTGCTGACTTCATCTGGAGTGCTCGTGCAGAAAGGGTGATTAACCACGCAGCCGAGCATGGCCGAAGGCGGCTGAGATCGGATCAGCTCCAGGTGCTTGGTGAAATCCTGGGAAATTGCCTAGTCTGGTTTGAAACTGCACCAGAGCAGACTGGAACAGCAGCATTTGCTCTTGATGGATGAGCCCTAATTTATTTCCACTGCAGGAGGTTTTGGTGACAAGGTTACCCTATAAATAATGTTTAAATTGTAATTTTGTTAAATACCCTTCTCCTGTAGGGAAAAAAAAAATTATTGCCTTCTTTGATTATTCCAGGTATTCAGTAACCTATCCTCATGTCCAGGGCTATCAGTTATTTTATACAGTATGTTGTATTTTTGTATAATGTGTGACTCTATGTGTATAGGTATTTTTATATATATATATATATATATATACACACACCTATATATATAGGTATTTTTATATATATATATGTGTGGATACTGGAATGCTGCTAGCAGGAGAATTTCTCAGCTTCTTGCCTTAATTCTGTGAGAATTTTTCCTTTGCCACGCAAGTTATGTAAACAGTAAGATAGGTTTTGTAAATAACTCTCATATCTGGTGTTTTTTGTTAAGTTCTGTTTTTAGTATGTTGGACAAACAGTCTAAAGTGGGTGCCTAGGGCTTTAGCCACTCACCCCAGGACAAGTGTGGACACTGTCCAATGGGTTTATGGAACTACTGTAAATTAATAAATAATTCATTCTCTCACTAAACTTCCGTGTTGTTGCATCTCTGAATCCCTGCTAACACAGCCACATGTATGTATATGTATACAGATATGTTTATCAGGAGAAATATAATTCATGGAGTGATGCTCGATCCAGGTAAGATCTGCACAGGTCCATCAGAGCCATGGACAGGCATCACAGCTGTACCTGCTGCAAGGTGACACACGGCACTGTCCCCGTGGGACAGCGTGTGTCATCACAGCATTTGCTTCTAAGAGGATTTCCTCTGGCTCACAAGAAATGAGGAGATGCTTTCTTCCTGACAAGCCATGGACAAGAAGTGACTGAAATCAGGCATCAGAGACACCAGTGTGGGGAAGGGGAGGCACAGCCTTGGGTGTGTGTCCCCGTTTCCAGGGCAGGGTGGAAGCTCAGTGGCACTGTGATCCCTGCCTGAGCCTTTTCCTAGAAAGCCTCAAATACGGTTCTGGTTTGATGTGGAACAGAAGAAACACGGACAGACTACTTCCCATCCTGACTCCCTGATTTATTCTGATTCTCTTCACTGGGGCACAGGGCAAATTAAAAACGGGGGCCACTGCTGACAGATCCAGTGGCATGTGCAGCACAGTGGCCGCTGGTTCCCAGCACTGTCTGTCATTTGTGCTCTCTCGGTGCTGGTGCTGGCTGTGGCTTCATTAATAAGGAACTGACCTTTTCCGAGCAGCTTGTCAGCAGCTTGACAGCTTCTGGCTCCCAAACATTACCTGGTGCCTGGCTGGGGGAAAGGCAAGCTGCAAACACAGCCTTGGAAATCCTCCTCCTTCCCTGGGGGTGTGTGGCAGAGCGGCTGCAAACTTTTCTCTTGGTTTCCCCAGCAAGTGGCTGGGACCTGACTGGTGTTGGGTTTAAAGGTTTAATTTTTAATAGAAATCTGGCACTTGATTTTGAGAACAGCTCACTCTGAAAAACCTGCATATATTTTAAAATAATTTTTCTACTACAGACTTTTATCCTTCTTCTGTAGCCCTATTAGGGATGCGTCAGCCAGCGGAAGGCTGACTGATGTCTCAGATCCAGGCTTTTTGTCTTTAAAAAAAGAGAAATATTAGCATAAAACCGGGATGTAACAAGTGTATAATTTAAACAAACTTCGGGGGAAACAAACGAGTATTTGTTTAAGTCTGTCTTGAACACTTTAGCAGACAGGTTAGAAACTTTTCTGCCTGTGAGCAGGTATGCTGGATGATGATGTGAGCTTGCAGCAGTCCTGCCAAAAGCAGCATCGCCTGTTTTACGAGTGGGTGTATTGCAAACGCTGTCTGGAAAAACTGTTTCGAGGGGTGTCATTGGAGGTGTTTCAGCCAGGATGACACCTGGGGTAGCACGGGCAGGTTTAGTGACACAGCCCGGCTCGTTTCCTGGGCTCACCCCAGCCGTGGCTGCAAGGAACAGCCCAGCCCCCGCTGCCCGGGGGAGTTGGCCCCATTACCAGTGCCCACACAGCAACTCCCCAGGCCTGGGCTCTGCCAGGCTGGAAGATAAATCTCCGGGGGTCATCTTCCCTCGGGGATTTTGGCAGCTGCAGCTCATGGTGCCTTGCAGTGGAGCAAGTCTGTCTGCTTTTCCCAGCTCAGGGCTGTGTCTCCTCTTGGATCAGATTCAGTCCATGAATCCTGTTTCCCCATCCCCTCAGAGACAAGCACGAAGGGCTGGATGGAGATTTCCTGAGGAACAGCAGGAACTGGCAGCAAGAATTGCTCAGCACCTCCCCTAGAAGCCTACCCACCACTTGGAGGATGTGGAGATGCATGTGGTACGACAAAGGTCACCAGTGGGTACGTGACACAGGGATGGCAAAAGCGAGGCACTCCAGATACCTACCCACCACTGGGAACTCACATTGGTGTGTTTATCTAGGCAGAGGGGGAAGCAGTGTGCTGATATTTACAGCCATTAACTCAATTCTCAGTGTAAAATATTATTTACGTACTTACCTCAAAAAATCCCCTTCCAAGCAATCTAAATCCTTCACAGGGGAACCAAGGAATTTATAAGGGCATGTAGTGATAGGACAACAGCGGAGTGGCTTCAAACAGAAAGGGAATAGGTCTAGATTAGGTATTAGGAAGAAATTCTTCCCTGTGAGGGTGGTGATGCCCTGGCACAGGTTGCCCAGAGAAGCTGTGGCTGCCCCATCCCTGGGAGTGTCCAAGGCCAGGTTGGACGAGGCTTGGAGCAACCTGGGATAGTGGAAGGTGTCCCTGCCCACGGCAGGGGGGTTGGAACGAGATGAGCTTTCAAGTTCTTTCCAACTCTCTCTGTGATTCTACAGTCCTGTGAAGTACTGGTACTAAGAGAAGATGCTTACAAAGGTTAAACAAGTGAGTTGTCCTGCCCTAGAGAGTCAGAGAAACTTCAGATGAGTCATAATTGAATTTTGTCCATGGAAGAAGTCTGAGACAGACCCTGACACAGACATTCTGGCTACCCAGACACTGGGGAAGGACTTCTTTCAGTCCCAGGGATGTGACTGCACAGGACTCACAGGACTGAGGGCTTGAGCTCCCTGATTCACTGCAGTTATCTAATGGGAACACTAACGTGAAAGGTGGGAAGGGTTCTCAATCATCAATTTATATAGCTTAAAAGTGCATTCCTGCCTCTCTGGAGCGCTGCTGCAATGAGACACTCACCGAGGAGCAAAGTGCAGAAGTTCTGGTTCAGCAGGTCCCATCACTGCCAGGTTAGAAGCCTGTAAAATCACAGGTTGCAGAGGCAGACTGCCCTAACCTTAACTACAGATGTGCTCCGTAATTACAGTGCTGTTTATGTGCAGAGCCAAGTCTGCTGTGGGACACTTTTCTTGGCTGGAATTAATGAAAGAATCCAGCAGCCCGACTGACTGAGCAAATCAGGAGTCAGTTAAGTGCATTCTGTCAGCAGAAGGTGATTTTAATACTAGGCTGTGGTTTATCATTAATTGAAATAAACATCTATTATTTGGCTCTGAGATTCTTTCCAAGAAGGAAAATACAGTTTGGAAAGGTTTTCAGAGCTGATTACTTTGCACAGCCTGGGCTGTGCTTGAGACAGGCACGAAGAGGATCTGGGAAAGGAAGACAAGGATGAGGAGGAACAAAAGGTGTTGAAATCAATGTCAGAAATTAGAGAAAGAACAGGCAGGGAGGGAACAGAAAAAGAAGCAGAACAAAACCAAAGAAGACAGACAAAATGTGATTGATTGGGAGGGAGGGTGGCAAAAGACGGCTGAGTGACTGGTGGGGGTGACAGCACAGATATGAAGCTGGGGAGGTGCGTCTGGAGACATTGTCCCTGGGGTCTCTAAGGGCAGGCTGGGGAAGCATGTGCCACAATGTTGGTGTGGTCAGTGCTCTCTGAGGTGGAGGTGGATGAGAGGACCCTGGAGGTCTCTCCAGCTCTGGTTGTGCTTGGGCATCCCACGGCCCCCTGTGCCTGCTCTCTCCTCACCCAGAGGGACTGCAGGTGGAGACTTTACAGGTCAGATCTTCTCCCAGATCTCTTGCCAGCCCACACAGGAGGTAGCCAGATGCAGGAAAGGCTTGGAGACTCCTGCCTGGCCAACATCATCTCCATCCTGAGCACACACACAGAGCCCAGGGCCAGCTGCAGCATGTGCTGCTCTTGTCCTTCCTGCTGTGGTCATCTGGCAGCAGATACCAGGTAAGCACAGCTTTCCTCTGGGAGTGGGGTAGAAATCCCTGGCACCTCCACAGTGAATGCAGCTGTTCATAAAACATCTGTGTGTGCAGGGGGTGTCAGGGGAGTGCTCCAACCCCAAACCCACATTCCTCAGAGGCTTCCTTCACTGAGCAGATGAGCTGTTGTGGTGGCTGCTTGTCCTGCAGGGACCTCGAGTCCTCTCCTCTGGCTACAGGAGAGGCAAGCCTGCACTTAGCCACAGTTTCTGCTCTCTGTTTAGTTCCCAGCAGAATAAAGAGCTGTTCTTTTATGGGAGGCATGAGGCATTTTATATTGACCAATAATCTGTTGATTGTCATCAAGAGTAGACCATATGCAGAAAATGCAAGGTTTGTAGGCAGAGAGAATTTTTTTTTTTAATTGATCTGGTGTTACTGGAAAGTTAGGAGGGCTTTTCACCACCCAAGTGCTCGTAAGATGGAATAGCAGCCTTCAAAATGGAATAGGAATTGAGAACAGTTGTTAAGAGCTTACCTGGATGTCTGTCTCAGACCATGATGGGAGGGAAAGAAGCAGGTGCAGTACTGGTGAGCAGTGAGAGCAACATCTCCTCATGAAGAGCTCCATGTCTTGTGTGCTTTTCTGAAGGTGTCTCTGGCTCCTGTGCCTGCTGCTGTCTGAGAGAGACAGGCAAGGAGGGAAATGGCAAATTCAGGCTCGACCTCGGCCGCCTCTGGACAGCTGAGATCACCCAGAGGGGGATATTCCAGTTAATGGGATGGGCATGACATCGTGCGTTGCATGACTCAGTGGGCACAGGCTGCAGCCTGGACAGTTGCCTCCTCCCTGGAGCTGGGCACAAGGTGTCCTCAGAGAGTGCAGGGCTTGGGATGCTCAGGAGGTTGGGAGTCCGGAGATCCTGTAGCCAGGTGCAGATTTCAAGGACCCACAACCCCAAAATGGCGGGATATTTCATGCCTTCCAACTTCCATCTGCTCATTCTCATTCCTGAACCCCCATGGACCTCATGCCCAGGGAATTCCATGTCGTGCATGCATCCATGTCACAACTGAGCACGCTTCCATCATTTTCCACTGCTGCAGAAAAGCCCTCAGGGATGCCTTGAGATTCCTGGGTGAGTATAGACACAGACACAGCCTGAGCTCTGTGGCCCACATGCCATCTGATAAATTCTTAGATAAATTCCTTTAATAGTATTTAACTCCCACAGGGTTTCTAGTCTTTGGTGTTAAAGCTAATGGCCAACAGTAGCAAAGAATCACCACAATAGCAAATGTGAGATCAGAGATGTGGCATTGCTTATGTGCTCCAAACTAGTGACTACTTTCAGAGTGTTTGCTCAGATGTCCTGTTGATGGGGGAATGTTTTCCTTCTTCCTGTAACTATTTCACACTATAGAGGAATCAAAATCTGCTCTCCAAACAGCTACAGACACTGCCTGTTTTCAAGAAGGTGTTTATGGAAAGATGCTCAGCACCTCCTACGTGGTTCTCTGCTCCCCTTGAGCAACAGCACGGTGCAGGATGAGGCCCCGTGCTGGCATCAGCTCCTGAGCAAACGGCCTCTATAGAAATGGAGCATCTGTTTCTATTAGCAACAGCCGCTTCTGCGTGTAAGAGTGTGTTGGTGCATTTAAACACCTCATTATTAAATTGAGTTTGTTTGTGGGTTTGGGAAGTTTGGGGGCTACATGGTGAGGAAGGGGCTGCTACAGGAGAGCGGGTTATCATCAGTGGGGAGATGGGAGAGCAGATTCCTACTTTCACCTGCGCGGGAGCCGGGCATCCTCTCCAAACCTCCGGTAAAACCTCGGGTAAAACAGGGTATTTTGTCAGCCAGGGATGTGCCCGACAGCCAGAGAGGAGCAGAGGAGAGCGTGGCTGAGCCCCGTGCCCGGGGCCCTGCTGTGTGTCCTGCTCCTCCCAGCCAGCCAGGACAGACGGACACTGCGGATAGCAAAGGGGTGAGGTAACATGGGAAAGCACTTGTGGGGCAGTTCTCGCTCGGAACAACAGGATGCTGCCAGCGTGTTCCTGTAGCTATTCCCGGTAGGTGCAGGGACACGGAAATGCTTTCTGCCGCGATGACTAAAGCAGCACGAGAAGAGCCGTCGGCTTTACCTTTCCCTGTCACAAGTGCCGAGTTCAGCATCGGCGGGCGGGGTGGGCTGGGAGCGAAGCCAAGCTGCTCGTTCGCTCAGTGGGCCGGGGGATGAAGCCCAGCATCTGCTCTGCCTTCCCGGTATCCGCACGTCTGCCGCCCGCATCCGCAGCAGGAAAATAAATACACACAACGGAGAGGCTGGGTGTGGGAGGGTGGGACGCTGCAAAGCAGGAGCAGCTTGAGCAAAGAGCAGCTCTTGTTCGCAGTGCAACCAGCCCAGCTAAAGGAAAGGCCGGAGAGCAGCCACAAAGCAACCGTAAAAGTTTTTTCCTATTTAGCTGCAGGGATTTTGTTGCACGTCTCAAGGAGACTCCTTCATTTCCCTTGGAAAACAGGCTGCAATCACCCAGAGAAATGGCGTGTGACAAGATTAGGGCAGGAATCACCAGTGAGATGAGCATCCAAAGTGAGCCACAGGCTACATGAGCATGTTTCACCAAAGGTCTGAATATTTTGTTCTGCTGTGCTAAAGCTTCTATCTATTGAAGTATCTGTATCTTCGCATTGAAGAAAACAAACCCATGAAACTCGGAGAGTGCACAAGGTGAAAATTACATTGAGGTTCCGCTCAGGCTCTGACTTCCTTTCATACAAGCTTTGTCCAAGTGGAACTTACCGTTTTCTGCCATAGAAACACTAAATTCTTCTGACTCAAAAAGTTGTGCTGGGAATGACTAAAACTAATCAGACAGGGCTGTTTGGTGGCTTATACCAAACCTTAAGAGCTGGGCCAAGCTTATAGCAAATTCAGCTAAGCAGATTAACATGTATGAATGTTGCAAGCTGCCAATCCCTTGCACGGGATTTGTATTGGGCACTTTGGACACTCTTGGCGAGTCCCTCCCGGCTGACACTGCTCACTCCAGGTTCACTGAGCAGGCGAACTTTTCTGTTCTTCTTGGGCTTTTGTACTTCAGCTAGTTTCCCTGAGAAGGGGGAAGGGGAACACATTTACGTATTGCCATGGTTGCAAAAACTGGCATTCCAAAGGCAAATCAGCTCCCTTTGTGTGTTACTGGGTCAGCTGTGGTGAAATGAGGGGCAAAGAATGCGTCTGAGCCCTTCAGCTTTTGAATGTTCAATGAGAGAAACATTTAAAGGGCACCAGGAGGTCGGCTGTGATCTTGCTGCAGCAGCTGCAGTGAACATCTCCACTTGATGCTCACAACTCCTCAGCTGATAATAACCACTGTCACAGCCAAAGCTGACAAAAATTGCATAAAGGCTACTGTTTCTGCACAAAGTCAGCCGGTTTATTTTAACAACCTTCACTGGTACAATTAGTGACCAGCCCCTGTGAGCTGAGCTAGGATAGAGGGGGTGGGAGGGGGAAGGTGTGCAGGCAGTGTCTGCATCTCCAGGTAACAGCGAACAGCCCGAGGGTTGGGTGGAAGGAGGGCATACATACAACTTCTTAAATGCCTCCAGGCAAGTCTCCTCTGGAGAAATCTGGCACAACACGGATGCTTTTAGGGTGTTTTAGTCATCTTTTAAAAGCAGCACAATAGTGAATGCCTGAAGAGAGCAGCACCTCTGCTGTTTGGGAAGTAGGTGGCAGCTGACTCCTGTGGCTTTCCTGGATCTCTGAGGTTTGCTCAGCAAGCAGCTTTCTGGAAGGGTTGCTGAAAGATCTTGCTTTTGCATGATGTTAAAAAAATAAGAAAAATAGGAAATGCTGCTGAGACTGCTCATTGCACCTCTCACGTACTCTGGCCTCATTGCTGTTTAAAACTGAATATTTGCTGGTGCTAATCCAGTGCTAATCCTGCGCTTTATTGCTGCAATGTACGTGATTTTTATCAACAGCCCCTCTGAGGGATACCGCTGATGCTCTGCCCAGTACAGCAGATGGTAGCCAGGAAAACACACTCCCGTGAGACCCCGCTCCAGAAAAATACATCCCGGGGCTGTACGAGTTCCCAGGGCCAGCAGTGCAGGTGCTGCCCTCTCTGCTGGCTGTCCACAACCTTCACTGCGGCTGGAAGACAGGTTCAGGCTGGGAGCACAGCTGGGATCCTTCCTCCCAGGTATCCATCTCTAATCACCCTCACCTTCCGCAGCGGGAAGGAACTAATGTTGAAACCTATTTGCCTGGAAACGAGCTTTTCCTGAGCAGGCTCATGATCGGCTTCCTAGGTGAATTACTGTAAATGTGTTTATAATTATTTACCCAATTGTGAGTACTTTCACCAATGATTTTGTTAGCGCTTACTGGGACTGAAGCAACATCTTAAGTTACAGTAATGAAAATGTAATGCAGCATGATACCATGATAACACCACCAAAAGGACTGATCTGAGTGGGATTAACACCTCAAGATCCCAGCTGTGGGTGGGTAGTTAGGAGCTCTCAGTGCAAGGAACTGCTCCAAAGTGTGGACAGGCAAGGGGCACAGGGAGAAGGGAGATGGTAGGGATGTAGAAAAGAGGAGAATATAGGACACCAGGAGACAAGGATCTTTTTTTTTAGAAGCATTGTCAGGCTATAGGGGTCGTGGGCACCAACAGAAAGAAATAATTTTTTTTTTCAGTTGAAAGGTTTGGTTTGTTTGTTTTGGTTTGGGTTTTTTTTTTTAAATGACTGGTGCTCTGAACATGGCATCCTGGTTTTCACTGTCTTTTTCTTCTGCAATGATGTGAGAATTGCAGGGTGGTCTTTATTGCTGAATAAAGACAGTTTCAGTCTAGAATAATGAGCCCATAGAGGGGAGTTCTGTGGAGAAGGTACAGAGGAACCTGCACTGAGTACGTGCTCAGTATTCAGCAGCACCAGCGCAGGGCACAGCCCTTTGCAGACGCCCCTTCCCCACAGGTAAGGCTGGAGGTTTATCCTCGCTGGGATGGATCCAGAGGGACCATGGAAGGTGCAGAGGTGACATTAACCAGGCCATGAGGACACTTGGCCTCTGCCTGTGAGTACTTTTGTTTATAAATCAGTATCCACTTCCCAGGAAAATATTTTTGATGTTGACTTCAGACATCCTCTCTGGGAGGCGGCCCAGCCTCCTGGCTTGCCCAAGAGACAATAGAAGGAAAGCAAGCACAATAGGTGCATGTGCTAAACACTTTAATGAGCACTTCCACACCATTCTCCTGCATTTCCCCACATCCCCATGAGTCAATAAGCACCTAATGCAGCTTTCTAGATAGTGTGCAATAAACTGATACAGCCACAGACCAGCCCAAACATCAGCTCTCACTCACTGATGGAGATGTGAGCTGATTTCGTGCCATGTGTATTGTCTCAGTGACTATTCCCAGTAATCCCTGTGCCTCTGTAAGCTTCCTACAATGAGATTATGCTTAAAATAGTTCAGATACAATTATACCCATTTGTGCAAGAGGCACTGAGACAATTTTTGCACATGCACGAATGCCCAGTTGTTTGATCTGCACCTGCAGACAGAAAAGAGCCCTTGAATTTGTTGCCCTGTGGCTCTGGAGGATGTGTGTCTCTTGTTTTCTCTGGTTCATTTTGAATAGTAAGTTAATGATAGAGCACAAGTCCCTAGTGATTATGCTCTGGTCTCCATTGTCACCCAACATAATGTCCTCCTCCTGTGGCTCTTTGTGATGATGCTCTGTGATGCACAGAGAATTCAATAAGAAGTGCTGTAAGTTCTGTATTAGAAAGTCAGCATTTATGGTAGTTAGCTGGGACAATTTTATCTCCTGGAGACAGGGCTTTTAAATTATGACTAATACATGCTATCTGGGAGTCTTTCATCTCCAGCTCTCTCTCAGATATTTAGCCTAGATATACTTATATTACTCCCAAACCACTCAGCCCTTCTCTTCCAATGCGCACAAGAGAGATTTTTATGATTTATGTAAATGTTAAATTATCAGGCTTCACAAAACTTATTTATTTTTTAATATTGTTTACATACAACCAGGTTCTGGACTGAGGGATGTGGATAACAGAGCTTTGCAAAGAGAAAAGAGATGTGAGCAGAGAGGACTTAATTCCCATTCATTTAGACATAAATAAATAATAAATATGCTGCTTTGGGATGAAATTCTGCCTTCATGTCCACGAAAACCAGGTATTTTAATAAAGTTGGTTTGGCTCTGAGCTCTGTGTTGGTTGCACCAGCTCAGGACCTGTTCTGATCATTTCTGCCTCTCTGCTGACTCTCTCTGACAGTTCACCAACAGCTTTTCAATGACCTGAGCCTGTGAAAAGCTCATATAAGTATCTGATGTCATCTAGTGTTTTTCCATCATGCTCTAGGAAGTGTGTGACCACAAATACAACTTAGCATGAGTATTCAGAATTAGGGATTGTTGGGAACTTTTCAATGAAGCAGCTTTGCAGAAGAAAAAGAGTTCTCAAGCTGGCAATGCAGCACCCAACAATCGTACTGGGAAAGGCGATTGCTCAGGGTATTGGAGAACGGGATACATCTTTCAGGCTGCCTTCAGTAAATGCTCTAACTTGACCTTTGCACATGTGGGTTGGTATCTGAATCAGCTGAACCTATTTTAGCCTTAATCTCTCAGACTATACCCATGCTAATATAATCAGCAGTGCTTCCTGGGCACCCCACTCCAGCAATATCCTTTCTCCTCTCCTCTGGGTGTTTGTCTTCTTGCAAAGGCAACCCAAGACTGAGGCAAGAGTTTTCTGCCCTCAGTGAGTGCTGTGATGTATCTGGTGCACTCTCAGCCATGTCCCACGGCCTGCTGGCCTGGCCTCGTTGCTCCTGACACAGAGACCTTCCAATAATTTCTGCTGCGGAAAAATAAAACTCACATTTTTAGGAAGTTCTTCATTGCATCCCTCTGCCAAATCAGACCTTTCTGAGTGCTTTTGATGGTCAGAAGACTTTGGCAGAATGAGGCTATTCCTCACTGCCCTTTATGGCTTTAATCACTGTTTTCCCTGTTGTTCATATGGTGAACTCCAAACCATAGCTTGGTTGGCAGCTCAGTATCTCTTTAAATCACTACTGGTTTCTCCTATGTCATTAATATTTTATTTATGTTGTATTAAATTTCGCATCAGTCTCCATGCCAACAGTTCATGCCAGCAGCAATGTCTGACGGAATAATTTAAATCCTCAGAGATATGCAATTTCTTTTTGAAAAGCATCACAAAGTTGGATTCATTTTGTCCTTGTTTTGCAGTGTCAAAGAGTCAGGCCTGGACACAGAATCAGAATAGTTTGGGTTGCAAGGGACCTTAAAAATATCTCGTTCCAATACCCTGCCATGGGCAGAGACCCCTTCCACTATCCCAGGTTGCTCCAATACCATCCAGCCTGGCCTTGGACACTTCCAGGGATGGGGCAGCCACAGCTTCTCTGGGCAACCTGTGCCAGGGCCTCACCACCCTCACAGGGAAGAATTTCTTCATAATATCCAATCTAAACCTGCTCTCTTTCAGTTTGAAGCCATTCCCCCTTGTCCTAGCCCTCGTAAACAGCCTCTCTCCAGATTTCTTGTAGCCCCTTCAGATGCTGAAAGGTCACAAAAAGGCCACCCCAGAGCCTTCCCTCTCCACACTGAACAATCCCAGTTCCCTCAGCGCTGGGACATGTTCCTCCTCTGGCCCATGCCTGTGCAGACACCAACAGGGGCACCTCTTCACACAGAGGGACTCGAGGAGTAACGCTCAACCCGGCATCAAATGTCATCCACAACTGACACCAAATCCTTGGGGAGAGCCAGAGCCTTTTGCTAGACCAGATGATAACTCTGGGAAAACAGAAGGTTTTGAAAAGAAAGTCCCTTCCTCAGGACACTTACAAACTCTTGCTTGTGGAGTTGCACCATTCTGGCTACACCTCTGTTACTGCTCTCACTCCTGTGAAAGTGCAATCCTTGTAATTATTTCATTGTTTCCCTGTTTATATTGTTTGTCTGTAGGAACTGTAGGTTCCTATCTGCTTGGCTGCTGTCAAGCAAATCTCTTTGACACTGGTCTGGAGATAAAGCCACTGAGAGGGAAAACCAGCAGCCAGCTTAACTCCCACTTAACCACATACAGTATGGTCTCAATTTGGATGTATTTATTTATTTATTGTCATTTCAGCCCTTAAGAGATCTCTAGTAAAGAACAAGGAATGGTACTCAGTCCCAGAGGTTCAGCAGGAGGGGACAGCTCTGTTGGGACTGCGTGCCATCCATCCTGTCATCTCTGGGATGTCACACCAGCACCAGAGAAATGCAAAAACCAATAATAAAACAGTGAAAAGTTGAGTAGAAATAAAAAAGAAGAATAAACTATTCAGGTGTAAAGAAGAGAAGAATATGGAGGAGAGTACAGCCAAAAATGGATGGAGTCTCAAGGGAAAGAGCAGCAAAAAAAGCTTGAGTGTGTTTCTTCATATTTAACAAAAAATGGATTCAAGGGACCCCTAAAGAATCGCTGTTTGAAATGCGAAGTCTGGATAAAATAATGTGTAAATGGGGATAATCTAATGCCACACAGGGAAGATTTGACACTCAAAACACTTTAGACTCCTGGGGCCTGACAAATTCAAATTTTCTCCCACCATATTCTCAAAATCCCAAATCTGCAAGACTTGGGGAATGCCATTAATCACAGGTGTAGCCAAAGGCAGAGATCCAGGAATCACAGCTGCCTTCATAAGCCTCTGCAGCAGAGGGGATTAGAGAGAAATGAGTTTACTCGAGGAACTGTGGAGTTAGCACATATCATCCCGAGGAGCAATCTGTCAATACACAGCAACTCTCTGCGAGCGGAGGGGAAGGAAGGAAAGAACCAGGCAACAACTGCAGCTTATCCACATGGCTGTATTGATTTTCCATGCCAATTAATGCCAGCAAAGAATACATCCCTGGAGACCACACAGCACGAACTGTAGGCAAAATTGCCTCTCTTGAGACTGCAACTGCCTTTGCAGCCTCATGATATCAACCAACCCTCCTTGTTTGCTTCTGCTTGTTTTATTAAAAATCCACAGTGGGAAAGAGACTGGTGCACCTTCCTGCCCTTGAAATGCAGTTGAGGGAATATCCATCCATTTCAACAAGCCAAATCTATCCTCTGTCTTGTTATTTTTGTGTTTTGTTTTGTTCTTTGTGAAATATAATGAATGGTCTTGCTTATTTCTCCCAACTAGCAATTACTTTAGAGATCAAATCACAAGCAGCCCTATAACCTTCTGACAGGGCAGGATTATGAAAGACCTGCAGAAGTGTCATGCAGACTCTGCTGTGAAATCTGACAATTTAGGAGGTTCCATCATGGTCCAGACAGTGATGATTTTTGATACCCTTTTAAAATATCCTGCCTTTTTTTCTGCTCTGTCAGGTATTAGAGAAATAAATGAAATCTGCAATCCCTTCTGCAGATGGGAGAGCATTACACGATTCACTGGCTTGGAGGGTGCTAAAAGCCATCCTTTACATGTCTTGTCTCGGTTTAATAGGTAGTTTGCAGCTGTGGGATCATTGCTACATTTCACAGTTTTGTTCTATTATTAGGTATTGGAGGAATATGAGACCACGGATACCGTTGTGTTACACTACCGGTTCCTGTATTTATTGGCACCACCTGGGGATTAAAACAGCTGCTGTCACTCTGCAGAGCTATCTTCAAAGCAGGGCAGATATCATGAATACATGATCAAAGCACCCTCACTTTGTCCCATTGTGAAGTAATTACAGATGGAAATGTTCTCTGAAAAGGCAGCGGCTCGGAGGGGAAACAGCAGACAGAAGCTTTGCCCTGACACAGGGAAGCAAAGCCAGTCATGGAATCACAGAATATCCTGAGCTGGGAGGGATCCACAAGGATCATGGAGTCCAGCTCCTGGCCCTGCACAGAACAACCCCGAAGATCTTGCCCTGTGTCTGGGAGGGCTGTCCAAGCACTCACTGAGCTCTGTCAGGGGTGGTGCTGTGACCACTGCCCTGAGGAGGCTGTTCCAGTGCCCAGCCACCCTCTGGGTGAAGATACTCAACCTAAACCTTCCCTGACACAGCTTCATGCCAGTCCCCGAAAGCTTCAGCGGATCAAACATGGGAAATGCTCCATGGTTATGATGGTGATGCCTTTTCCTGGTGTTCAAATTAAGAGAGCTAAACACAGTTAAGAGGGGAAAAGGGTTTTACCTCGGTATTTATTCAAGGATCCTCAGGTGCGCCGAAATGCACCCCGAAAAATGGCCCCCCACAATGTGATGTGTATACAGTTATAGGCCTTTCACATTAGCACATCTATCAAAGATTCCCCAGTGAGGGACTCCAGCGAGACCCCTCATCAAGGAACTTTCCCCCTGGCTGGGCCTGGCTTTGTTTACAGAATGTGTTCTGGAGAGGCCCTCGGGGTCTGGGGTTTCCAGAATGTTTGGGCTCTTGGCTTAACGGAATATTGGGTCTAAGGGAAGTTATCAAACTTAAAGAATTATAACTGTGTGGGCTAAAAGCACTAAGAATACATAAAAGCTATATAAAAGAGTATATAAAAGGGGTATAAAAGAAAAAGCAAAAAATCATCATGGCATCAATGGTCTCTTCGAAGAGGAAGCCACAGCAGGAGGGTCCAGCAGTGCCCTCCAGGGCATGTGAATACCCAGGGGTAGCAAGATGGCTCCTTATTCACAGTGACCAGAACCACATTTATAACAAAAACTCTTTCCGTGACCTTTCATGATAATTTCAGCTCATTCTGCCATGGTTCCTGGGCAAGATCCTGCCTCTCCAGAGGTTGGTTGGAATCTTTTCATCCAAGGAGAACTCTGCACCCATGGGAAAACATATTTACCTTGAAAATAGCATGGTAATCTGTCCTTTGGAGGAGAATGGGAAGGAACTGTTGGAGCTGGGATGGTGTATGGAATCTGTGGCAGACCCACTGGCTCATGTTCCTTGCATGTATGGCCAAAAGGGACTCAATAAATAATGCAGCAAATGCACAATAAATAATTTAGGCACCATGAGGCTTGGATGAGATACACAAGAACCCCTCCTAAATTGAAAGTGCTTCTCCCTTTTTGCATGGCAGGATGGCACCAGCCTCGGGGACCCGTGTTGGCGACATCCTGAGCCTGCCATTGCCCGTCACGGCTCCGGTGCAGAAAGTGACACACACTGAAAGGCAGCGGTTCCAGCAGAGGCCTGAGTGAGTAATTTGAACATTAATTTGCATTTATGTAAAGTGCAGATCTGTCATGTGGCTGCAGCCCCGTGCAAGGTGACATGTGCTGGAGGTGTGTGGTGGCTCTGGGTCAGTGAGTTGATGGTGAGTCATCTCTGGGACCTGCACGGTGTTGCAGTTCAAAGTTTGATGGTACGAGGGTGTTGTGTTTAATGATAAATGTGATCTTCCTCCTTCAAAAACTGTGGGAGCTGCTGAGGGGAATGTGAAGCTGGAGGCCAGTGAGAGGAAGGCAAGACACAGGCGGGAGCTGGATCCCGACAGCCCCTGTGTTCTAATGGAGCCCTCGGAATAATTATGAATAAAGCACTGTTCTTCCAAATCCTTTTCTAAAATAAACCATCCAGATGGCTGCAAGGGAAGACCTAGTCATCAGTCTGAGTAATGCTTATTTTGAGTACATTAACCATGAAGTGTGTACAGTTGTGCTGGATTGCGCACAGTGAGGCTCAAACGGATGCAGAGGCAGGAATATCCCGAGCGTCAGACAGTGGTGGTCCACGCTGTCATTCTGGGCTTGGTCTCTGAGACAATCCTGAGAGCTGTTTCAGAGTGTCTCACATGTAATATGTAGAGAGGAAGAATGTCTTTTCTTTCCTACAGCTTTATAGGTTCCTGAATCACTCAGAAATATATATAGGAGATACTTGGTGCTAAGAAAAGGTAAATTTTCTCTCTTTCCTTTTTGGGAGAGGTGGAGAGGGTAGACACATTTTCTGATAGTCTGTGTGAACAAGGTTATTTGGCTTTTCAGCTTTTCAGAGCTGGGATTCTTGCCCCTCCTTTCCCCTAGAGTGTCCAATTCAAACTTGATAAAAATGAAATCTGAAAAGCAACACTCCCACAGAAAGCAAAACCCCAGTGCTCTGCTAGGGCTGCCTGTGTCTGCTGTAGCATAATAGAGTGAACTAGAAATTCACAGAGGTGTTTTCCAGCTGCTGTGCCCAAGCTAACACCTTGTTTAGTGCTTGTACTGCAGTGCCTGGTACGTGCAGAGCTGTGCTTGATTGCTTTTTATGGGGGCACTCAGCGGGATGGCTTCCAGCAGCAATTGTGCCTAAGTGGTGAGGAATTGTCCCTAGGTCTGCTGGAATTGTCACTAGGCTGAGGAACACTGGAAGGGTCTTGCTGGCTTCTGCCATTCCTCAAACCTTGAGTGAAAAGCTCTCCACAGGGAGCACCCCCATCATGTTCTGGAGGCTGCTGGAAAGTGCCCTCTCAGTGCCAGGACAGGTGGAGGGGCCGTGCAGAGCCCCCACCCCACTGGGTCCCTTTCATGGGGCCCACCTGCACATGGCAGAGCTTCAGCTGAGAAAAATACCTCCTGAAACTCAGTTTGGCCACCACACACTAATTTGCATCACCAGACTTTGTGCTAAAATACAGCCTGAGTAATAGCAACTGCTTTATTTATTTAATTTTCCTGAATGCAATTTTTATTAGCCGTGAAATCAAGCCCTTTCTGGGAGTATGTGAGCAGCCTTCACGTATAGGAAGATTATAATGGTATAGCAGAAAAATCAAACCACTGGAAGCTCTTGAGGCATAAATTCAAACCCTCCTTAATCTCTGTGGGCTGCATCTCAAATCTGAATTTTTATAGAACGTGGGTGGTGTTTTCAAAGTGAGTTGCTGGAACTGGTTGGCTGAGAGGATTGACTTAGATAACAATACGTTTCTGAACCGCAGCCCTCCGCCTGAACAAGATGCAGGCTGTGGTTCAGGCTGAGCACATCACGTACAGGGGGTGCCCGTGGCGTGGGGATGGCTCTGGGTGCCCGCAGTTCGGGGCTGTGGGAAGCACGGGGAGCAGCAGGACTGACACACGGAGCTGCTGACAGACGCGTTTTGATTTTTCTGATGTTCACTAATTCAGCTCCAGCAGGCTTTTATGTCTGCTTTATTCTTTTTGTCAAGAAACAGTTGAACTTCTTTATCTGGGCCAGCTCAGCTTTTTCTCTGTGAACACCAAATTTAAATTGAGGTGTGGTGGATGTATCATCCCCATAATTCCGTATCACTCCTGCCTTTCACCCCACCCCCAGAGGAGTGCCTTACTACTGACAGAGCATCTCAGGTACTGCTGGAGACCTCAACACCAGGAATGAGTTTGTGCTGGCTTTGGAGAGCTGCACTTGGCTCCCGAGCTTTCACCTGTCTCTCATGGTGCTCTTCTGGGAGCACCAAGGTAGTTGGTTTAAGCTGTTATAACACGAAGATTTCTGGCTCACTGCTGCAAGAAAAAAACTGCTGCACTTATGGAACTTCAGGTTATGACTGAAGTGCTGTCTTTAATCAAGGACAGGCTTTGTGCCTAGAAAGGAGAACAACAAAGAGGCTTAAGGCTCAATTCCAGCTCCAAGAAGGATGAATGCTGGAGGGACTCCCTATCAGGTTTTGGAAAAAAAACTGCCAGTCATTCTGCTATCACAAACATCTTGGTACCTCAGATGTAAGAATTGTCCACATTTTGTAAGAAATACTACAAAAATTGGAAGAATGGATTAAGGAAACCCTGCATGTGAGATGACAGCAGAAACATGTTTTTATTTTCTAATTTAAAGCAGTTTGGCATTGGCTTATGTGGGTACACTCTGGAAGAGAACCTAACCTTTATATTTTAAAATAATTTTAAACAGCAGAATCTCTACATTAGGGAAGCAGAAATTCTGGCCACAGTAGGTCCTACACACAAAATTCAGCTGAAGAGGGAAGTTTCTTCTGGAGCTCTATATCTATATTTTGTGCAGGTACAAATGAGAGGGAGATACTAAAGGGTGTTGTCCCCTGGGAGCCAGAAGACACTTGAAAAAAAAAGAGTAACACAGTAAAAAGCAGAAAACTTTGAGTGCATCAAAGTCAGCTGAAGAAATACTGACTTTCTAACAAGAAAGCATCAGTTCAACATTGCTTTTTTTTTAATAACAGTTTAATAAGTGCCAGATCCTTGTGGCTTTATGGGCTGTTAAAACATGTAGGCAGGCTGCTATAATGAGCTGGAGAAAAACCCTGCAGAAAGAGGAAAATTTTTCCCTGTAGCTTTGCTTGTACTGCAGAGCATCCCAGAGGCAGAGCTGTGGATTTCTGGTTCATGAGCACAACCTGCTGGCTCCCACCGCAACCAGCAGCGAGAGGCACGGGTCCATCTCCCTTCTCCCCCATCCACAGCGGTTTGTGTTTGGGAACACTCTGGATTGTGTTTTCCCCTCGTGAATGTCCACTGAAATCCCTGTGAGACATCCACAGCTTATTCTAAAGCATGGAGAAAATACAGGGAAACTCCTCACAGCTCTTTGCAGGTACAGGAGCTTTGAACTTTTACAGTTCAAAGCCAGGAAAAAACTCCTGAAAAAAACAATCAAACAAACAAACAACGAACAGTTTCTCTCCTCTCAGAGCACCAGGTACTTGAGGGTCTTGGGGACTGAGGGCTTACTGCAGGCTGTGGCATCACCTTACATGACCAGGCACAATTATCCCTACCACCTTAAGGTGCTCTCTCTGAGCCACAGCCAGTGCCACAGGATCACAGAATGAACCGGGTTGGAAGAGACCTTCGAGATCATCAAGTCCAGCCTATGACCTAACACCTCCTCATCAACTAAACCATGGCACTGAGGGCCATGTCCAGTCTTTTTTTAAGCACGTCCAGGGATGGTGCCTCCATCATCTCCCTGGGCAGACGATTCCAGTGCCCAATCACTCTTCCAGTGAAGAATTTTTTCCTGACGTCTAACCCTAAACTTCCCCTGGCGCAGCTTAAGACTGTGTCCTCTCGTTCTGGCAGTGGCTGCCTGGGAGAAGAGACCGACCCCCACCTGGCTATCTCCTTTCAGGGAGTTGTAGAGAGTGATAAGGTCTCCCCTGAGCCTCCTTTTCTCCAGGCTAAACAACCACAGCTCCCTCCAGCTTTTTCCCAGTTTTTCTCCAGCTCATTATAGCTTTCTTCACAGGGCTTGTGTTCCAGGCCCTTCACTGGCTTTGTTGCCCTCCTCTGGACACGTTTGAGCATCTCAACATCCTTCCTAAGTTGAGGGGCCCAGGACTGGCTTTTGGCAGATTCTGTAGGAGTATCCATGCTCCATTTATTCCCAGGGGTTAGCTCTGAGAAAGCATGTCTTGGGTAAAGGTGTTCACAGGCAGAAGTTCGTGCTGGTGGCTGTAACTCCAGTTGAGAAAGGGCTATTATTTTCTCTTATGCTTGCTGACACATGCTTTTCCCTCTCATTTAATTATACTTTTAGTTGCACCTTTCCCTCCTCATCATTTTCACTTTAGGCTGTGTGCAGAACCTGAGCCCCGACCCTCCCCAATATTCTTCTAAATGTTTAAAGAAACCCAGCAGTAAAACTCAGAGAGCACGGACTGTAATTCACCCCAAAGGGTGCTGAGACATAGGCAGGTGATACACACCTCAGTCGCCATGCTACAGCTCGCCTGCCACAAGTGCAAATTTGCTCCCTCTTTCCCATGCCTCTCCTGCCTGCAGACACCTGCTCCCACCCCGTTCTGCTCCGGAAGTAAAACCTTCTGTAAGTTTGTGGTTCAAGTCTGTGATATCATCGCTTCCTTCCTGCCCTGGAAGAAAGCAGTAGCAGTTTTACCCCAACACCCTGCTGCTCTCTGCACCTCCTGTGCCTGTGCTGGGCTGCCTCTGCCATCACACCCCTCCACCGTATTGCCCACAAGGATTCCTGTCACAGCAGGAATGGTGACTCTGGAGCATCACGACAAACGTGGCTCTGGTGCGATGCCTAGATGGCAGCAGGGGCCGAGCCAGGTGTCACCAGGTACACAATGTACACTTAAGAGTGGTTAATAAGCACAGAAGTCTCCCTCTAGCTGAGTCTTTTCACTCTGCAGTGAATGCTGCTTCTGATGAGGCATCTGTTATTCATTCCCTGTTGTACTTTGATCTCACTAACGCTCTGCCTGAAAGCTGGGAGCTGGAGTACTGCTCTCAGGCGTGCTTGGAGGCTGCCCCTCGAACAAGCCTGCTGCCCTCCCGTCACCTAAAGGCTTGCCTGAATTCTGTGACAAAAATCAAAGTCCCTAAGCTGTGGGCTCACTTGGCTGGCTGCAAATGCAGTGCTGGGAGGAGGAGTGTGGCTTTCTGAGCATCTTGCTGAAGCCCTGTCTGTCTGTCCTGCCTGGCTGCAGGAATGACTGACAAAACCAGTCAGCGCTGCTTCTAAACGCATGAGCCCAACAAGCTTCTTTTTAGGATGAGCTCAGTTTTTTAAGTGTGTTTGGGAGTCATGATGAAGATTTGTCCCAAAGCATATAATTGTTCAGAGAACACTTCTGCATCAAACTAGCTTTTTAATTTCATGGGAGCTTTCATCTTCAAATGGAAATCTTGGAGTGAGTTACTGCAATCCCTCCTCCAGAGTCTGCCATCAGAAGTGATGCTGAGTACCAGAACAGTGAGACTGGGAGCCCTGCTCCAAGGGGAGAGCAGGGCAGCAGTGCAGGATGCTCTCAGCTGACGGGGCACAGGGACAGGTTTCTATCAGCTTGTTTTGAAAAGCAACTTGCTATGGAGTCTGTGTGCCACCCACTGGGATGTACAAGGGAACAACCTTCATCTCCTGCTCCCTGGCCACATGGATGTGCTGTGGTGCCAAAGCTGTGCCCACCACAGGGGCAGCTGCTGCAGAAGTGCCTGGAGTCAGGGCAGTGACTTCACACAGAAATTCATCTCCTCACCAGATCCCCCATGCTCCTGCTGTGTAAGCCTAATTAAAACCTTGCAGCACAATAATTAATCATTAGTAAGGGAATTAAATATTAGTCTGTATTATAGTAAACATTAGTTGCATATTAACAGGATCGTTAGCTGTTCATTAACTGTTTAAGCTCTTCAAAATCCCCTCTGTCACACTGCAGGTTTGTGTTAAATGTCTGCCTCAAATGACTTGAAGCATGTGCCCTTTTACTTGCTGTTAGAGGCATCACAAATTCCAGAACCAGTTTAGTTATTTTGCTCCTTTCATTATAATCTTTCTCTTTGACTTTATTTAAATTCAACTATAGTGAAGACATATCATTGATATAGAGCCACTAAAACCACCCAGGGATCGAAGGGAATGACTTCCCAAAATTATGTTTGATCACTGAGGCAATCATTCTTTTTTTTCTCTCGTTGCTCTCGTGCTGCTGGCATCAGGCACTGGCAGATCTTATCCCTCACTCAGGACTACATGCCCTACAAAGACGCAGAACAGGGACTAAGAGAGGGCAAAGCTAATGTGTATATTTTCATTCTAATAAGATTCAGAACCACAGTCTCATTTTTGGCCCCTTCCTTTCAGGTCATTAAGGCAAATCACTGAATTTCTCTGCATCTGCCTTCCTCCACTGGAAGCTAAGGCCATTTCATTTCACCTGTGCAATCTCTATCCTTTCTCAAGAAAAATGTAAGTTCCTTAAGGCTGTAGTTTGTGCAGGCTGCTGTCCAGCACCAGGTGTGGTACCTGCAGGATTTACAGCCCAGTCACAGCCAAGGTGAAATGGGAGTAATGGGCCCTGCTGCCTGTAGCATCTACCATGGAGTGGGGAGAGATTTGTGGCCAAAACAAGGGCAGAGCTGTTTTGCAGGTCACTAGGAAAGTACTTATAGTGCCTGGATAGAGGAAACACCTCTCCTTCCCATCTGAAAGGTACCCTGAGCACAGCCTGGCAGCCTTGGCTATGAAGTTGTGGCTTTCATTTCCCTGCCTGTTGGTTAATTGGGGAAGAAAATACAAGCCAGCTGAGGAATGAAACACCCTGTTTGCCAGGTTCTTGTTTGCCAGGCTCCTGCTCGTGCCTGGGAGGCAGCAGAGGTGTTCTGTGGCAGGGTGCTGCCCACCATGCAGGACTGGTCCTGTCTCCTCCCTCCCCATCTGCAGCCCAGGGCTGCAGCCCAGACCCGGCCATGGTGCAGCAGAAATTTGCTCTCAGCTGGAGATGTGTTTGGAACCCTGTGCATGATGCAAAGGTCTCCTGCCTTTGTGGTGATGGACTGTGTCCTGGCTTGTCCTTACTGAGTGATCATTCATTTCTTGCATCTTTTAATTAGGGCAATTTCTTTTGGCCTGCTGGAAATGTTTTCCTCATGTAGATTAATTAAAAATAAAGCCTAGCTCTGACAATTTAATATGAGCTCTGGTCAGGATGCAGGCAGTCTTTCAAGCCATTATTCATTACACCATTCATATTCTTCTCAATGTTTACTTTTAAACCATGTTTTCGGGAACTGAGGACAGTATTTGTTAGTCATTCTCCATAAAGTTCCAGGCAGAATTAGTCCAGCTGGAGAGCAAAGACGTGCATGAAGCGTCACATCTGCCCTGTGGCTGCACAGCCCATCCCTTGCTGCTGAAAGCAGGGGCATGATGCCAGATGCCCTTGGACAGCTCCTTTGTTTTGGGACTTGCACCTCTGGGCAGCAGGAGTTCCTGGCTTAAAACCAGGCAGTTCAGCCCCCTGAAATATCAAGTCCTGTTAATGCTTCCTGCTGTTACTTCCTCTCTGTTAGCAGCAGCTGACTGGTTTGGCCTTTGCAAGGTGTGAAACAACTGTCTAGAGACTTGGGCAGTCAATAAATCAATACTGGCTAGTGAATGACTTTGTTCTGATCTTCCTCAGGGTGTCTATTTAAGTTCTAGTTTGATTGGCCTGGGGGATCTGCAGAATTACGATGATCTCTTGGACAATATTTACATCTGTGTGGAAGACTTCAGGTTAGTTTCATTTTTACATGACCCCTCTTATTTCCCATAAAAAGATATAATTCCATATCTACAAATAATTTGGGTAGAGTTCCACCCCTCCACGGTATGAATTTGTCCAAGGAATATCAAAACCTGTACTACAAAGCCAAAGGGAAGAGGTGTTACAGACCGGACCAAATGCAACTCAGTGTGTGGCTGATGTGACACGGACCCCCATGTCTCAGGTCTAATCCAGTCTGGGACTCATCTACCTTGATTTTTCCTCTTCAAACTCTCTAAGTTCTCCAAAGGATCTTTTAGTGATCTTAATTTTAACTTCTTATAAACTGACCTTGGAGAATAAACTTTGCTTCTGCCGGCAGCCCATTAACACACAGTGAGCAACTTCCTTGGGTGTGTTACTGGGACCAGATGAGAAAAGTGCTCTGATGAAGTGGGATTTTGCTTGTCATGAATATTTAAATAAAGTCTCCGTACCTTGATACTTTCAAGAATGTAAATGCAAAAGGGGAGGAAGCAGATTTTTTTTTTTAACAGTATTTGTAATACATCTTTTAGTTTAATTTTGAAGTCCTAGAGGATATTGTGCTCTTCCATGGCAGATTCCTGAGTGGGAGCAGCATGGCAACTACCTGTGGTAGGACTGCACTGCTTCACCTGTACAGATGCTGGAAGGACAGGAGCTGATGGGCACAGCTGCACCTCCACCCGGGATCCAACAATTCAGCAAAGTTATTCACAGTACAGTGTTATTTGTGCTCACCAGAGCATGCATTGATCGCAGTATTTAGCAGTAGAAGAATATTCCTGTAGGTGTTACTGTGCTGTAGATCAGGCATTTTGCTGAGCTGCATTTAAACATACAAAATATAAGTGCATCACAGCATTTCCACGATACCTTTTTGCAGGACTTGCATTCAATGTCATGAGAAATTTTAATTATGGTGGTCGTTGTAAGTTCTACCAAGAACAATTTTCCTTAAATCCCTAAAACACTAAATGGGAAGGGTAAAGCAACTTTGATCAGGAGCCAGGTGTAGAGCTGTAATCTGATTAAATTTTAAGACAGTGCCATGACAACAGGGCTCGTTTTTCAAACGGAAAAAAAGTTTTACACAGTGGCTGGAAAGGTGGGGAGGGGGCAAGAGTATTGCCATAAAATATATTCTCTCTTCTTATGGGGAAAACTGAATATATATGGGCAGTACTTACTGTGGGAGACAGCCCAAAGTGATGAGTAAATGCTGTTACCTGCAGGGTCTGATTCTCGCGCTGCTGCTGGGCGCTCTCTGCTGAATGCTGGCACTTAAGTGTTTCATCCCAACACCACACTGCAGGAACTGTCACACAGCAGGACACATCTCCCACAGCTGCAAACAAGGGGCTTGGGGGAGCAAAGCACCCCTCACCCAGATGGGGTGATCAGGGCAGATGCCCCTTCACTTGTCCTAGCAGCTAAAGTCTGTAACACCTTTGTGACTTGTTTGACTTTGGTTTGCTCACTCGGTACCACCACTGTGTTTGCTGAAGCCAGCAGAGCTGAATTTCTCTTCTTAGAGAAATTCTATGTTAATTTTACAAATAATACAATAATTTCAAATTAAGCACAAATGAGGAGTCATTTTTGTGGACTGTAGTTGGTCATGGAGCCTTTAATTCTCTAGTTTTGTTCATTGTAAATATATGTTAGTTTAAGTGTTGCATTTTGGCCCTTTCAGGCTTCAGAGTTCTTATGGCAAAATTACTTCATATAATGATTTCATTGTTCACATTTTGCAGAAAAAAAAAGAAAAGGAAAAAACAAAAATGGCCATGTAATAGGTAGTCAAAAGATCAAGCAAATATTTCACTCAGTGTACAACAAAATATTATGAGGTAATTTTATTTTCTTTCCATTTTTAGGTAAAAATATTACAGTATACAAGATAATCTTATTAAAGGTAAAAATACTGTATTTTTTTTCTCTAAACAGATCTACGTACAGTACACTTTTTTGTTCTGTTTTCTTTTATTTTTGTACAAATATAACTATTATTCTATTAGGCTATATGTATTCTCATCTGGCACTTAAGAACTGATCACAGATCACCTTCGGGCTCTGCTTGTTTGTCTCAGCTGAAACCTCAGTGTCATGTTCATTTTATAGGTGTCTCTTGTAAACAAACAGTCCAGTTCCATGGTTCCCGAGTAGTAAGGTGTGCTTTAAGAAGTTGAAATCACGTAGCCAACCATGAAAACCAAAGCCATCCACATTTGCAGTTGTGTTACACAGACTCATAACTTCCCTGTTGTAGAAGTGTGATCCTTGTATTACCACAGCCTTAGAACAGGTTGAATCCCTTTCTCATCCCCTGTAAGAGCCAAAAACATCACAACAACTTCTACAATGATTTTTCCTTTATTTCCCTTTTT